>PYWC01000056.1:675353-812603 GCA_003182015.1 Tuber magnatum
CCATCTGCTCCTATCGTACTGCTACGTGACTAGGGCCTGGCCCGAACACGTTACATTTTTTTAACCTCAGCAAGTGGTTAAGAAACCTGCAGGGACCTGGTCTGATCAACCTACGACAAGTCCGATAAGCAAAGCTAGCATCAGGGAGCGGCAGAACCACAGGAAGTTCGGCTCCGCCAAATGACACGATTGAGTCATTAGAGACTCGGTGTGGGAAGCAGGTCCCACGAGAAGGCCTCACCAAGAAAGGGCAAACTAAGAAACGGATAGGGCCAAAGAGCGAATTTTCGATCGCTGCAGCAGAACGACAATTAACGCGAGATTTGGCCAAGCAGACCTTTAGCGAGTCAACTGACGAATTAGTAAAGGCAGCAACCACCCTTTCTGGGCAATTTCCTCCCAGCCCCAGTAAAGGAAAGGGACCGGCGCAAACACCGATGAAAGACAGTATACCTATCGGGCCACCTAAGAAGGAAGAAGGCGCAGAAGAAGAAGGATCAGATCACTCGGTAGTAGGGCAGCCACCAGATGATAACCCTAGCGATTCTTCAGAAAGCCCGCCAGATGACAGCGCAGGTAACGAAGAGTCCGAACACAATATATCCGCAGGTGAATCCGCCCGGCGAACAGGACCTAAAATCAAACTTCCACTGCCACCATCGTTCTCGAGTGAAAAGGACGACCTAAAACCTGAAGTATTTGACCGGTGGGTCACAACAACTTCGCAATACCTTACCCTACATAGGGTGGACAAAACCAAGAAAGGAAGCGGAGCGTACTTCGGAAGCTTCTGTATCGGGAAGGCAGAGGAGGCAGACCACCAAGCAATGAACCACTATAAGAGTGGGGAAAAAATCGGAGGAACGACCCTGATAAAGTACGTGAGAGATAGATTCCAATCCTCACGCAACACGGAGGAAATATACAAAAGGTTCAAGGATATCCAGCAAGTACGAAATGGCAAAACAGAAAGAATAACTCTGGTCGCGACAGATCTCTTGATGTATCATGGACGATTACCTTCTGGAACGGTGTCTCAGTATATGCTGAAACAAAGATTGTCTGAAGCCATGCATCCCAGACTACGTCGGGAGGTAGAACCCAGGGAGGAGGGTGAAGATTCATTTGATAAGATAGTCAAGCGAGCCGAACGGAAGGATGCTATCCTGTATGAAACAGGGGTGTACCGAACCCATGTGCCACAGCAAAAGAATAGTACAGGATCATCATCGCGGGACAATACGAAGAAGGATAAACCATACTACAAGGACAAGAAGGACAAGAAACCGAAGCGACGCGTGGAAGGCACGTGTTTTGAATGCGGGAAAAAGGGGCACTACGCAAAGGATTGCTATTCCAAAAGGGGAAAAGGAAAGGCTGCTAAGCGAGAGACAAGCACGAATCACATGGAAGCAACTGCATACGACGAAGTGGAAATTAACTCATTGGAAATGGAAAGCCTGCGAACACAACCGACGCTGGCAATCAAACCCCGTGACGCTCCTGAAGGAACAATTTACATAGAAGGCCACCCAGCAAAGGTACTATTTGACACGGGAACAATCGGCGGCGACATAATTAGCGCCACCTTTATTTCTGCCCATGGAATCCCAACAGAACCACTACCCCAACCAACAACAGTCAATATGGCTATGAAAGGATCCCGTTCCTCAAGCCACAAGAAATGTGGACTGACCATAGGAAGCGGGAAGAAGAAATGGAAATGTCAGCAGATGTTGGTAGGGAACTTGGCGAAATACGACGCCCTAACTGGAATGCCCTTCCTGAAAAGACATAATGCTCTGATCAGGTGTGGGGACACAGCAGTAGAATTCCCAGATGACAGATTACGGGTACTATGCAAACCAACAAGCGGGGAAATCCGAGCCCCTGTGTCAGACGCCACCTCAAAAACATTGTTGGAAGAATACAGGGATGTATTCCCGGACAAGGTCCCTGAAACGCTACCCCCAGTGTGTAAGATTAACCACCACATTCGATTAAAGGATCTAACCGACCTACGGAACCAACCAACCTACTCAATCCCAGAAGCCTACAAAGAAAAACTCATGAACTGGATAAACGAGAAATTACGAAGTGGAGTAATTGTACGACAGGAAGTTCCCGGGGTGGCACCTATGTTTGTACAACCCAAATCAGATGGAAGGATCCGCCCCCTGGTGGATCTGAAAGTAAGAAATGATAACACGGTCATGGATAGCCCTTCAATTCCAAATCAACAGCAGATCCTCAACAGAATAGGATGAGCAAAATTCAGGAGTAAGATTGACCTAAGCGATGCATACTTCCAAACACGCGTGGAGAAAGACAGTGTTAAGTTCAACTCATTCAAAACCCCATTCGGAGGCTTTGTGAGCAAGGTGATGCTCCAAGGAGACATGAATGCACCAGCAACATTTATGCGAATAATGGAGGACCTCCTAAGCGAATATTTACATCANTCACTATGTATGGGTATACATTGACGATATCCTCACATTTTCAGACACATCAGAAGAACACGAGAAACACATACGCCAAGTATGTGAGCGACTCAGGAAGGCAAAATTGTTTGCGAGCAAAAAGAAATCACTACTGTTTGCAGATAAGTGGAAGTATTGGGACACATAGTGGACAACGAGGGAATCCATGCTTCCCCCCAGAAAATATCATCCATTGCAGAATGGGAAACACCAAAAAACAAGAAGGAATTGCAACGGTTCCTAGGGATAGTGAACTACGTGGCCCAATTCCTTCCACACTACGCTACATTGACGGCACCACTAACCGACTTAACGGGAAACGCCGAATTCGTATAGACAACAACCCACCAGGCCGCATTTGACATGGTCCGGAAATGGATACTAGACCACCAAGTCATGCGACCAATAGATATACGAGACAAGGAACCAATTTGGCTAGTTACGGATGCCTCAGATTTAGGAGTTGGAGCATGGGTGGGACAAGGACCCACTTATGAGACGGCACGACCAGCCACGCTACATAGCAGAAAGTGCACCAATGCTCAGATGAACTATGGGACCACCGATAAAGAGGCCTTAGCGATAGTGGAAGTGCTTAATCGGTTCCACAATGTACTAATGGGAAATTCCTTCACAATAGTTACAGACCACCAACCCTTAACACACCTGTGAACGGCCAAGAACCCTAGCAGGAAACAGGTGAGATGGCTAAGTACCTGGGGAAAATACGACGCAAAGGTAGTCTACGCACCAGGAAGCACGAACTATTTAGCTGATGCCGTTTCCCAGATATATGAAGGAGAACCAGACTTCAATCCACTCTATGTCCACGATCATACGAAAGGATTGGATGACATGTCGGATAACACGGTCTACGAGCAAGAATCAAACACAATGGAGCCCGCACAGGAGCTCTCCCCTACTTTCCCTCCTTTCTCCTATACAGAGTACCCCAACGAGACCCCTGTACCCCCCGAAAGCCCCTGCTCAATTACGGCAGGAAACGATTGGGGTGACAAGTGTACTCTGCAAAGTACGCCACCCGAAGAGCTCCAACATAGCGCCCTACATTACTCACACTATTACGTGGATCATTGCCCATATCATCAAACCGAAATCAAATTTACGAACAACCATCCTAGACGATGGGCGAATGCGACCCCTTACCCTCCTAGTGAGAGACCAAGCCCCCCGAGTACGGAAATTGATCTGAGCCCTCCGGAGTCTCCCGAAATCAAGGACTGGGAATGGCAACAAACCATAGGCGGAGGACCAAGAAGTGCGGGAGAAGGACCGTCCACCCTTGCCCAGCCAACGCCTAGGTCTTATGCAATTCCAGCACTGCTAAACCCGGAAGCCCCAACATTCCAGATGCCGGAGCCACAACCAATAGAAAACCTTATGACCGAGACCATAGCGGCATTCCGAATGCCAGGACCTGACAGCCCAACACTGATTAGGCGAGCGGAACGGCTAGAAAGCCTTACCAAGGAGACAATAGTCTCGGTAATGCCACTGACAATGACAGAAAACCGACGTGGGCTTTACGATGTCTTAGAAGACAATGAGGAGGATGACCTACCTGAGAGAACCAGAGGAAGCGAAATAGAAGACGAACGCGATACCTCCCAAACAGTCAATGAAATGATCGGAACGTTCCGAGCACACATGATAGCAGCATACCGCAAAGAACCAATTTGGAAGAAGGTGAATGAGAATATGGACTCCACAGGAGACTTGTCCTCTTACAAAGTGGCAAACGGAATGCTATACGCAAAAACCAGATATGGAGAAGACTGCCTGTATATCCCGAAAGGCCCCGCATACGGAGGCATGACGTTGAGAGAATATGTTATTAGCGAAGTTCACAACAAAGGCCACCACAGTGCTGAACGAAACTTGCGGTACGCGATAGAGTACCTGTTTGAGCCTGAAATGCGGAAAGATTTTAGAACGTATGTAGCCCAGTGCCACACATGCCAGGCGATTAAGGAACCTACAAAATTGCCAGAAGAAAAGGCCCAAACAATTACCCTGGCATCAGAAATTTTCGAATCTATAGCCATTGATTTTGCAGGACCCTTCCACAACTCATGGGGATACGATACGATTTTGGTTGCAATAGATAGGTTTTCAGGATTCACGTGGCTTATACCCACAACAAAGCAAGTAACAGCAATAGCAAAATGGGAACTAATACGCAACAAAATATTAACACAACATGGCTACCCAACATCTCTAGTGAGCGATGCGGACCCAAGGTTTAAGTCACATGTGTGGAGACAACAGTGTCGATCGTTAGGCATTGAACATATCAAGGCGGTACCAGGCTATCATGAAACGAATGGACAAGTTGAAAGGAAAATTCGAGAATTAAAAACACCTCTCCGAAACCTAGTCAACGCCAGACAAGACAATTGGTTTGATGCCATACCAGAAACAGCAGCATACCTGAATGAGAAATGGTCAGAGACCCTCGGTATGTCACCATATAAAGCCATTTTCGGAAAGAATTACCCACTACTACCCCTAGCAAACTTTAAAAACTCAACAGTGCCGGCTGCCCACGAATTACCAAACAGGCACTAAGCAATCCGGAACGCGGCATTCAATGCGATTAAAATGGCAGGGTTTAGAAGCACGACAATGGCAGCGAAGCGACGCAGACACCATACACCGATAGGGAAGGGAAATTTGTTACTGGTATAGGGAAGTTTATGCGCAACAGAATCAGGACGCAGCAAAAAATTGCAACCACGCTGGCGTGGTCCATTCAAGATAATCGGATACGATGAGCATACACAAAACTACGCGGTAGAAATGGATGGCAGAATGTACGGAAACCGGGAAGCGACATTTCATGCTTCCACCGTGAAAAGATACCACCTGAACGATTATGTCTCTTTTCCTGCCAGGAGCCATGCAAAACCAACCCCAATCGGGGTAAACGAGAAACCGGAATGGGAAATGGAAACCATACGAGACCACCGACGACGATATGAGCGTGACCAGTTCATAGTGAAATGGGTGGGGTACCCGGAAACAGAAAATAGCTGGGAACCCCTTGAGGGATTGGAAAATGCGATGGAAGCGGTTAATCGATGCTGGGAAGACAACAAACTGGAGGACGAGCTACCCCCTACGATAAACCATGTGACGGTAGCGTGCAGTCCAACCCTACCAGAAATCCAACACCTGCGCCCGGGCACAAACCAAGGGATACAGGACGGGTTTTGGTCAGCCCACTACGAAAGCGATTTCGAGAGCAGCGAAGATGAGAATCGGGTAATGGAAGACGAAGCGGCATACCTAGCCTGGCTGGCCGAGGCGGAGTACTGGCAATAGCGAAAAGGAAGAACACTCCATCCAACAGCCTTACGATGTCAAACTATGAGCAAGTACCTTGGAGACTGCGCCATCAGCTTATAGGACAGTTGGTGAACCGTGAAATTATCCCTAGACAACACCTTACCCACCGACTATTCATACACATCTGCGACAAATGCGTAGAAATAACAACAGAATCGACGGGACAAATGTGGGGAGAATCAGTGTCAGATATATTTCGCTTCGGTAGCGGGTGCTACCTGAGCACAGAAAAATGTGATGGTTGCATGGAGACGGAAGAAACCGCAATTAAGCAGCAACCCCCTCCCTATGAAGACCTAAGCGAGGCCAACACCTAAGTGAGACAGACACCTAAGGGAGGTCACCACCGAAACATAAATACCACCCACCAGCCCCCTAAACCATCGCAGAAAACAAACCACCTCCAGACCTTTAACCCCTTACAAAATTCTTCACTATATTACAAACTTACACGTACCCAAAAAAGAAAAACCAAAATGTCGACCTACGCAGAAGTCAGCATCAAGGGACGGACCTCATTTTGGGGTACCTACTTTACCGAGAAATCATTCCAGAAGACGCATACTGGAAGATCTTCTACATCGATCACTGCGAGGATTGCAGGCGAATCGATGTCGAGATGGAGGAATGGGAGGACCGGATAGTTCGGAACTTTGTGGACCTTCCACATTACTGGGAATCCGGTTGCTTTGTGCGGGGAGCGCCATGCGGGGAGTGCTTGGAGAGATGGTTGGAAGGTGCGGAATGGATATTGCAGGACGACTTGAGATTGCTGCACGATAGCGATGACGGTGAGGATGGGTCCTATCTGGAGGATAGCGGGTCTGCCGGCCGTTAGGAGCTCATTGGGATTTCCTTGGATTGTTTTGTTTTGGTGAAATTGTTATTTTATTTTGGGAGTGTAACCGGTACGGGTTACTAGGATTTTATGGTTGGTTTCACAGTATCGTTTGATACTGGTATTGTTTTATGTGCTATCAGTTGATACACATCTTGTTTTATGTTTGGTTTCACTGTATCGTTTGATACTTGCATTGTTTCGTGTGCTATCGGTTGATACACACAATGTTTTGCAATATCGCTCATACTGGAGATAAGCGATATGCTGTATTTAAAGACCGCTGATTCCTGCGATGGAAACAGCAGACTTCGACAGACAGTATTCTTAAATATACTTGGTTGAACGGTTACTTCTTTGATCTCCTATTACACCCCGTTCGAAGCCTCCTTTAGCAAGCAGCTCTCGCTTTGTGTTGATCACAAAGCCATCTGCTCCTATCGTACTGCTACGTGACTAGGGCCTGGCCCGAACACGTTACATACAGATAGTCTAGCTTTCCACATTTTCTCCATCATATGTCTCAGCATTGCGACATGCTCATACATGGTTTTGGAGTAGATCGGTATGGTATCCATGTATGCAATGACTGCTTCATCCATGATGTCCAGAAAGACCTCCTTTATCATGCTTTCGAAAGTTGCCGGGGCATTGAACAACCCGAACGGCATGACCGTGTATTCATACAGTCCATATCTGCACTGGAAGGCTGTCTTACATTCCTCACCTTCTGCCAACTTCAGAAGGTAGTAGCCATTCTTCAAGTCCAACTTGGTGAATACATTGGCCTTTCCTAACCTATCTCGCAGTTCATTCATCAACAGTAGAGGATACGTACTCTTTACGCTGATTTTGTTCAGCCCTCGGCAATCTATTACCAGTCTTAATGTACCATGTAGTGTGGGCACAAAGAGGTGTAATCACCCACCATATATGAGCTATGGCAGACCGAACCTATACACATACAGGTCGCCAGCAGGCGTACTGGTAGGAACCGGCAGGCAAGTAAGCACTTGACCTATGGAGACCCGATGGCCCGGGCTCGGAGAATCAATAGAATTGGCTGGTCAGGGACTAAGGTACATGGATACACCCGGGAGCGGTGTCCGCGCACTTAGGGACTTTTGAAGGGGCAGTTGCTCAGCTAGGCCAGGTAACTGGAGACAGGTCCGAAATGTCTATCGCCGGTGACGGGATAGACAGCGTAACAGGGAAAAGTTATCTTGCTCACTGGACAAGGTTACCCTACCCCCTGGATCAGGTTACCCTGCCCAAAGTCCTGAGTTACCCTACCCTTCAATTTGAACTCTCTTGCGGAGTTCGGGAATATTGACTGGAATGTTGGCCACGCGAAACGATACATGATACTGGAATGTGGGTCTCCGCGGGATGCTATTGGATGGGCTACCTAGCTTCGATGAAGTGGTAAATTGGAGACATGATTGCTATCGTACCCCTCCGGTCCTGCCTTGAGGCACAGACGTCATGGTCAAACTGTGGGGTAGTTGTGTGCAGTCTGGCAAAGAGGAATCTTTAGGCACATGCTTGCAACACCGTATACATCGCTGCCGTCCAGTCGACTGTAAGCTGTTCGCAGAATGTATACGGGGGCATAGGATGGGAAGTGGAGTACCCCCTCAAGGTTGTGCGGAGTAAAATGGACCAAGACTGGCGGGGTTAACAGGTGTTTACTGTGGGGGTTCCGAAGGTAGTCTCGGGTGGTTTCAGGACGACTAGGAGAGTTTTACACCTACCATGCCCGAAAGTGCTCCCAACGCTATTGGCTCTGAAAGGGACGTGCAGAGACACTAAAAGCATGATTCCTACCACAGGCAAGGTAGGTCCAAGGTAGTGGTTATGGGTAGCGCCCATTGGATCAGTCCTGGACGACCATGTCCTGCGGAAGACACCGGAAGCCCGCAACCCACAAATAGTAAATAGGGAAACGGCTCACGGTAGCCTCCGGAGTCAAGTAGAGATCAATACATATGTGACCGGTGTCATAGATGGTCTAGTTCATAAGATGTCTTGACGGTTAGCCACTAGCAAGACACCCAGGCGCATAGGTTTTCACTCTGGCAGGAAAAATAGAAATGCAGGGCAGAAGCGATAACTGCATAAGGTGGATGCTGACTAGAGTGGGTCGACACGTGCATGCCTGAAGGGTGTGTCAGGGGACGTGTCGGACCACCCTCAGCAGAGAATGGTCTGCTGGAATGGTTGGAGTAAACTCATGGGTGAGTTTCTGGCACAAGATAAAACTACCCGAAAGTCTTGGCGAGAACTCCCCTACTCCAACAATCACTCCTCTCGTGACCTTAATTGAGTGAAGCGTCAGGCTTAACAATATTAGGTTTTACTGTTTACTTTACTCCTATATTGGCGTGAACTTTGGGCAATAAGTTTGAAGTTGTTCGGTGCGGTCGCAACCTTGGGATCCATCTTCCTTGGGGTACCCCCGTTACAAGAGGATAAGTGCTGATTCCGAGGAACTGGATCGCCGCAGCTTTCCCGTTTGCAGCATGTCATTGAGATATTCCCGCAGTGCCTTAAGCTTGGTTTCCAATAATGGATAGATGGGCCCAAACGCAGGTTGAGTTCTGGGTCGCAACTTGATCGTATGGTCATACTTAGAGTGCTCCGGGTGCGTCTCCATCTGTTTTTGACTAAAGATATCCCGATAGTCCTTGTACTCGGGGAGTAGCTTAACCGTAACCTCGGCGCCTTGGTCATTGGAGAATTGCACAATTCCCAATAGGTACACATTGCTAGGGTCTTCAGCTAGCAACCCTTCATCGCTCAAGAACACTAACCGCCCCTGCTCTGACAGGCAGTTAGCCTTGCAGAAATATGTGCGCCAGGTTAGTAATCCTGTCTTCCAATCTATGACGGGGTTATGGTCGTTCAACCAAGACATAGGTAGCTACCCATCCAGCTTAGTGTCGGGCATATCTGCGCCTTCAAAGCGCATCTCCTGATCGTGGTCACCTATCCCTATCTCCAATGACTTGGTAGAGTGTAGAGCTGACCCAGGAATGGGATCACCACTCACGTCGCTTATCGGCACATGTATCTTTCGTCGTACACAAGGTGCCTGAGTCTGCTTAACCCATCAGCTACTAAGCACCGGCCCCGTAGCTCCACTATTGAGTAGCAGGAGCGCTTCCGCGCTTACCTGTCTAGCTCCTATCTGCCAGTCTAACTTGACCCGCAGGTGGATAGACTTGGTATGATAAGGCACGTTGTCAAGCTTCTGCCTCTTCCTTTGTCTTGAGGACTTAGTCATCGTGACTTAGTGAATCCTTTTAGTCTCTTGCCTTTCGACACCAGAGCGGCCACAATGGGTCGCTAAACGTTAAGGGATTGGGATTCATCTTTTATCAATAACCAGGGTGTTTACTATCACGCCAGCAAGATTTGGGGTACTAAACCCTCATCAGGTAAAGTTGAAAATAGCACTGCTTATTTGATAAACAAACAAGTCCAGCCGGAACCAATTCCGCTTGTGCTAAACATAACAATTTTCCCCCAGGTGGGTAGGCATCCGCTGTCAGACCAGTTCCCAGCGAAGCAGCCTTGGTTCCCCAATGTCGCGCATCTCATCTAGCATGACCTCACCCTGCCTCAACTGAAATAATGTCCTATGACTTGCCCATCCAGCTAAGCAAAATTCTGAAAGAAATACACATAACTAGAACAAAGGAAATAACCAGAAACCCAACAAAGGAGAGATAGCCCAGCCCACCGCGCATGGCCCGCAACATCTACCTGCCCACACCACCTGGGTGAAGTCAGTATCAGGGTCATTTATACGCTAGAAGGGTACTTACCCATCTCTGAAGCCACCTCCACAGCTCCTGTCCATCGATCCCTCAGGGGTCTATGGCTGTGGGTTAATAAGGTTACACCTTAAGCAGAATGGGTTCTTACCTATTCCGAGCCGTCAGTTTCAACCTCCATGAGCTGAGGTGATGCCTGGCGGACCCCCAGTATCTTTGATGAGGAAGCCAGAAGGGGCACTTTGCTGGTCTTTAGTCGCTTGTCTGTTCCTCCGGGCTCGCTTACCAGGGCTGACCATTTCCACCCTTAAGCCTGTTTGGATGAACTAACAATCAGGGCCGTCGTGGCACACTCTCTCCAAAATTGACACTTTTGCCCGCACTTGGTGCACTGGTTGTGCTGCCTCCATCGTTCGGTCATAGTCGAAGGGATTTCCTTATGCACTATTGCATACTCAGAAGTCGCCGGCTTTGGCTGTTTCCACGGGTTGAAATTAGTAGGTTTGGCAGACCTCTTGTTCTGTCTGCCCAAACATTTTTCCTTCTTCGCGAACCTGCCCAATGTCGAGGATCTATCCTCCTTCTTATCCGTGGGCTGAGACCACGGGGCTGGGTGGATGACGCAGCCACTGAAGTGGTTGTTGTCCTCCAGTGTGTACCCGACCTTCCGGAGCAGATCAAGGGACTCGTGCAGGTCGGTTGGATGTGGCTCCTTAAGTGCCCACGCATTCTGAACTTCTTGTAGGATGCCGGATCGAACCTTGTCTCGTACCTGCACTGGATCTGTAGAGCCAAGCTTATACATATAATCAATTATCTGATCCAGGTACTCATTGAAATGATAGAGCTTCATCGCAAGGTCTCACCACTCGAGAAGGGATCGATCTCGCTCGCTGAAACTTCGTTCCACCCATTCTCAGAACCCTTTCCATTTCCGTAAGGGGTTGCTGTCTTTGACAGGGACGCCACTGCGCTTGGCAGCTTCCTTGTTAATGTGCCCCTGGAACTCCAGATACCATGCCTGGGCGGAGTACTCAACAAAGGGGATTACCAAGTTTACCTTATCCATGTCGGTTAACTTGCAATCTGTAAAGTATTCAAATTTGACCTCTACCAAGGTCAAGAAGCTCACGACCTCGGTAACTTTGCCCTTGAACAGAGGCATACCACGCAGCTGCTCCAGCTTTTTCTGACAGTGTCTTGGTTTAGGCCTAGAATCCGAACCAGTACCCCTTAGGCCCTAGCCAGCCTCTTGGCCTGGCCATCCCACCTTTGTTGCTTCTCATTGCTCCAGTTATCCTTGCGAGCACCGTAGAAGGGGGTCAAATCCGCGAGAGAATCTCCATCGTCCTTTTATTCAAGCTGTCATGGTCAGTGTCCCCTGGATCTCCCCCTGCTCCGGCTGTACCACCTCCAGGTGGTGCATTTCCATCCCCACGACCTGCAGTATTCCCACCTTGGGATTCCTGGGGTCTATCGTACTCATCAAACCGTTCCTGCTGGCTATTCTGGTTACCACCCTCTGGGGAGCTAGCCCCTGATGGTCCTGATGCCGGTGGTGGAACAGGGCGTCACCCGCTCTCAGGAGTTGGGTTGGGCGCCGTCAGTATTATCCACGGAAAAGACTGCAACTCTGGAGAACTCAAGGGTTGCATCCGGGGGCCAGCATGCCTCCATGACCCACAGTTCCTACATGTTGGTCATCCATGTCCTTCTTTCTGCCTCCTTCTGTGCCTCACCGGGGTCCATGGTCCCTTCCTACACCCACAGGAGTAGTAATGAATCCACCCCCATCCAGGTCTCTTCTGACTTACAGCCTGACCGACAGAACTCACGTTGGCACTCTGAAACGCCACTTGTGATGGTAGGGAGACGGGCTGGAAGACTTAGCTTCACGGGTGCTGTGGGGATGACCGGTGCCTAAGGAACTGTACGAGCAGGTGTTCCTGGCCTGGGGATTGGGTTCCCTTGCGATGGAGCTGCAAGTGCGCGCACTTGGTGGCACCGTACCTGTTCAAAGAACCCAGCTGATGCGGCATGCATTGATCGGAAACCCGGAAGTGCCGTAGCCGCAGGTAGGAAAGGGGCGGTAGGAGACGGGTCAGAACTACGGACTGGTAGGGGAACTGGTAGAGGAGCAGGTCTTGGGGTGGCTGTGGGAGGTACAGGAGTTGCAACCGATGGTGTTGCAGGTGGAATGATAGGGGCAGGGGTCGGATGAGTGGTTGGGTCAGGCATATCTGGGGCTGTGATACCCTGCAGTTTGAATGTCCTTTTCCTTACTTGACGTCTATCAGTTGGCCCGACTGTGGGGCTGCCTGGACGACTATGGGCGAGTAAGGGAGGGACAGACCGGGAGCTTGTAGATGCCTTTCAGAAGGTGGAAGTATACCTGTAGCCGCCACCTTTCAGGCTTTCCAACATGCGTGTACTGATTGGGCTCAGGTACGCCCTCAATTGGTCGTCTCTGGCTCTCATGGCCAATTCCATGCCGAAGTTCTCGGGCTTGTTATGAACAAGTGGCAGTGGGGGCGCAGCCTCTACCATCAGCACAGCATTCCAAGTATCAATACTATACCCTCCTTTGAAAGCCTTTTCCAATGCTGTCATCCCAGTCCTTAATGCTTGCTGATCCCTTATCGTCCGCAGGTGTCCCTCCTGCTGCACTTTCATCTACTCTACGGCTGCTGTAGTGACCTGTTTCCGGAACACCCCCTACTGCTTGATATTCCAGTTCCTTAGTTGCCGCTTCACTTCCTCAATTGACTTGGATACCTCCCGGACGATGTAAGGTTTGGTGAACTCACGCAAGAACTCGCTAAATGGGACCCCTTGGAGTGGAGTAGGGGTCATGTTGTGGACAAGGGTAGGGTCTTGGAAAGATGCGAGCGCCGTAGGGCAAGGGTCTGTAATCATGAGGTTAAGGCATTCACTATGAAACTGAATAGGGGCAGCCTCCAAAAGCAACTGATGACCATCCCAGGCAATACCTCGAACATCCGCGAAAACCGACAAGCGAAATGTGTTTGTGGCATATTTGTCAAGATCAAGGTCTGAATCTGAGTTGGACTCCATTCTGGATCGAAGTGCGGTACTAGCGACTGCGCTTTCCACTCGGGCCTACTTGTTCTAGACAAGATTACCAGTCTTCACATAAGATCACTGCCAAAGGTCGAAAAAAATGAATCACAGGAGGAGTTAAGCGAGGGGCTTGCTTAATGATATACTGTAATGGGGGCACCCTTAGGAAGATGGATCCTAAGGTTGTGACCGCACCGAACAACTTGAAACTTAGCGCCTAAAGTTCCCTCAAGTTTAAGAGCCAGGTAAATGGTAAAACTTAATATCATTAAGCCTGGCTCTTCACTTCATTAAGGTCTCGCGAGGATTGATTGTTGGAGTAGGAGAGTTCTCGCATAGTCTTTCAGGTAGTTTTATCTTATGCCAGAAACTCCCCTATCAGGTTACTCCAACCATTCGAGCACACCCTTCTCTGCTGAGGGTGGTCCGACACGTCTCCTGACACACCCTTCGGGCATGCATGTGTCGACACACCCTTGTCGGCGTTCACCTTATGCGGTTATCGTTTCTGCGGTGCATTTCCATTTTGCCCCCCAGAGTGAAAACCTCACTGCATCAGCGTCTTGCTAGTGGCTAACAGTCAAGACGCCACATGAACTAGACTATCTATGATGCCCTTCCCATGTGCATTGATCTCTACTTGGCCCCGGAACCTGCCTAGAGCATTCATCTATCAACTATTTAAGGTTCTGGAGCTTCCGGTGGCTTCCGCAGGGCACGGTTATCAGGAAGGGGTCCAATGGCCGCTACACACGACCACCACCGCAGACCCACCTTACCTGTGCTAGGAATCATGCTTGTAGTGTCTCTGCATGTCCCTTTCAAAGCCTATGACGTTGGGGACACTTTCAGGCTTGGTAGGTGTAAAACTCTCCCAGCCACCCCAGTTCTACCCAGCACTACCTTCGGGACCCCTACGGTTAACTCCCGTTAACCCCGCCTGTTTTGGTCTGTTTGACTCCGAACAACGTGGAGAAGGTATTCTAGCTTCCGCCCTATGCCCCGTGATATATCCCGCGGACAGCCTGCGGTCGACGCGACGGAAGCAACGTATACGGTGTTGCAAGCAGTTCTCCAAACCTCCCACTTGGCTAGACTCCACACAACTACGCAACTGTTTGCCTATGACGTCCGGGCCTTAAGGCGGGGCCGGAGGTGTATGATAGGAATCACGTCTCCAATATACAGCTTCTTTGGAGCTGCCTAGCTCGCCCAATAGCATCCCCCGGAACCCCAGATTCCAGTATTATGCGTGGCTTCACATGACAAACATTCTGGTCATTTTTCCTGAACTCCCCCAGAGACTTCATATTGAAAGGTAGGGTAACTCAGGACGTCGGGCAGGGTACCCCAAGCCCCATGGCAGGGTAACCTGATCGAGAGGGTCCGGTAACCTTGTCTAGCGGACAAGATAACTTTTCCCTGTTACCCTGTCTATCCCGTCGCCGGTGATAGACATTTCTGACCTGTCTCCAGTTACCCAGCCTGGCTGAGCAACTGCCACTTTAGATGTCCCCAAGTACACTGACACCTCTCCCAGGTGTAACCAGATACTCAAGTACCAGGCCAGCTAATTCTGCTCATTCTCGGAGCCTGGGTCATCGGGTCTCCGTAGGTCAAGTACTCCCTTGCCTGCTGGTCCCTACCAGTCCGCCTCCAGGCTACCTGTATGGGTGTAGGTTCTGACTGCCATAGCTCTTGTGTGCTGGGTCATTACACTTGAACTCTTATAAAGTCAGAACCCTACCAGCAAATACCCTATTCACAATAGCCTGTAACTCCAACAATAATAATAATGAGTAGCTGTCCTTTAGACCATTGGAAAGCTAGCATCGAGTAGGACAGTGTTTTGCAGTATGGAGTGTCACGTCAAAAGAATGCTCAAGCAATCTGTCATCAAAGTCAGCACACGGTACGAACTGTACCTAAACCTCACTTGAAAGAACTCCCCATATAACACCCTGTAGCTCTACCCATAATAATGACAAGTAGATGTTCTGTAGAACATTGGAAAGCTAGCACTGAGTAGAGCTATACAGTGGAGTATGGAGTGCTGCATCTAAAGGATGCCTGAGGAATTAGGTATCAAACTCAGCATATTGGTAATATAAATACTACCACTATAATCAGCTGTATCTCTACCAAGAATAGTTGTGGGTAGAGGTTCTTTACCGAGTTCAAAAGCTGGCATCGGGTACACCAATGCTGGAAAGTATGGAGTACTGTGTCCAAAGGACACTAGAGGAATCCGGTATCAAGTCAGCACATTACCAATGTATACACTACTAATATAATAGGCTGTATCTCTACCAATAATAGTTCTGAATAGACGCCTTTTGGACTGTTCGCAAGCTGGCATCGAGTAGATATATTCTGTGATGTATGGAGTGCTGTGTCCAAAGAACACTCAAGGAATCTGGTGTCAAAGTTAGCATATTGCCAATATAAATACTATCTCTATAATGTGCTGTATCTCTACTAATAATAGTTGCAGGTAGACGTTCTTTAGACTATTCAAAAGCTGGCATCGAGTAGATCTATGCTAGAAGTATAGAGGGCTGTAGCCAAAGGACACCTGAGGAATCAGGTATCAAAATTAGTACATAGTCACAACCTCTCCAGAATCTTGCTGGGAAAAAGAATTCAAATTGTGGTAAATGGATTTAGGCATATCTTATAGAATCCAATAGGAGAACAGAAATACCAGTTAGTTTTAGTAGGATCTATATGTATAGTAAGGTAGTTGTGTGGTGGATAAGTGCTTAGAAGTGCATTGTACAGTGACTGTGTACTAGTGCTAGTGGACTTGGAGTTGTGATGAGATCACAACAAAGTACTAGAACTGCAACTGCACAATAGCTATCACTTGAATTCCTAGTGGAATGCTAGTCCCTTTCCACTTTTTCATTCATGAAGTGCTAAAAATAGAATCAGCTCATATGGGCAATTGAAATTAGGGACATGTGACTTGTCTTGATAAGAACTGGTTTGTTAGTGACACTTAAACAAAATCTCCCGAAGCTATTCAGTGTGGGGATGCTGCGCTAGATGCCCTCCAGGGAAAAGCAGTGATAGTATTAAGGGACATGGTACTAGTGAGGATCGAGGTAGGGGTGCCCACATCAGAATGAGAAAGTGCTCTAGTCAATAACACATGTATGGGCTGGGCATAGGTAAGGCATGGTTCAGATGTGACATCATGTCAGAATGCAACTGAGTATGGCTGGGGAGCACTAGATAACCATGATATAAGCAGGTATTAGAAACCATGTCCAAATACACAGAACACTGGCAATGCAGACTCGACATCTTAACTGTCAGACTGCAATAACTATACACTTGACGCATAGTACCCTTTTCGCTAATATACTTTATACTTACATTGTGTATAAACCTATAGTGATAAGTTTAATAGTGTATAGTGTATTTGCAAGGTTTGGGTCTATCTCTCCTGGAGTGCTCCTGTCACGATCTGGCTAGAGGAGCGCTAGCCAGGTGACGGCAGCAAGGAAGAGGTTTCACATATGACATCATTTAGATGTCACACAGTTAAGTTATTCTTTCACGTACATTAGCTCGTTAGCAGGCCGTGGGGCTCATTTCTGTTTAAATTGGTTTTACGCACATGACCTCATTAGCAGGTCATGGGGCGCGTTTATATTGATTGCATTTTGCACATGATGTACAGTTGACGTTATGGGAAGAGTCTAGGCTGGCCGGTAAGTCTTACCAGCAAGGCAGCCTCATTTATGTTTCATGCGTGACCTCGTTAGTAGGACATGCAGTTGGTTTATTTATATTGCATTTGATTTATGTTTCACACAGGACGTCACTTAGAGGTCATGGGATGTTTTATGTTTGCGTACATGACTCATTGGAGTCCTGTGATAGATTTCGCACCTGACTTCACTTGAGGATCAGAGCAGGGTTAGGGTTGTGGGAAGAGGCCTATATAAAGACCAGGTTTTCACACATGGGTTAGCTCTTCACGCAACCATCTACTATTATTTCCTATCTACTACGTTACAATCTTTACTATACAAAAACCTTTATGCTCCAATATCATCCGCTAGACGGATCCGCTTTAGAGTCAAGAACCTATCCGCTCCCCGGATTGCGTTAACCAAGTCAAAGACTGATACTCTCGGCACTGGTGAGAACCCAATTCTTACATAAGAATTCTAAGATAGGGCCTAGAGACTCGAGGAGCTCTAGGACACAGTGCAGCGCAGTTCGGAAGAACCAACCAAGGTCGTTACCTGTCCTGAGTAACACGAGTAGTGGGAAACCGCAATAGCTCCCAGGACAGTATATTGTCAGGTGACCTCCTTCTTAACTCCATGCCTGATTGATTGATTTTCAACTTTCTGCACTGACCTTGCATGAATACTAGCAACCTTGTATAGAACAAGTAGCCCTGGGTAGAAAGCACAATAGCTAGTACTTAACTCCAATTGGAGCAGACCACAACCCCAACCAGGACATGAGTTTGGAGCTCTACTCAGAACCTATTGGAGCTGCCAACTTTCCAGCCTTGGTCTTCATAGATGTCCATGCTATTGAATAGGGAGGCTGAGGATGCTTGATCACAGTGGCTCATATTATAATACTTGTTGAACATGTAAAGGTTATGCTTATAGACCAATGTACTATGGCTCTTTTCTTCTTCCATGATTCTGAGCTTGCATGCAATATGGTTCCTCTGACCACTAGTAGAGTACCATTTCCCAAATTCTCCTGCCAGTTTGTTGAACTGTATATTTTCCAAGAGGTGAGGTATTCTATTGTGAAAGCATGAATGAAAGTGAGGTGTTGGAATAATCAGCAGAAGAAACTTATGTAATGGTATATCATGATGGCTGCAACCAGTATGGGTACTAGGTTATATTGTACATTTTATTTCCTATTATCATTTAATATATGTTATGTTTCAAAGGTATTGCTTAATACTTTGAATGTTGTATGTTTGGTTTCCTACTATTATTTAATACTGGTTATGTTCCAAAGAAAGCACTAAATACTTAGAATGTCTATGTTTTATTTTATAGTATTATTTAATACTTGTTGTGTTTAAAAGGTATCACTTGATACTTTGAATATTTTATGTTTCGTTTCAAAGTATTGTTTAGTTGTTGATATATTTCAAAGATATCGGTAGATACTTTAAAAGGGACTATGTTATTGATCACACTGGGGATGAGTGAGAACTTGTGTTTAGAGACTGCTGATCTCAAGATAGAAACAGTAGACATTGAGTCACAGTATTCTTAATATACTTGATTGAACAGTTAGTTTTTGATCTCATATTACATCTTCATGAAGTCTTCTTTAGTGTATACAACTCTCGCCTCTTATCAACAAAGCAGGCCACCTGTTACCATTGTACATAAAGCATGATTAGTATCCTAGGTATAAATATATTATAATTTTTTAAACTTAGCCTGTGGTTACAAATACCATACCTGGATAAGGCCTGATTAACCTACAGAAAGTGCACAACAAAATACTAGTGGTTGGAAGCAGTGGACCCCTCACGCTGTTGGCTTTCTAAGGACACAGTATTGAGCCACAGATAGCAAGGAGTTGGAAGCAGGTCCTTCAAGAAGGACTCACCTATTTTAGAAAATATAAGAAGTCAAAAGATACTAGAGAAAAGTCTAGCAACAATGAGGCTACCAGGGGGCTTGCAGGAAACCAGGCTTGAAAGATCCTAGACAAGTCCAAGGAAGAGTAAGCCAAAATTACATCTCAGATACCTGGTCAATTCCTGCCCAGCCCAGAGATAGGCAAAGTACTATCAGATATTCTATTACCACCACCATGACTCAGGAGTCTAATAGGAATAGGAGATAGCAACAGTGAGTCAAGTGAGTCCAACATGTTAAGCTCACGAGTAGTGCCAGCCTTACCAGTACCTCCTGCTGGTAGCTTTGACCATTAGTTAGAAAAGATACCTAAGATACTGCTACCACTACCAGATAAGTTTAGCAAAAAGGGAGGCGAATTGTAAATGTGAAGTGTTTAAGCGATAGTCCACCGCAATATGCCAGTACCTACAGATGAAGGAAATCAAGATAACCAAGAGGAAAACCGAGCTGTATATTGAAGCTTATGGTGAAGGAGGAGCCCGGAAAGTGTACCACTAGTACAGGGATGATTATAATGATTGAGACTATATAAGTGGAAGTACAGCACTCGAACATCTCCAGAAACAATTCTAGTAGAACCGAAATCCAGAAAAGCTATTTAAAGCATTCAACAGTATACAGCAAGTATGAAATAGGAGGGTGAGAAGTACACAAAGATAGGAATAGCACTCCTAATATAGTGAGGATGAATGGCTGAATTTACAGTCAACAACTGTATCCTTAAACAGCAATTTTATAAAACTATAGATATATTCCTCTGGGAGGTGGTACAACTAAGCAATAAGAAGATAATGCGATAGATGGGATTATCACAAATGCTGAATGATAAAATGCAATTCTACATGAGACAAGTCCTTATAGTGAACTGAATGCAATGAAACCAGAGAGAAAGTTACAAGATAGACAATATTGGCCAGGAAGGAAGTCTAAACTAGGCCAGAAAAGTGACTCTAAGGTCCCAAAACGGAAACAGAAGGAGAATAGGGAATACTTGGAATATAGAAAGAAGGGACACATAGTATGAGATTGCCTCAACAAGAGACAAATTAAGAGAGAAACCTCAGTGAATCAGAGAGAGACACAGGTATAGGAGGAAGCGGAAATCAACTCTGTCAACCTGGAGATGGAGATTGAATACTACCAACCAGTCCAAGCCCATATGCTAGACCCCAAGTGAGCTCTGGAGAGAACCATCTTAATGAATGGTCCATGCACCTGGGTGTTATTTGATACAGGAGCTGTCAGTGCAGCTATTATAAGTAACATGTTTATTACAACCCATCGTATCACCATCAACTGAATCAGAGAATGATGGTTAGTAATCTGGTGAAATACGATATGTTAATAGGTATACCTTTCTTAATCCTACATAGAGCGGATATCCAGCATAGTGAAGCAGTAATCAAACTGTCAGAGAAAAAGGTTTGAGTGCTATGCAAAGCAACAAGTGTGGAATTCTGAGTGGTGATATGCGAAACTGACTATCCCAGCAATATGACCAGAGTAGGATAGTTTTAGGTTTTTGGTTGCATATAGGAGAACAGGGGGTTGGATGGTTGCCTAGTAGTCAAAGGGAATACTTAGCTGAGATTCCAAATAACAGAACCTTATAGAAACTGCTGGAAGATTGGGGCTACATGTGAGAAAGGTGTTAGGGATGTGGGGATTTGTCAGTGGAGGATTTTTCTTTATTATATAAAAGGGTGTACCACTCAGTAATTTACTTTACATATATAACCTGGTAATTTTCTGCCTACACCTGTATGGTGGATACTAGCTAGACACAGGACCAAGTAGGATACCACCGGTAATATAATGAAGAACGCCTTGGTATTAAATATAGCTCAGTGACAATGGGTTTAGATTTAAATTATTAGGGTCTATGATATATTTGCTTATAAAATACATAATATTGTTTAAATTATATATAAAAACGAGAAATATCTCATCATATTTAGAGAAAATATATCATGGACCCTAATAATTTAAACCTAAACCCATTATCGTTGAGCCATATTTAATGACAAGGTATCCCCTATTGCATCACCAGAGGCATCCCACTTAGTGCTCTGCCTAGACGGCATCCACCATACTATGGAATTACATCTTTATTTCTCCTTCATATCACTGACCTCTTTGAACTGTGACCCTCAATTCCGAGACTTTGTCCCTGACCCCCTTGAGCCTTAATACAAATACCTCTTTTTTGTATACCTGCACCTATCCCTCATCCTGCCTACTATGGTATCCCTTGGACTATCTGTGCTGGATCATATCTGGACCCTACCCATTAAAATACCAGAAGTCACCTGGTCAGAGATGGAAGATAATAAAGGATGGACAAAGAAAGGATTCTGGGCAGCCAGTTTTGATAGTGAATTCGAATTGACCAGGATGAAGGATGAAGGAATGGAAAACACCATATCTGATTACTGCTAGAACTGAACTGCTTTGCATCTGAAACTATACTGATTTCAAACTATGTGGAACTGAACATAAGACATTGCTATCAGCTGGTATGACTATTAGTAGACCATAGTACTATCCCACCTACTGAATATTTTGCTAAAATCTACTGTTCTTACCAGAGGGTGTTTGTGGCATATTCAAGTGGTTTGGGAAGACAATGTCAGAGTGTAGGACAACTATGATATGTGCTACAGGGAGAGTTGTTTCTCTATTGAATTTACATTTTGCGCTACCTATTTATTGCCTGATTACATCTTGTGAAGTAGTTTTCTGGAACACGTAGGATATGCTGAGAATGATTTGTTGGAGAATTTTGATTTTCAGGGTTAGTGGTTTGGTTTTTTGGATTAAACATTGGTTTTGTTTTGAGGAATATAATTGATATAAGTTCTAGGTTATATTTTATATTTTGTACCACAGGAATGTTTGATAGTGGTTATGTTTTAAATGTATCGCTTGACACTTTGAATATTTTATCTTTTATTACATAGTATCATTTGCAACTTGTTATATTTCAAAGGTATCACTTCATATATGGAGAATTTTATGTTTTGTTTTATAGTATCATTGGATACGGGTTGTATTTTAAAGGTCTTGTGTAATACTAGGAATATTTCCTCTTTTGCTTCATAGTATCAAGTGATACTAGTTGTGTTTCAAAGGTATTGTCAAATACTTTGAAAAGGAATAGCTCTAATGACCCAGTATCCATGAGCTATGGCAGACTAGTAGGAACAGGAGTGCAAGCAAGGGTTTGACTCATGGAAGCCTGATAGCCCAGGTTCCGTTATGAACAGTAAAGCATAAAAGGCACTTAGGCACTTGAATATAGAGCCTTGGGAGGTCTTTGGGTACTCAAGGATTCACTGGGGACCAGTTAACCTGGTAGACCAGGTAACTGAATGAAAGGGAGAGATGTCTATCTCCACCATAGAAATAGACTAGGTAACAGGATAAAGTTACCCTGACCTGCAAACTAAGTTACCCTACTTAGGGATCACAGTTACACTGCCTTGGAACTCAGTTGACCCTGTCTGGGAACATAAGTTGCGCTACCTGGCAATACGAAATTGCGGAAGAGTTTGGGAGAAATGACCAGAATGTGTCTCATGTGAAGCCATACATGTTATTAGCATCTAGGGTTTCGCGTGATGCTATTGTGCATACTGCGCGGCTCCAATGAAGTTGCAAATTGGAGACATCATGGGCAAACAGTTGTGCAGTTGTACACAGTCTTGCAAAAGAGAATTCCTGGTAAACCTGCTTGCGATACAGTACACATTGCAGCTATTGGTTACACTGTAAGCTGTTCACAGGATATATGAGGGGGCATAAGCTGGAAGGTAGAGTAACTCCTCCAAGTTATTTGAAGTAAAAGAGACCAAAACTGATGGAGTCAACGGGAGTTAACTATGGGGGTCGCGAAGGCAGTTCTTAGTGGTGCTGGGAGGACCACAAGGGTTTTACCCGTGTTACACCGGAACTTATCCCCGACACCGTAGGCTCCTTGAGAGACATATCGAGGGATTAAATGCCTGATTCCTACTGCACGTATAGTGAATTCGAGATAGTAGTCATGGGTAGGTATACCAGGAGCACTTCTAGAATGATAGATCTAAAGGTTGTGACTGCATTGAACAACTTCAAACTTATTGCCACCAGTTCAGACAGGTGTAAGAGTAAAGTAAACAGTGAAACGAAATATCATTAAGCCCAACGCTTAACTCAATTAGGGTCTCAAGAGGATTGATCATTGGAGTAGGAGAGTTCTTATATAGACTTTTCAAGTAATTCTATCTTATGCCAGAAACTTCTCAACTGGTTTACTCCAATCATTCGAGTACAGCCTCCCCTGCTTAGAGTGATCCAACATGTCTTCTTGGATCTTTCAGGCATGCATCTGTTGACAAACTGTAGTCGGCGTTCAGCTCACGTGGTTATTGTTTTTGCAGTGCATCTCCAACTTGACTATTAGAGTAAAAACCTCTTCATGCTGGTCATGTGCCAGTGGCTAACAGACCAGAGCTGATGAACCAGACTATCTATAACACTCTTACCATATACATTGATCCCAATGTAATCCTGAAAGCGACCATGAACGGTTCATCTATCTGCTACTTATGATTTAATAACTGCTGGTATCTTCTGCAGGCTCAGTCAGTCATTATGTGCTCCAACATGTACTACCCATGACCACTATCCCGGATCCACCTCACCAGAACTGGGAATCATGTGTTCAGCACTCCTACACTTCCCTTGTAGAGCCTACAGCATTGGGAACTGCAATGACCCAGCATACATGAGCTATGGTAGTCGGAACCTGCACCCATTCAGGTAGCCAGAAGGCGAACTGGTAGGAACCAACAGTCAAGTAAGTAATTGACCCACGGAGACCCCATGGCCTGGGCTCCCAGATGAACAGAATCAGCTGGCCAGGTACTTAGGTACCTGGGTACACCCAGGGGCGGTGTCAGCGTACTTAGGGACCTCTGACGGGGCAGTTACCCAGCTAGGCCGGGTAACTGGAGGAAGGCTAGAAGTGTCGTTCTCCGGCAACAGAATAGACCGGGTAATAGGAAAGGTTATCTTGTCTGCTGGACAAGGTTACGCTAGCCTCAGGACCTTGTTACCCTACAATGGGGCTTGGGTTACCCTGCCCAAAGTCCTGACTTACCCTACCTTTCAAAACAAAGTCCCTTGGGGAGTTCAGGACAAATGACGGGAATGTTCATCACACCAAACCATGCCTAATACTGGAATGGGGAGTTCCAGGAGATGCTATTGGGTGAGCTATGCAGCTCTGAAGAAGGTGTAAATTGGAGACATTATTCCTATCATACCCCTCCGGCCCAGCCTTGAAGCCAGGACGTCATGGCCAAACGGCTGTGTAGTTGTGCACAGTCTAGCAAAGTGGAATCTTTGGAGACCTGCTTGCAACACCGCATATGTCACTGCCGTCTGGTCGACCATAAGATGTTTGTACCATGTACCAGGAGGCATAGCAGGGAGGGTGGAGTACGTCTTCCAAGTTGTTTACAGTAAAACAGACCAAAACTGATGAAGTTAATGGGTGTTAACCGTGGGGGTCCCAAAGGTAGTCCTGGGTGGTGCTGGAGCGACTGGGAGAGTTTTACACCTACCAAGCCTGAAAGTGTCCCCAACGCCATAGGCTCTGAAGGTGAAGTGCAGAGACACTAAAAGCATGATTTCTGCCACAGGTAAGATAGGTCCGAGGTAGTGGTCATGGGTAGCGCCCATGGGATTACTCCCAGACCACCGTATCCTGCAGAAGACATCAGAAGCCCAAGACTCAGAAACTGTAGATAGCTAAACTGCTCACGGTAGCTTCCGGGGCCAAGTAGAGATCCATGCATTGTGGAAGGGTATCATAGATAGTCTAGTTCATCCAGTGTCTGGACTGTTAGATACTGGTAAGGCACCGAGGCGAGAAGGTTTTCACTCCAGCGGGTAAAATGGAAATGCGCCACAGAAACGATAACCTCATAATGTGAATGCCAAATGGAGTGTGCCAACACAGGCATGCCCGAAGGCAGTGCCCGGAGATGTGTCAGACCACCCTTAATCGAGAAGGGTGTGCTCCAACTGTTGGAGTAAACTGATGGGGGAGTTTCCAGGATAAGACAAAACTACCTGAAAAGTCTATGCGAGAACTCTTCTACTCTAACAATCAATCCTCGCGGGACCTTAACTGAGGGAAGCGTCAGGTGTAACGATATTAAGTTTTACCCTTTACTTTACTCTTATTACTCTGTGAACTTTTGGCGATAAGTTTGAGGTTGTTCAGTGCGGTCGCAACCTTGGGATCCATCCTCCTAGGGGTACCCCCCTTACACGAACATGTTTGAGTATAATAGGTGTAAAACTCTCCTGGTCATTTGAGTACCACCTAGGACTACCTTCCGGATCCCCACTGTTAACACCCATTAACCCCCTCAGTTTTAGTTTGTTTTACTCTCCAGACCTTGCAGGAGGTACTCTAGTTTCTACCCTATGCCTCCTTGTACAACCTGCGAACATGCTATGGTTGACCACAGGCCTACAATGCATACGCTGTTGCAAACAGTTCTACAAAGATTTCCTTTTCCAGACTGTGCACAACTACACTACCACTTTCCCATGACCTGCAGGCCTCAAGGCGGGGCTGGACAGGTTTGATAGGAATAATGTCTCAAATTTACAGCCTCTTTGGAGCTGCGTAGCCTGCCCAATTGTATCTCCCAGAACCTTTTAGTCCCGTAATATGCATCGCTACACGTGACTAACATTCCTGTTATTTTCTCTAAACTCCCCAGACTACTTCATATTGCCTGGTAGGGTAACCCAAGTTCTCAGACTGGGTAACGCGAGTACTAAGGCAGGGTAACCGTGATTCCTGAGTAGGGTAACATACTTAGAAGGTCATAGTAGCTTTACTCGGTTATCCTGCCTATTCCTACAAGGGAGATATACTTCCCTCCCCTTCACTCAGCTACCCTGTCAAGCAGGATAACCTGTTCTCTGCAAATCCTCGAGTATGCTAACTCCTCCTAAGGGTGTATGCTCAAGTGCCTAAGTGCCTTGTATACTTTACTGTTCCTAACAGAACCTTGACCATCAGGCTTTCATGGTTACACTCTTGCTTACCCTCCTGTTCCTACCTGTCTGCCTCAGGGCAGCCTGTATGGGTCTAGGTTTAGTCTGCCCTAGCTCACGTATGCTGGGTCACTATACTACATTAGCCATATCCTAATTTGACATCAGACTCTGGGAGATTCCTTTAGACACACCACTCCAAACTCCAGAGTATAGCTGTACTCCATACCAGCTTTCAAAGATCTACTGATTGCCTACCTGTGATTATTATTGGTGGAGATATAGCTGACTATGGTGGTAGTATTTACATTGGTGATAAGCTGAGTTTGACACCAGATTCTACACACATTTATTGGATGCCATAATCTATACTCCACAGTACAGACCTACCTGATGCTAGTATCCTAATAGCCCACAGAATGTCTGCTTGCCATTAATACTTGGAGAGCTACAGGCTGTTACAAATAGGGTCTTTTCGGGCATGGTTCTGGTGAGGTTATGAGCATGTCCTAATTTTGATACCAGATTGCTTGAGCATTATTGCAATCTGGCACTCCATACTTCACAGCATAGTTCTACTCAATGCTGGCTTTCTGATAGTGAAATGAGTGTCTATCTACTGGTATTATTGATAGACTTATAGACTGTTGTGAATAGGGTCTTTTCTGGCAGAGTTCTGACTTTGTAAGAGTTCAACTTTGCAGGTGCCACAACTAGCAGAGGGGGTTTAATGGAGGTGTTACTATATATATTAGTATTTTAATAAATTATAGTATCTACTGCATTACAAACTTTAATTCAATTGTGATCTAAGTCACAAGGTGTAAAAGAGGAGACCCTTCATGAACTGGTAATTTCAGAGGCTTTGGTAGAGCTTGCAGTTCAGCTCAGATACTACTCAGATTGTATGTCATATCCTGATTGTATACAGACGATCTAGTGTTGTGCTGACTTACTACCTGAGAATTTCATATCAACCATTTTGCGCCTGTTGCTACAAATATCCAATGTTGGGTCCTGAGTAGTGATTAGCATTCTGTATGCTCTATAAGTCAGGTGCTCTGGAAGCTCAGTATAATGTGTTTGGACTGGAGTCCTATTCACAAGGCAGTACAATAGGTGTAATGGGGGCACTGCTAGAAAGATGAATCCCAAGGTTGCGATAGCACTGAACATCTTCAAACTTATTGCTAAAAGCTCCTACAGATGTAAGAGTAAAGTAAATAGTAAAACTTAATATTGTTAGGCCTGATGCTTTACTCAATTAAGGTCTGGAGAGGATTGATTGTTGGAGTAGGAGAGTTCTCACACGGACGTTCAAGTAGTTTTATCTTATACCAGAAACTCTGTTTTCTGTTTACTCCGAATATTCAAGCACACCTTCTCCACTAACGGTGGTCAAACACGTCTTGTGGTACACCCTTCAGGCATATATGTGTTGACACACTCTAGTTGGCGTTCACCTTATGTGGTTATTATTTCTGTGGTGGATTTCAATTTTGCCCTACTGCGTGAAAACCTCTTCATATCAGTTCCTTGCCAGTGGCTAACAGTCAAGATACCAGATGAACTAGACTATCTATGACGCCCTTCCCATATGCATTGATCTCTACATGACCACGGAAGCTACCATGAGCGGTATCTCTATTTGCTATTTTAGAATTCTTGGGCTTCCAGTATCTCCTGCAGGATAGGGTGGTCCGCAAGTGATCCAATAGGTGCTACTCATGACCACTACCTCGGATCCACCTTACCTGTATTAGGCATTATGCTTTAAGTGTCTCTGCACTTCTCTTACAAAGCCTATAGCATTGGGGACACATTCAGGCTTGGTAGGTGTGAAACTCTCCCAGTTGCCCCTGTACTACTCAGGGCTACCATTGGGACCCCGCTGGTTAACTCCTGTTAACTGCATCAGCTTTGGTCTATTTTACTGTAAAAGACTTGGAGGAGGTACTCCACCGGCCACCATACTCTGTGTTTTATACCCTGTGAACAGCTTATGGTTGACTGGCCAGCAGCGACGTATATGGTGTTGCCAGCAGGTCTCTGAGGATTCCGCCTGGCTGGACTGCATACAACTTCAAAACCGTTTGCCCATGATGTCCGAGCCTCATGGTGAGGCCGGAGGAGCAGAATAGGAATAATGTCTCCAATTTGCAGATTCTTTGGAGTTGTGTAGCTTGCCCAATAGCATCTCCCAGAACCCAAGATTCTAGTATTATGCATGGCTTCCCGTGACGAACATTCCAGGCATTTTTCCCAAACTCCCCGAGGGACTTTGTATTGAAAGGGAGGCTAACTGAGTACTTAAAGCAAGGTAACCCAAGCCTCATGGCAGGGTAACCTGATCCTGAGGGTAGGGTAACCTTGTCCAGTGGACAAGATAACTTTATCCTATAACTCTATCTATTCCATCACCGGCGATAGACACGTCTGACCTGTTTTCAGTTGCCCGGCTTAGCAGAGTAACTGCGCCTTCAGAGGTCTCTAAGTACCCGGACACCGCTCCGGGAGGTAGCGAAGTGCCTAAGTACCTTGCCAGCCATTTCTGTTCATCTCAAAGCCCTGGCTATCGGGTCTGTCGAGGTCAAGTACTTACTTACCTTCCAGTTCCCACCAGTTTGCCTCCTGGCTGCCTGCAGGGGTGTGGGTTCCGGTTACCATAGCTCATGTATTCGGTGTCATTACAACAGGAGCCACTGGCTTGTTGGTCAACAAGAAGTGAGTACTACTTGCCAAAAGAGGCTTTGATGGTATGTAGTAGAGAATCAACGAAATAATCATTCAAGCAAGTATATTTAGAACATAGTCAGTTGTAGTCTGCTGTTGCCATCCTGGAAGTCAGCGGTCTTTAATTAAAATTCATCTCTTATAACCAGTATTAGCAATTTCAAAAAACAATTTATGTATTAACCAACAGCAAACAAAACAATACCAGTATTAAATGATACTCTGAAACCAAACTTAAAACATCCTGTATATCTACCTATAAGATATGATACTATACAAGTAGTAAGCGATATTGTAAAACCAAACTTAAAAGATTTTCTGCATCAACTGATAGCACATGAAGCAATACCAGTATCAAGCGATACTATGAAACCAAACTAAAAACATTTCGCATATCAACCAATAATACACGAAACCATACATGTATCAAGTGATACTATGAAACCATGCTTAAAGCACAATGTAGTACCCGTACAAGGTACAGTCAGGATATGAGATCAAACCTTTGCCGATATACTCTCCAGAACCTGAAAAGACTTGGTATCTAGCCAAATACTTCAAAAATATATAACTTGCAATACACGGACTCTAGCAATAATACCTGGACAAATCAAGGATTAGTAAAGGTTAAAATCACAGAAATAGAATCTCATGCTTAGAGGCCATAAGACAGATAGGAGACTACAATCCATCTCCTCTGTATTTTCACTTCCACTAGCCACAGGGATAAGGGGTCTATCAAAGACAAATGAGATGAATAGTAATGGAAAGCAAAAGAGATCACGCAACACAATTCCAGGTCTTGGGTTGGCTATTACAATAACAGGTGCTGGGTCTACCTAAGTGAGAAGTAGGGACTAAACTGCTTCATGAGAGCCTTCCAGGCCATTGAGAATATTAAAAAGGAATATAGGAACAAAGGATAGCAGGAGTACCACTAAGATGGATACAAGATCTATAAAGTGGAAAAAATTCGCTAAGGGGATCACCCCACAAAAGGCAGAGGAAAGAAGTCCCTTCATAGGGGTGCTACAGCGGAACAGGGTGTACTAGGCAGCTAGGCAGACACCGAAAGAGGCAGAGGGGAGCGAGGAAAGTACAGAAACTATCTCTGATGAAGAAAGTCTATATAGGTATCTGCGTGACCTCTAAGTACTCGGGGGTAAGGGCATTTCGGGCGCAGTTACACAAATCCTGTTTTCCAGCAAGTTGCTGGAGAAATCCCCTCTTCCGCTTTGGGAAGCGTGCCTGACCTTTTTCTGCAACCAAAGATTTCTTCCTTGCTATCACGCGAATTTCCAAATCCGGTTTAATAGCCAGTTGCCCTACTATTGCACTTCGCTCATAGTTGAGAAAAGCAAGTGAGACGCAAAGGCAAGCAGGGCGTACCGATCTTGGCGGCTTCCTTTTTTTTTCCCTTAGGCCAGTAGTTTTTTAGCTCCATGTATATGATGTAGGTTATTAATAATTAATTTTTCATTCTCCACCATAAAATCCAATTTCATTCAACCTACTCAATATCTGAAGTGTATGAAATTCACCACATCAATGGCCTCTATAGCAGACAAGTCTGATATGAAAGAGCAATTAAACCGAGCTCTGCCATGGCTTGCTAAAAAGCCAAATAAAACAGCAAGTACAGCCGCAAAAGTCTTGAATGTGAGTGGATCTTCAATCCGATCCCGACAACAAGGTTAGTGCAAGCAAGTATGAAATTCTCACAGAACCTTCAACCGACATGGAGGGAATAACCTTATCCTAACAGAAGCACAAGAGTAAGCTGTTTTCTACTACTGCTATCAGCAATAGGAGGCAGGTATGGGTGCCACACTTCCATTGATTTATGGTGCAATTTGCCATCTCTGTCAGGCAGAATAGTTCAATATACCATCATGAGTCTGGTTTCAGCAATATTTTAAGGAAAAAGTGGGACTTCATATGATCGAAACCAAGTCTATCACACTAGCCTGACTGGTAACCCATAGTGAAGATGACCTGAAAGCGTTCTTCAAAAACAATCAAAATCCACTTTCAGAATATGGTATCGATAAGGCTAAGTATATATGTAATATGGATGAATCAGGAGTAAGGGTTGGATGTTCAACAGGCGAAATTGTAGTAGTTCTAGGTGAGGTTAAGGAACGATATATGCTAAGTCCAGAAAACCACATGTCAATTACAATCATCAAGGCAATCCAAGCTGATGGCAGCTCACCACCACCACCAATTGTTATATGTCCTGGAGCAAAGATTGTAGAAAATTGGATCCATGCAAACCTAAGTGGTGCAAAGGTTATTGCAGTATCTCCCACAGGATATACCAATAAGAATATTTCACTATCCTGGCTGGATCACTTTATTAAGCATATTGGTGCAGGACCAGATAGTCATTGGCGGATACTTGTTCTTGGTGGTCATAGTACGCATTGTAAGAAGGACTTTACAATCAAGTACCATGACAATCCTATTGTCCCTTCCGGTTTCCACCTGGTTTGACTCACATTTTACGCCCACTTGATGTCCGTGTTTTTCGTCCATAGAAGTATTATCATAATAAAGCAATTCATGATACGCTCCATTCACTAGATCTTGAATATACAATCTTACTCCTTTTATGTGACTTGGACTTTATGCGTAAAAACACCTTCCCGCAACACACTATTCGAAATTTCTTTACAGCATCTGGATTGTTCCGAGTGTCTTATAAGGCTGCACTAATGAAAATATCTTATTACAATTGCAAGGCAAAGGAAGTACAGGCAGAATCTGTAGGTATAGAAGACACCTCTCAAGTAGGTCCAAGCATGATGGGTATGGGAATCATAGAGGATAGTGGAAACCTACATATACCAGTACTTGCAAGTTCATATAGCGAATGCCAGAAAGGCATAACTGAGTGGATAGACTGAGCAGGGACCTTTAGTCCAACTTCTAAAACCAGATTGCAAGAATGGGCAAAGGAGACTGATATTTGTTTAGCAGGGGCACAACTGGAGGAGGAATCATACCACCATGTGCGAACTCGCTTCCACGATAAGAAAGTATGTAAAATCAAGATGCCGCCAAGTGATTCAAAACGGTGGAGTTATTTGAGTCGAGGCAGTGCAGCTTAGGAAGAAGGAAAAGGCAGAGAAGGAGAAAGCTGCAGCAATAGAAAAGGTGCAAAAAAATATTCAAATTGCCATAAACAAGGCAAAAGCAGTACTTACCCGCTAAGGAATTGATGCATAAAAGGCTGGAAAAGAAAGGAAGAAGCAAATTTGCAACATTAAATGCCAAGGTAGACTTGTTCCTGCATAGCTATTGATTGCAATTCCAGACTGAGAAAAGAATCCTGCAGCAGAAGATCTCAAGTCACTACATCTACCAACAGATCTCCTACAGGCCTTGTTGTAGCTAGAACAAGATTCAAGCCCAACAGGTATGATGAATCTCTAAATACTTAATCTCAGTATGGAATATGGTTATTTGGTACGAGATACTGCGACACAATTGGTGTGGGAAAGAGAGTCTGTTCACAGGAATAGTTGTAAGGATTTCGATATCAAATCGGAATCTGATTCCTTGTATATATCCAAGGATTCTATTGCTGTAACCGGTACGGGTAATGGGTTGGTTTATGTTGGTTTCACAGTATCCTGTGATACTTGTATTGTTTCGTGTGCTATTGGTTGATACACTGAGTATTGTACGATTGGTTTTATAGTATCAGTTGTTACCTGTATTGATTCGTGTGCTGTCGGTTGATCCACACAACGTTTGGAATATCGCTCATACTGGAGAGAAGCGACATGCTGTATTTAAGGACCACTGATTCCCGCAGGGGAAACAGCGGACTTCTACAGACAGTATTCTTAATGTACTTGATTGAACGGTTACTTCTTTCATCTCCTACTACACCCCGTTCGAAGAGTCCTTTGGTAAGCAGTGCTCACTTCTTGTTGATCAAGTAGCCACCTGCTCCTATCATACCACTGTGTACTTTGGGCCTCGCCCGAACACGTTACATTTTTTAAACCTCAGCAAGTGGTTAAGAAACCTACCTGGGCCTGGTCTGATCAACCTTCGAAAGTCCAACAAGGAAGGAGCTAGCAGTGGGGAGCGGTAGATCCACAGAAGGGTTGGCTCCGCCAAGACAACACCATTACATCACTAGAGACTCAAAGTGGGAAGCAGGTCCCAAGAGAGGGCCTTATCAAAAGAAGGCAACCCAAGAAACTGAAAGGGCCAAAGAGGGATTCCTCGATTGACGAAGCAGAAAGACAATTAGCTCCAGATTTGGCCAGGGAAACCTTTAGCGAATCAACTGACGAGTTAGCATAGGCAGCAGCCAGCCTTCCAGAGCACTTTCCCCTCCGTCCCAGCAAAGAAAAGGCACTGGCACAACCACGGAAGAAAGACAGCCTACCTGTCGGCACACCAAAGAAGGAAGATGATGAAGAAGAAGCATTGGATTACTCGGCAGTAAAAGAAGCGCCAGATAAACCCCCCAGCAACTCTTCACAACGCTCGTCCGACAACAGCCCTAGCAATGATGAGTCCAAACACACTATGTCTGAAGAGGAATCCGCCGGGCGAGCAGGACCAAAAATCAAACGCTTGCTGCTACCCTGTTGCTCACGTGAAAGGGTAGATCAAAACCCTGCAGCATTTAATCAATAGATAACAACTCCTTCCCAATACCTTGCGCTACACGGAGTGGAAAAGGCCAAAGAAGGAAGTGGAGCCTACTTTAGAAGTTTCTGTACTGCAGAAGCAGGGGAAGCATACCAACATGAAATAAACCACTACAAGAGTGTGGAAAAGATCCGCGGAACGACCTCGGAAAAATACCTGGGAGATAGATTCCAATCCTTGCGAAATACGGAAGAACTAGATCAAAGGTTCAAGGATAAACCGGAAGTATGAAATGGGAAAACGGAAACAATAACCATAGTCGCGACGGATCTCCTAGTGCATCAGGGGTGATTGCCTACCAGGACAGTAACTCAATACATGCTGCAACAAAGATGGTATGAAGCAATGCATCCCAGACTATAGCGGGAGGTAGAACCCATGGGGAGGGCGGAGACTCCTGTGACAAGGTAGTCAAAGAGGTTGAACGCAAGGATACTATCCTGTATGCAACAGGAGTTTACCGAAACCACATAGAGCAGTACAAGAACAGTAAAGGATTATCATTGCGGGACAATACAAGGTAGGATAAACCATACCGCAAAGGTTCGAAAGACAAGAAAGATAAGAAGCAGAAACGATGCGATGCAGGTACATGTTTCGAATGCACGAAAAAGGGGCACTATGCAAAGGACTACTATGCCAAAAAGGGAAAAGTAAAAACAGCCAAGTGGGAGGCTGGCACGAACCACATGGGAGCAACTGAATACAACCAGGTGGAAATTAATTCCGTGGAAATGGAAAGCCTCCGAACCCAACCAGCAATAGCAATACGGTCCCATGATGCAGGAGAACGAACGATCTACATAGAGGGCCATTGAGTACAGGTACTGTTCGATACAGGAACAATCGCTTGCAACATTATCAGCACTACCTTTCCCTCTACCCCCAGCATACAAATGGAACCCCTGCCCCAACCAACAACAGTCAACACGGCAATGAGAGGTTCCCGCTCTTCAAGCCACCAGAGATGTGAGCTGACCTTAGGAATCGGGAAAAAGAAATGGACAAATCAGCAGATATTGGTAGGAAACTTCGTAAAGCACGACGCCCTGATTGGAATATGATTCCAGAAAAGACACAGTGCACTTGTCAGGTCTGGGGACAAAGCAGCGGAATTTCCTGACGACAAACTGTCAGTGCTATGCAAACCAACCAGGGGTGAATTCCGAGCCGTGGTTACAAATGCAATCTCGGAAACACTGTGGGAAGGATTCAAGGATGTATTTCCAGACAAGGTCCCTGAAACGCTACCCCCTGTGCAGAAGATTAACCATCACATTCGGCTAAAGAACCCAATAGATATAAAGAACCATCAGACATACTCCATGCCAGAAGCATACCAGGAGAAACTCATGAACTGGATAAACGAGAAATTACGAGCTGGAGTAATCGTACAACAGCAGGTTCCCAGAGTGGTACATATATTTGTACAACCTAAGTCAGGTGGAGGAATTCGCCCTCTGGTGGGGCTGAAAGTAAGAAACGCTAATACAACCATGGATGGTCTATCGATCCCCAACCAATACCAGATCCATAACAGCGTTGGACAAGCAAAACTCCGGAGTAAGATTGACCCAAGTGACGCATACATCCAAACATGCGTGGACAAGGATAGCGTTAAGTTTGACTCATTCAAAACCCCATTCGCAGAATTTGTCAGCAAGGTAATGCTACAAGGAGACATGAACCTACCAGCAACATGTATGTGAATAAGCAAAGACCTCCTTACCGAATTCTTACATCACTTTGTATAGGTATACATTGATGATATTCTCATATTCTCAGATACACCTGAAGAGTAGGAAAGGCACATGTGGCAAGTATGTGACTGACCCTGAAAGGTAAAATTCTATACAAGCAAAAGGAAGTCAGTACTATTCGCACACAAGCTAGAAGTACTAGGACAGATAGTGGATAGTGAAGGAATCTATGCGTCCCCTGAGAGAATGTCGTCTATCGCAGGTTGGGATACGCACCAAAAAAAGAAAGAATTCCAACCCTTTCTAGGAATAGTGAACTATGTGGCCCAGTTCCTCCCACATCATGTGACCGTAACAGCACCATTAACGGACTTAACGGGGAATGCCGAATTGGCATAGACAACTACCCATGAGACCGCATTCGAACGGGTAAAAAAGCGAATTGTCGATAACCAAGTCATGTGGCCAAAAGATATAAGAAGCAAGGAACCAACTTGACTCGTAATGGACGCCTCTGATTTGGGGATAGAGGCATGTGTAGGACAAGGACCCACTTACTTGACAGCTCCACCAGCCGCACTACACAGCAGGACATTCACCAACACGCAGATAAATTATGGAACCAGCGATAAAGAGGCCTTAGCAATAGTGGAAGCGCTTAGTCAGTTCCACAATGTACGAAGGGGAACTTCCGTTAAAATAGTTACAGACCACCAGCCCCTGACACACCTACGAACAGCAAACAATATCAAGAAGAAACCAGGTCAGATGGCTCAGTGCCTTAGGAAATTACGAGGCCAAGATAGTCTACGCACAGGGAAGCATGAACAATTTAGCTGCTGCACTTTCCCAGATATACAAGGGAGCATCAGACTTGACCCCGCTCTATGTCCACGATCATACAAAGGAAGTAGATGACATCTCGGATACTACAGTCTACAAGCAAGAATAAAACATGATGGAACCCAAAGGAGATATCTCCCCTACCTCCCCTCCTTAGTCAAATATTGAGTACCCTAACGAGGCCCCTGTACCCACGGAAAGCGCCTGCTTGATTGCCGCAGGACATGATTGGGACGACCTGTGTACCTTGCGAAGCATGCCACCTGAAGAACTCTAACATAGCAAGTTGCACTACTGGCACTGTTATGTGGATCATTGCCCATATCATGAAACCAAGATCAAATTTACAAACACCCATCCTAGATGGCGGAGAAATCTAACTCCTCGTCCACCTAGTGAAGAACCAAGCCCCCCAAGTACAGAAATTGACCCAAGCCCTCCAGAGTCCCCTGAAATCAATGACTGGGAATGGCAACAAAGCGATCAGCGGAAGACCAAATAGCACAGGGGAAGGGCTGTCCACCATTGCCCAGCCAACACCCAGATCTTATGCAATTCCAGCACTGCTGAACCCAGAAGCCCTATCATTCCGAATGCTAGTACCAGACAGTCTGCCACCTGTTGGACACGCTGAACCCTTAGAGGACCTTACCTGTGAAACAATGGTGGCATTCCTAACGCCAAGACTGGACAGCCCACTACTAATTAGGCAAGCAGAACGATGGGAATGCCAGAACAATGAAACGATAGTTGCGGTAATACCTCCAGTAATGTGTAAATATCAGCGGGGACTGTACCATGTCTTGGAAGACGGCGAGGAGGGTGGCCGGCCTGAGACAACCAGAGGCAGTGAGATAGAAGACGAACGTGATACCTTACAAACAATCAAGGAAATAATCAGAAAATTCTGAGCACATATGATTGCAGCATACCGCAGAGAACCAATATGGAAAAGAGGCAAGGAAAGTATGCACTCTGCAGGAGATTCATCGTCATACCAGGTTGCAAATAGAATGCTATAGGCAAAAACCAGATACGTGGAAGACAGCCTATATATTCGCAAAGGAGCAGTAGATGGAAATACGACCTTAAGGGAGTGCGTCATTAGCGAAATCCATACCAAAGGCCACCACAGTTCTGAACGAAATGTGTGGTACACTACCGAGTACCCATTTTGGCCTGAAATGCAGAAGGACTTCAGAGCGTATGTGGGCCAATGCCACACCTGCCAGATAAACCAAGAACCCACAAGGTTACCAGAGGGAAAGGCCAGACAATTGTCCTATAATCAGAAATTTTCGAATCGATAGCTATTAACTTTGCAGAACCCTTCCATAACTCATAGGGATACGACACAACCTTAGTCACGATGGATAGGTTTTCAAGATTCACATGGCTCATACCTACAACTAAGCAAGTGACGGCAATAAGACCCTGGGAACTTCTACGCAACAAAATATTTACACTCCATGGCTACCCAACATCTCTAGTGAGCGATGCTGATCCGCAATTTGAGTCACATGGGTGGAGGCAGCAGTGCCGATCACTAGGCATTGAGCATATCAAGGTGGCACCAGGCCACCATGAAAGGAATGGACGAGTCGCAAGGAGAAATTCAAGAATTAAGAACAACTCACCGACATCTAGTCCATGCAAGACAAAACAATTGGTTTGATGCCATACCAGAAATGGCAGCATAACTAAATGCAGGATTGTCGGAAACCCTCAGTATATTACTATATAAAGGTGTTGTGGGAAAAAACTACCTGCTACTCCCACTAGCAACTCTCCAGAACTCCGTAGTACTGACCGCCAATGAATTGTTGAACAGACACCAAGCAATCTGGAACATGGCATTCAATACTGTCAGATTGGTGCGATTTAGGAGTACAAGAACGGCAGCAAAATGGTGCGGACACCATACACCCATAAAGCAAGGTAACCTGTATTGCTTTATGGAAGCCTTCTTACAACAGAATCCGGAGGAAGGTAGAAAGTGCAACCATGCTGGCAAGGATCGCTCAAAATAATTGAATATGATGAACATAGGCAAAACTACACAGCAGAAATGGTCGGAAGAATGTACAGAAACTGACCAGCGACATTCCACCCATCTACGGTGAAACAATACCTCCCTAACGACAAGATGACCATCCCCAGAAGAAGCCACGCCAAGCCCCTCCGATCATGGTTAATGAAAAATCAGAATAGGAGGTGGTGGTGATACCGGACCACAGGTACCGCTAAGACAGGGACCAGTTTTTGGTAAAATGGACAGGATATCTAGAAACAGAAAACAGCTAGAAACCCATTGAAGGGTTAGAAAATGCGATGGAACTGTTAAACCAATGGTGGGAGGACAAGAAACCAGAGGACAAGCTACCCCCTACAATAAACCATATAACAGTGGCATAGAGCCCAACCATGCTGGAAATACAACAACTTCGCCCTGACAGAGATGAACAAATGCAAGTGGGGTTTTGGTCAGCCTATTTTGGAAGTGATTTCGAAAGCAGCGGAGACAAGAATCAGGTCATGGAAGACGGAGTACTATACCTAACTTGCCTGGCTGAGGCTGAATACTGTGAATAACAAGGAAGGCAACACTCCATCCAATAGCCTTATGATATCAAACTGTGAGCAAGTACCGTGGAGACTGAGCCATCAGCTAATGGGACTGTTGGTGAACTGTGAAATTATCCTTAGACGATACCTCACACACTGACTATTCATACATATCTGGAACAAATACCAAGAACATAACAACTGAATGAATGGGGTGAATATAGGGTGAAACAATGGGAGACATATCCCGCCTTAGAACCGGATGTTACCTGAGCAGCGAAAAGTATAGGATGTACATGGAGACAGAAGAACCCGAAATTGAATACCCCCTATCTTCTCCGGAACACCTAAGTGAGGTCGACAGCTAAGCAAGGTGAACACGGGGACATAAATACCATCTGTAACTGGTACAGGTACTAGGTTATTTTATGTTTTATGTTTGGTTTTTCAGTATCGTTTGATACTGGTATTGTTTCGTGTGCTATCGGTTGAAACACAGACTGTTTTGTGTTTAGTTTCACAGTATCATCTGATGGTGGTATTGTTTCGTGTGCTATCGGTTGATACACATATGGTTTGGGAATATTGCTTGTACTGGAGATTAGTGATATGTTGTATTTAAAGACAGCTGATTTCCACGATGGAAACAGCAGACTTCGACAGACAGTATTCTTAATACTCTTGGTTCAATGGTTACTTCTTTGATCTCCTAGTGTAATAACACGGCATACAAGAGCTATGGCGGACGGAACCTATACTCGTACAGGTAGCCAGGAGGCAAACTGGTAGGAACCGGCAGGCAAGTAAGTACTTGAGCTCCGGCGACCCGGTGGCCCAGGCTCGGAGAATAAGCAGAATTGGCCGATCAGGGACTTAGGTACCTGAATACAACCGGGAGCGGTGTCAGGGTACTTAGGGACCTCTGAAGGGGTAGTTACTCAGCTAGGCAGGGTAACTGGAGAGAGGTCAGAAGTGTCTATCTCCGCCGACGGGATAGAGAGGGTAACCGGGAAAAGTTATCTTGTCCATCGGATAGGTTACCCTACCCTCAGGATCAGGTTACCCTGCCATGGGGCTTGTGTTACCCTGCCCAAGGTCCTGAGTTACCCTACCTTTCAATACAAAGTCCCTCGCGGAGTTCGGCAAAAATGACCGGAATGTTTATCGCATGAAACCATGCGTAATACTGGAATCTGGAGTTCCGGGAGATGCTATTGGCCAAACTACACAGCTCCGAGGAGGCTGTAAACTGGAGACATTATTCCTATCATACTCCTCCGGCCCCGCCTTGAGGCCCGGATGTCATGGGCAAACGGTTGCATAGTTGTGTGCAGTCTAGCAAAGTGGAATCTTTGCAGACCTGCATGCAACACTGTATACATTGCTGCCGTCCGGTTGACCATAAGCTATTCGCAGGATATACAAGGGGGCATAGGGTAGAAGGTGGAGTACCTCCTGCAAGTTCTTTGGAGTAAAATGGAGCAAAACCGACAGAGTTAACGGGTGTTAACCCTGGCGGTCCCGAAGGTAGTCCAAGGTGGTGCCGGGGCGACTGGGAGAGTTTTACACTATCAAGCCCGCAAGTGTCCCCCACGCCATAGGCTCTGAAAGGGAAGTGCAGAGATACCAAAAGCATGATTCCTACTACAGGCAAGGTGTACCCGCGGTAGTGGTCATGGGTAGCGCCCATTGGATCACTCGCGGAGCACTGTGTCCTGCGGAAGACACTCGAAGTTCATGAACCGTAAATAGTAGATAGATAAAACGCTCACAGCAGCATCCGGGGCCATGTTGAAATCAATGCACATAGGAAGGTCGTCATAGACAGTCTAGTTCATGTGGTGTCTTGAGTGTTAGCCACTACCATGACGCTGGTGCGCACAGGTTTTCACTCCGGCAGGCAAAATGGAAATACCGCGCAGAAACAATACCCACATAAGGTGAACGCTGACTAGAGTTTGTCGACAAGCACATGCCCGAATTGTGTGTCTGGAGATCTGTCGGACTGCCTTTAGCGGAGAAGGGTGTGCTCGAATGGTTGGAGTAAACCGATGGCGGAGTTTCTGGCATTAGATAAAACTACCTGAAAGTCTATGCAAGAACTCTCCTGCTCCAACAATCAATCCTCTCTTGACCTTAAATGAGTGAAGCATCAGGCTTAACGATATTAACTTTTACTCATAGCTTTACTGTTACATCTGTGTGAACTTTTGGCGATAAGTTTGAAGCTGTTCGGTGCAATCGTAACCTAGGGATCCATCTTCCTAGAGGTGCCCCCGTTACAGTATATCATTACGCGACCGCCTTGATTAACTCCTCTCCTCATTAATTGTTTTCAACCTGCTGCACTGACCCTGCACGAATACTGGTACCCTTGTCAAGAACAAGTTGCCTAGGGTGGAAAGCGCAATGGCTAGCACCGCACTTCGAGCTGGAATCGAATCCAACTCGGACTCAGACCTTGACCTTGACCTTGACGAGAACTGCGCCAACACATTTCCTGCATCGGTCTTCGCGGATGTCCGCCGTATTGAATGGGATGCTCCCCTGTTGGTTCCGGAGGCCGCCCCTATTCGGTTACCTGATGAATTTGTTCATCTTATGATTACAGACTCTTGTGCTGCAGTGCTTTCGTTCTTGTCAGATTCCGCCCTGGTCCAGTACATGCTCGCTCCCCCACCGCCAGGGGTACCCTTTAGGGAGTCCCCCTGCAAGTTCATTGAACCTTAAATCGTCCGTCAGATAGCCAAGTCGATAGAGGACGTGAAGCGGAAACTAAAGAACCGGAATACATAGCAGCAGCAGGTGTTCTGTAAACAGAATACTACGGTAGCGGTGGAAAGGATGAAAGTATAGCAGGAGGCATACCTGCATATGTTACGAGACCAGAAGGTATTGAAGGATCGTATGGCAGCGCGGGAAAGGGCCTTCACAGGAGGTTTTAGTATTGATGCTGAGAATGACATACTGATGAGAGAGACAGTGCCCCCACTCCCACTCGTCCACATGAAGTCCAAGAACCTCGGGATGGAACTGGCTATGAGAGACAGGGATGAACAGTGGAGGGTATACATAAGCCCCGTGGGTATACGAATGTTGGAAAGCCTCAAGGGTGAACACTACAGCTATACCTCGTTCTTCACAAGAGCATCCACATACTCCCTGTCTGTCCGCTGCTCGATCGCCCGCAGTCATTGAGCAAGTCCGGTGATTGGACCAACCGATGGGTGTCCAGTTAAGAAAAGGATGTCGAAGCAGAAGGGTATCACGGCACCAGATACGCCTGACCCTACTCCTTGGCCGACCCCTGCTCCCATTAACCCTCCTGCAACACTGTAGGTTGCAACTCCTGTCCCTCCCATCGCTGCCCCAAGACCAACACCTGTACCCGTCCCATTGCCCGCTCCTGACACCTTGCCTGCCACAGTCTTCCCGCCAGCAGTATCGGCTACCCCAGGGTTCCAACCACTGTGCGCAGCATCACCTGGATTTTTGAAACAGGTAAGATGCCTGGAAGAGCAAGTAGCCATGGCTCCATCACAAGGGACTCCGATCCCCGGACCTGGGACACCTGCCCACTTCCTTCCTTGGGCACCTCTGATTCCCTCTGCCCCCTCGAAACCAACTCCTCCCTCCATGCTCCCCACAATCACAAGCAGCGAGTCGGACCGCCAAGGCAAATTTTGTCCGTTGGGCTGCAAATCGGAAGAAACCAGTATGGGGTGGATTCATTACCACACATATCGGTACAGGAAGGAACAATGGACCCCTGTAAGGCATCAAAGAAGGCAGAAGGAAGGAGATGCATGGCCAACATGTGGGTATTGTGGCTCATGGAGGCACGTTGGCCCCCCGATGCAACCCCTGAGATGCCCAGAGCTACAGGCATTTCTGCGGATAACTCGGGTAGCGCCTAACCCAACTCCTGAGAGTGGACAACAGCCTGTTCCACCACCAGTATCAGTACCATCAGGGGCTAACCCCCCCGAGGATGGGAAGCAGGATGGCCAGGAGGAATGGTTTGATGGGTATGATAGACAACGGGAGACACCAGGCGGAAACGCCGCAGGTGGCGGACATGGAAACGGGCCTCCTAGAGATGATGCAAGCGGAGCGGGAGGAGATCCAGGGGACTCCGACCATGAGAGTTCGGATGATGATGATGCCGATTCTCTCCCTCATTTGACTGCCTTCCTCGGCACTCGCAAGGATGATTGGTGGGACCAGAAGAAACGACTGTGGGACCGCCATGCTAAAAAGCTACAACAGGAATTCCAGAGCAGATCAACGTCACGGCCATCCTCCAGACAGCGGCAGAAGAAGCCGGAGAAGTTGAGCGGTATTCCGGGGTTCAAGGGAAAGGTTACCAAACTTGTAAGCTTCCTAACATTAGTGGAGGTCAAGTTCGAATAGTTTGCGTGGTGCAGGTTGAGCAATATTGACAAGGCAAAGCTGGTCATCCCTCTCTTAGAAGATACCGCCCAAACGTGGTATCTTGGGCTGCACTCGCATATCAACCAAGAGGCAGCCAAGCGTACTGGCGTTGCTGTTAATGACGGTAACCTGTTGCGAACGTGGAAAGGACTCTGGGACCGACTGGAACGAAGTTTCGGCGGTAACCAATCGGAATGAGACCGAAGCCTTCTCGAGTAGTGAGACCTGGTGATGAAGCCACATCACATGAATGAGTACCTGGACAAGATAAGTCACTACATGTATAAGCTTGGCTATACAGATCTAGTACAGGTACGAGACAAGGGACGGTCGAGTATTACGCAGGAAGTTCGGAACGCAGGGGCACTCAAGGAGCCCATCCAACCGAGTTGAACGACTACATTGATCTTCTGCGGAAAGTTGGACACATGCTGGAAGACAATACCCGGTTCTGTAACAGAGTTATCCATCCTGTCCCAGGTTCTCAGCCAACAGAAAAGAAGGACGATAGGTCATCCACTCCCGGAAGGTTTAAGAAGCAGGAAAAAGGTTTGGGCAGACAGAACCAGACGCCTGCCAAACCTGCTAATTTCAATGCGCGGAAACTGGCAAAGCCAGCGACTGCTGAGTATGCAATAGTGCATGGGAAAATCCTGACGACTTTGACCGAACATTGGAGAAAGCACAACCAGTGCACCAAGTGTGGACAAAGTGGTCACTTCTGCACTACGTGTACCGCCACGTCCCCAGTCATTAGTTCATCCAAACAGGCTCGTGGGTTGAAGCGGTCAGCCCCGGTAAGAGAGCCCACAGGTACAGACAAGCGGCTAAAGCGCATTGAAGCGCCACCTCTGCCTACCTTGTCCAGGATACTTAAAGTCCGACAGGCATCACCTCAGATCATAGAGGTTGATATGGACGGATCGGAATAGGTAAGAATCCATTCGGTTTAAGGTGTAACCTTATTAACCCGTAGCCATAGACCCCTGAGGGATAGATGGACATGAGCAACGGAGGTGGCTTCAGAGATGGGTAAGTACCCCTCAACCGTATAAAGGACCCTAATGCTGACTACACCCAGGTGGGGTGGGCAGGTAGATGTTGCGGGCGGTATGCGGTGGGCTGGGTTGTATCCCCTTTGTTGGTTTTCTGGTTATTTCCTTTGTTCTAGTTATACGTATCACGTTCAGGATTGCCTTAGCTAGATGGGCAAGTCATAGGACATTATTTCGATTGAGGCTGGGTGAGGTCTTGCTAAAGGAGATGGTCAACATCGGGGAAGCGAGGCTGCTTGGCTTGGAACCGGTCCAAGAGCGGACTTCTAGCCACCCCGCGGAAAATTGTTATGCTTAATACAAGCAGAATTGGTTCAGTCTAGCCTTGATCAAATAAACAAGGCTATTTTCAAGTTTGCCCAAGGAGGATTTAGTACCCGAAATCATGCTGGGCTGATAGTAAACACCCTAGTTATTGAAAGATGAATTCCCATCCCGCAACGTTTACCGACCCGTTGTGGCCGCTCTTGTGTTGAAAGGCAAGACACTGAAAGGAGTTACTAAGCCAAGAAGACTAAGTCCCCAAGACAAGCCAAGAGGCAGAAGCATGACAACTTGCCTCATTACACCAAGTCTATCCACCAGCGGGTCAAGTTAGACTGGAAGATAGGAGGTAGACAGGTAAGCAGGGAAGTGCTCCTGCCACTCGATAGTGGAGCTACTGGGCCGGTGCTTAGTAGCCAATGGGTTAAGCAGACTCAGGCACCTTGCGTACGACGAAAGATACACATGCCAATAAGCGATGCCAGCGGTAATCACATTCCTGGGTCAGGTTTACACTATACAAAGTCATTAGAGATAAGAATGGGTGACTACCACATTGAGAGGTGCTTCGAAGTTGCGGATATGCTCGACACTAAGGTGGATGGGTACCTACCTATGTCTTGGTTGAGAGACCATAACCCCAACATAGATTGGAAGACAGGATCACTAACCTGGCGCTCAGATTTCTGCAAGGCTAATTGTCTGGCAAAGCAGGGGCAGTTAGTATTCATGACAGATGAAGAGTTACTAGCCGAAGACCCTAGTAATGTGTACCAATTGGAAATTGCGCAATGCTCCGACGAGGAAGGTGCCGACATTACAGTTAAGCTACTCCCTGAGTATAAAGACTATGGGGATATCTTCAGTCAAGAATGGATTGAGGCACTACCGGAGCACTCAAAGTAGTACCATACGCTGGAGTTGCAACCCGGAACTCAACCTCCATTTGGGCCTGTCTATCCGTTATCGGAAAAGGAGCTTAAGGCGCTCCGGGAATATCTCCAGGACATCCTGCGAACGGGAAAGCTACGGGTATCCAGTTCCCCTGCTGCAGCCCCTATCATCTTCGAGTCAAAACCAGATAGTACATTAAGACAGGTAATAGATTACTGAGGGCTGAATAAAATCACGATAAAGAGTAAGTATCCTCTACCATTGATAAACGAACTGTGAGATAGGTTAGGAAAAGCGGTTGTGTTCAGCAAGTTGGACTTGAAGAATGGGTACTACCTTCAGAGAATGGCAGAAGGTGAGGAATGGAAGATGGCCTTCCGGTGCAGATATGGACTGTATGAATACACGGTCATACCGTTTGGGATGTGTAATGCCCTGGCAACTTTGCAATGCATGATAAATGAAGTCTTTCGGGATCTCATGGATGAAGGAGTCCTTGCATACATGGATGACATCCTGATCTACTCGGAAACTATGGAAGAACATGTCGCAAGGGTGAGACGTGTGATGACGAGATTGCGGTAAGCGAGACTATGTGTAAGGATGAAGAAGTCCAGTTTCTACCAAGGGGAGGTTGAATTCCAGGGATACAAGATCTCCAATATGGGGATCTCTATGTTGACGGAGAAGGTGCAGACAATCAGGGATTGGGCACCTCCGACATGCGTCGTCGAGATTCCAAGCTTTATGGGCTTTGCCAACTTCTATCGTAGGTTCATAGAGGCTTTCAGCAAGATAGCGAAACCTTGGACAGACTTGACAAAGAAGGATGTCCGATGGGAATGGACACCTGTGTGTGAGCAGGCCTTTAACCATTTGAAGGATATGTTCACGTCCAAACCTATCCTTGCACATTTTGATCCTGAAAGGCCAACCTGGCTGGAACACGACGCTAGTGACCTTGTATTAGGAGCCGTCCTTGACCAGTTCTGTGAAGATGAGAGATGGCATCCAGTGGGCTACCATAGTAGGAAGTTTCACCCAGCGGAGATTAATCATGATGTCGATAACAAGGAAATGACTTCCATCATAGCGGGGTTCAAGGAATGGGATCATTTGCCATGCTCGGTAACGGACCAGTTGGTGATCTATATGGATCATAAGCATTTGAAGTACTTCAATAGTACCAAGGTCCTCACCAAAGGCAACACCGCAGGGCTGAGTTCCTGCAACCGTTTAACTTCAAGGTGGTTTACCAAGAAGGGCAGTTGAATGAGAAGGCAGATGCTTTGTCATGGCGTAGGGATTACTGCACTGAAGGGGGGGGTGATTTTCCGCCATGGTCGTTTTTTCGCCCCGGACAAGGGATCGGGAGCTAGGAACAGGACATCTTGCAACCACAAGTGTTGCAGCTGTGCCAAGGATTTTGGCCTCAGTCTTCCTTCTTGGATCAACTGTGGGCAGCAGTAACAAAAGACCAGGATTGCTTAAGGATCCTGAAGGCAACGGCGGCTGGTAACAAAGAGGTCGACTGACATTTCTCGACGGAAAAGGGCTTACTCCTGTACAAGAACAGGTGGTATGTTCCCAACAGTCAGAATCTGAAGCACACAATCATCAAGGCAGAACATGACTCCCGAATCGCGGGACACTTCGGGACTTACAAGACCACTGGCAGGATTTGGGCTAAATTCTATTGGCGTAATATGGAAGGGTACAGCAAGGACTAGGTGCGGGCATGTGATGCGTGCTAAAGAAATAAGTCAATCAGGCATAAGAAGTTCGCTCTGCTGGAACCTATTGATGTTCCTATGCGACCATGGACAGAGATTTCAATCGACTTCATGGTAGTGCTGCCTAAGTCCGAAGGGTATATTGAGATCTGGGTTATAGTGGACAGATTCTCGAAGATGGCATATTTCATACCCCTGACCAGTGAGGTACCAATCAAGGACCTTGCGTTGATATTCCAGAAGAAAGTTCGGTACCTTCATTGGCTCCCAGAGTCAATCATCTCTGACCGAAAAGCAGATTCACATCCGAGTTCTGGATAAGTCTGCTCCGCTTGTTGCAAGTAAAACTAAACATTTCGACTGCATTCTACTCTGAGACTGATGGGCAAAATGAAAGGGGTAATCAGATACTGGAGTAGTACTTGCGCAGTTACTGTTCCAACCAACAGGATAATTGGGTTTCGCTACTACCTCTTGCGGAGTATGTGTACAACACCTCGACATCAGAATCCGCCAGGTTGTCACCATTTGAGATCAACTATGGGTTTAACCCCAGGACACACTGGTCGGGTGTTGTGTCTGATAACCAAGGAATACACCCTAGCAGTGAGCTCTTGGGTGGGGAATGGGAAGGAGCCTGGCAGGAGATTCGAGACACGATTCAAGGGGCACAAGAAAGGCAACGCAAGTGGCATGACCGAAGAGGTTGCCATTACAGGACTATGTTACCTTAGAGGTTGTGGCTGCTGGGCGGGCAAAGAAAGCAGACCACGTGATGTTGAACTGAAAAAACATACGCACAAACCGTCCAATAGAGAAGCTGGACTAGTGGATATTTCGACCTTTCTTGGTGAAACGTTGGGTGGGTAACCGTGCCCACGAACTCCAACTGCCCACCAGATAGAGCAGCCACCCAGTTTTCAATTTCACATTGCTTGAACCGCACCGTGAGGATCCAGGATCATGTAGGGTCAAGGATGTCCTTACCCCGTAGCCTGTGGACAAGGACGCTGGTTACGGTATCCAAGCCGTTGTGAATAGTCGATCGTACAGTGGAGCAAAGGTGAAGTTGCCCTCACGCTGCGTCCAGTACCTAGTTTCACAGGAAGGGTATGGCGCTGATGTAATGGGGGCACCCCTAGGAATATGGATCCCCAGGTTGCAACCGTACCAAACAACTTCAAACTTATCGCCAAAAGTTTGCACACATGTAAGAGTACGTAAACGGTAAAAGTTAATATCATTAAGCCTGACGCTTCACTCAATCAAGGTCTCGAGAGGATTGATTGTTGGAGTAGGAGAGTTCGCGCATAGACTTTCAGGTAGTTTTATCTTATGCCAGAAACCCCTCCATCAGTTTGCTCCAATCATTCGAGCACACCCTTCTCCGATAAGGGTGGTCGGACACATCTCCTGGCACACCCTTCGGGCATGCATGTGTCAACACACTCAGGTCGGCGTTCACCTTATGTGGTTATCGTTTCTGCAGTGCATTCCCATTTTGCCTGCCGCAGTGAAAACATCTGCCCATCAGTGCCTTGCTAGTGGCTAACAGTCTAGGCACCTCATGAACTAGACTATCTATGACACCCTTCCCATATGCATTGATCTCTACTTGACTCTGGAGGCTACCGTGAGTGGTTTATCTATTTACTATTTAGGGGTCTCGGGCTTCCAGTGTCTTCTGCAGGGCACCGTAGTCTGGGAGTAATCCAATAGGCGCTACCCATGACCACTTCCTCGGATCTACCTTACCTGTGGTAGCAATCATGCTTTTAGTGTCTCTGCACTTCCCTTGGAGGGCCTATAGCGTTAGGAGCACGTTCGGGCTTGCTAGGTGTAAAACTCTCCCTGTGGCCCCGACACCACCCGGGACTACCTTCAGGACCCCCACGGTTAACACCCGTTAACTCCGTCTGTTTTGCTCCGCTTTACCACAAACAACTTGGAGGAGGTAGTCCACCTTCCACCCTATGCCCCCTCATATATCCTGCAAACAGCTTACGGTCGACCGGACGGCAGGGACATATACCCTGTTGCAAGCATGTCCTCCAAGATTCCTCTTTGCTAGACTGCACACAACTACCCAACCATTTGCCCATGACATCACGGCCTCAGGGCGGTGCCGGAGGGGTATGATAGGAATAATGCCTTCAATTTACAGCTTCATTGAAGCTACGTAGCTCGCCCAATAGCATCTCCCAGAACCCCAGATTCCACTATCATGCATGGCCTCGCGTGACAAACATTCCAGTCAATTTTCCCGAACTCCCCGAGGGATTTCGTATTGAAAGGTAGGGTAACTCAGGACTCTGGGCAGGGCAACCCCAGCCCCAAGGTAGGGTAACCTGATCCCAAGGGTAGGGTAACCTTATCCAGCCTACAAGATAACCTTTCCCTGTTACCCTGCCTATCCCATCGCCGGCGATAGTCCTTTCTGACCGGTCTCTAGTTAGCCGGCCTAGTTGAGCAACTGCCTCTTCAGAAGTCCCTAACTACGCTGACACCGCTCCCGGGTGTATCCAGGTACCTAAGTCCCTGACCAGCCAATTCTGTTCATTCTCGGAGCCTGGGCCAGCGGGTCTCCGTAGGTCATGTACTTACTTGCTGGCTGGTTCCTACCAGTTCGCCTCCTGGGTACCTGTATGGGTATAGGTTCCTTTTGCCATAGCTCATATATGCTGGGTCATTACAGCTGAGGAGAATTCATGAGAGCCCTATGAGATGCGAGAAGGGACAGGCTTACAGGCCATTTTGGATTACCACCAAAGATATCCGTCCAAGCCCAGTGAACATAGGGTCTTGTGGGAATCGAGTCGTGGAAATAAGAGACGACGCTAATGGCCCGCGACAAACCGTAGAGAAGAGGTGAGTGATGTAACGACCCAGCATACGAGTGCTATAGTAGACGGAACCTATACCCATACAGGTAGCCAGGAGGCCAACTGGCAGGAACCGGCAGGCAAGTAGGTACTTGACCTATGGAGACCCAATGGCCCGGGCTCCGAGAATGAACAGAATTCGCTGGTCAGGGACTCAGGTACCTGAATACACCCGGGAGCAGTGTCAGTATACCTAGGGACCTCTGAAGCGGAAGTTACTCAGCTAGGCAGGGTAACCGGAGAAAGGTCAGAAGTGTCTATCTCCGACGATGGGATAGACAGGGTAACATGAATAAGTTATCTGGTCCATCGGATAGGTTACGCTACCCTCAGGATCAGGTTACCCTACGATGGGGCTTGGGTTACCCTGCCCCAGGTCCTGGGTTACCCTACCTTTCAATACGAAGTCCCTCCCGGAGTTTGGCAAAAATCACCGGAATGTTTGTCACGTGGAACCATGCATAATACTGGAACCTGGGGTTCTGGGGGATGCTATTAGGCGTGCTACCCAGCTCTGAAGAGGCTGCAAATTGGAGACATTATTCCTATCATACGCCTTCGGCCCCGCCTTGAGGCCCTCATGTCATGGGCAAACGCTTGCATAGTTGTGTGCCTTCTAGGAATGTAGAATCTTTGGAGACCTGCTTGCAACACCGTATACGGTGCTGCCATCCGGTCGACTGTAAGCTCTTCGCAGGATATATAACGGGGCATAGGGTAGAAGGTGGAGTACCTCGTCCAGGTTGTTCAGAGTAGAACGGACCAAACCTGACAGAGTTAATGGGTGTTAACCGTAGGGGTCCCAAAGGTAGTTGCGGGTGGTGCCAGGGTGACCGGGAGAGTTTCGCACCCCCCAAGCCTGAAAGTGTCGCCAAAGCTATAGGCTCTGAAAGGGAAGTGCAGAGACACCAAAAGCATGATTCCTACCACAGGCGAGGTGCATCTGACGTAGTGCTCACAAGTAGCGCCCATTGGATCACTCCCGGACCACTTTGTCCTGTGGAAGACACCGGAAGTCCATAAACCGTAAATGGTAAATAGATCAAACACTTCTGCAAGCATGAGGGGCTAAGTGGACATCAATGCACATGGGAATGGTGTCATAAATAGTCCAGTTCATGCGGCGTCTTGACTGTTATCCACAGGCAAGATGCCGATGTGCCGGAGTTTTCACCGCAGCGGGCAAAATGGAAATGCGGTGCAGAAACAATGACCGCGTAAGGTGAACGCCAAGTAGAGTGTGTCGACACATGCATGCCCGCAGGGTGTGTCAGGACACATATCGGACTGCCCTTAGCGGAGAAGGGTGTGCTCAAACGGTTGCAGTAAACTGATGGGAGAGTTTCTGGCATAAGATAAACCTACCCGAAAGTCTATGCGGGAACTCTTCTACTCCAACAATCAATCCTCTTGAGACCTTAATTGACTGAAGTGTCAGGCTTAACAATATTCAGTTTTACTGTTTACCTTACTCCTACATCTGTGTGAACTTTTCGTGCCAAGTTTGAAGTTGTTCAGTGCCGTCGTAACCTTGGGATCCATCTTCCTAGCGGTGCTCCCATTACACCTATTACATCCCACTCGAAGACTGCTTTGGTTAGCAGCGCTCACTTCTTGCTGATCAAGAAGCCATCTGCTCCTATCGTACCGCTACGTGACTAGGGCCCGGCCCGAACATGTTACACCATCCGCCATCCCCCAACCTCCTCCGAAGTGAAAAAAACCATACTACCAGGCCTTCAAACTGAAAGACAAACCTTTGCCCTCTTGCAAACCTTGCACCTTTACAAAAACTAAGAAATGTCGACCGAAGAAGAAACAAGCATCAAGGGACGACACATTATCACTGATGAACTACTACGCAGTGGAACCAATCCACTAAAGGTATACTGGAAGATGTTTTGCGTCGACTTCTCTGACAATTGCGGTCAGATCGATATCAAAACGCAGTATTGGCAAGCCCGCACGGTCCGAAATTACATTGATCTACCCCAGTACCAGGAATTAGGTTGTTTCCTGCGCAAAGGACCCTGCCCGGAGTGTTTAGAGAAATGGCTGGAAAGGGCGGAATGGGTGTTGCAGGACGACCTGAGATTGTTGCAGGATAGCGAGGACGATAAGGATGGGTCCTGTGGGGACTTGGAGGAGAAGAGCCAGTTTACCAACAATTAGGATTTCATTAGGTTATTTTATTTGGTAAAATTGTTATTTCATTTTGGCAGTATAACCGGTCCGTGTACTAGGTTAGTTTATGTTAGTTTTACACTACTATTTAATACTTGTATTGTTTCGTGTGCTATCAGTTGATGCACACATTGTTTTATGTTTTGTTCCAGAATATCATTTGATACTCGTATTGTTTATGTGTGCTAACGGTTGATCCACATATTGTTTTATGTTTGGTTCCACAGTATCATTTGATACTTGTATTGTTTCGTGTACTATCGATTGATACACACAATGTTTTATGTTTGATTTCACAGTATCATTTGATACTTGTATTGTTTCGTGTACTATCGGTTTATACACACAGTGTGTTATGATTGGTTTTATAGTATCAGTTGATACTGGTATTGTTTTGTCTGCTATCGGTTGATACACACATTGTTTTGTGTTTGGTTCCACAGTATTGTTCGATACTTGTATTGTTTTATGTGCTATCAGTTGATACACACCAGGTTTCAAGTTTGGTTCCACAGTGTTAGGCAGTAGCGGACGCGAAGAACAAGCGAGTGTGGACCAGGCCCAATACGTGGCGACGTGATTACTTGGAAGGCTCGCTTAAGCTGTCCAGAGGAACTGTAAAAGTGTATCATAGAACAAATAGATTGATAAGATCTCTTCTCCGTCGCTGATGATCTATAAAGTATGGGAGACACCTCGATATTTATATTCCCCGTCTGGGTGTTCGCGGCCTATCTATTCCTTCCACTTTCCCTGTGTACGAACTTCGTAGACCCTGAAAACCTTTACCCCGCTTGACTCTGATTCCACGAAACGGCAGGGTGGGTATCCTACCCCTCTCTTAGCGGTGGTCCCACTAATAGTAGTCACTCGAACCCTTTCACCGTGGTAAATGGTTACTGGTTCTGCCTCTGCATACAAAGTGATCAGCTCCGACGACAGACTTATCAATGCAGTCGGATTATTCTTCTGTCTGCGTCAACCCCCAGCAAGTACATTCCTGTCCTATCACGCCAATGGTGGTCAGGCCTCGTGGTGCACAGGGTTGGCCTTTCACGTTGTAGGCCATTATCCGACCCGACCTTGTCATGCGATTTGGGCATGTGTGAACGATCGTCTCTTCGGGCGTAGTTGACTCCTCAGGATTTTCCTCTACATTCCTCCATCAACGAACTTGAAATTCGGTCTTACTGCCCACCTGGCTGCCGGGGACTCCTATCGGAGTAGCCAACCTCCTCCTGGTTAGCATCCATCTGTTGGCCTACCTGAAGGATCTTTGCATGCGTTTATCTCCACAACCACCTGACCAATTTAGTTCGTTCGACCTTGTCAGTATAGCCGAGAGTCCTCTCTTGAGGATTCAGCGAAAACACCACCCTTGGTGACTTTCGGTGGTGGCATAAATGCGGGTTTTGTGCTGATGTTGTATTGGCGAAAATTAACTCATTCTCCAAATACTCCGACGGACCCTGGAATCGCACAGGTGATATTTTGCCAATAATCACGTGACATGCCCATCACCCTATGCCAGTTCGTCTTATCTGTAACACACAGTAATATTTGATACCCGTCTTGTTTCGTGTGCTATCAGTTGATACACACAATGATTGGAATATCGCTCACACTGGAGATAAGCAATATGCTGTATTTAAAGACTGCTTATTGTGGCAGTGGAAACAGCAGACTTTGACAGACAGTATTCTTAATATACTTGGTTGAACAGTTACTTCTTTGATCTCCTATTACACCCTGTTCGAAGACTCGTTTAGTAAGCAGCGCTAGCTTCTTGTTGATCAAGATACTATCTGCCCCTATCGTACCGCTACGTAATTAGGGCCTGGCCCGAACACGTTACAATTGCTATAAATGCAGATTTTGTTCAGTTGAATGAAATTGACTTGTATGGTGAAAAATAAAAAACCAATTATTAATAACCTATATTATATACATTGAGCTAAAAAACTACTAGCTCAACAAAAAAAACAAAGGCTGCCAAGTTTGGTGTGTCCCACTTGCCTGTGCGTCCCACTTTCTTTTCCCAACTATGAGCAAAGCGAAATAGTAGGAGAACCGGCTATTAGGTCTCATACAAATTTCGCACCTCCACATAGGGGTTCGTCCGACTTTTGTCAACCCACGAGTACAACCATACAATACACTGAAAACCATCGATCTCCGAAGAACTATACTTACCATACAAGGGAAAACAATTAAAAAATAGCTTGCAATAATTAAGTATACAAATACTATACCCCGGGCACTAAAGAGAAGTTTCAACTAAGAATCAGAGTTTTGGGTCATACTAGGTTGGGTGGCAAAAAACAGGAGTTATAGTTGTACAAGTCTGGCTAATAAATAAGAGGAGGACAACGAAGCCTGATGGGACTCAGGCTGGAGGGAGAGAAAAGCCAATGTTATAAATGATGATAGGTGTAACCGGTACGGGTACTAGGTTAGGTTTTATGTTTGGTTTCACAATATCAGTTGCTACTTGTATTGTTTCGTGTGCTATCAGTTGATACACATAAGGTTTTATGTTTGGTTTTACAGTATTGGTTGATACTTCTATTGTTTCGAGTGATATCAGTTGATAAACACCATGTTTTGGAATATTGCTCATACTGGAGATAAGTGATATGCTGTATTTAAAGACCGCTGATTTCCATGACCAAGAAGCCATCTGCTCCTATCATACCGCTACGTGACTAGGGCCCAGCCCGAACACATTACGATAGGAGTTGACTATTCCTTATGTCAAGGAAGACTCAGAACAGTGTGTAGGAAAAGGTTTTGTACCATAACTCACATAACAAGTCATGAGGGCTTACATGACTTGTAGTTTTGAGTTCTTGTTATCTTGTAATTAGTTGATGCACTTGCATAACTCACAGATTACGAGTCATATGACATTATGACTTTCACACATGACATAGATTGTCAGTTATAGGTTTTGCACATGTGATGCAATTAGTGCACATGTCTATATTATGAGTGGCATGGATAACTTATGGTTATGAGCCACAGGATTAGGGTTACATGAAGAGTAAGTATAAAAGGGATTGCTACAATCCAGTAGTATGAGCTATTCATGCTATCATCTTTGTATCTTCTTATCTATAACTTTACTACTCTACTTTTTATATATGTGGCTATGTTGTAGGTATGCTCTTATGAGTGAGTTATCAGATAGGAGTCTTGAGTGCTTAGCCATATGACAATGTGATGCAAAACAAGAGGGAGTGCCTCCTAAGATTGAGACTCAAGTACTGTCACCCATGTCAGAGAGTGCTAACAGGTAGGAAATGTTACATCTATAAGCAACATTATGTCCATTATTCCTTAATTTATTCCCACTAGATACCATTTAGTTTTATTCTATAAAAGTTTTCCCCAATGATAAGGATACGGTTATCCATTTTTGTTTCCCAAAGTTTCCTGTGATAGACATGGGTGTTCACTCGTATGATATGATAGCATAATATCGATGACGTCAACGGAAACCCGGACGAATTGCGAATTTGTAAGGAGTAGAATAGCAGAACGCTACCAACTTCAGCCGCAATCGGGGTTTTTTTTTATTGCTTGAACTCGATCCCGGAACAAATATTCCATCGTTAGAGTGTCCTACTCGGGCGGGTTATATAAAGACAACAAATCTACAACTCTGAAATCTAGCCGCAAATAGAAAGATACCAAATCAGACCCCGTTTCCTTCGTTCCGGTACGGTACTGTACAGTACGGCACTGCACTCGTATCATACATACAGTACACCACGACATTTTCCGCTCGTGAACGAGTATATATTATATAAAGAGAAAATACTGCACCTTTCTCGCAGGCACACACACCCACGGTGCACGAGGCGGAATGTCAAACTTCACCGTCGAGATCGTGTCTGGTATCCGCGTGCCCCCCCTTCTCCACTTCGCAGTAACTGGGAAGCAAACTGACGAAATCGACTCGAATTCGGTGGGTCAGATACCGTGTGTCCCTGGTGCTACGTCGGCCTCAGAAGATAAAAAAAGAAAAAAACAAAAAAAAAGACCCGATACCCCGACGCGAGCTTCTCCGTGTCCTGGAAACCCTACTACCTGAACCCGAGCGCGCCAACACCTGGCATTGACAAGGCGGAGTTCTACAGGACTAAGTTCGGGGACGATCGCGCTGCCATGATATTCGGGCGGGTGGGGGCAGTGGGGAAGGATGTGGGCATTGGCTTTAAATTTGGCGGGAAGACGGGAAGCACTAGGGATTCGCATCGGTTGATTCATCTTGCGGGGCAGGAGGAGGGTGGGGAGACGCTACAGACGAGGGTTGTTGAGGAGCTTTTCAAGAGTTATTTTGAGAATGAGGAGGATATTACGGATCTTGGTGTTTTGGTTGCGGCCGCGGTGAGGGCTGGGTTGGAGGGGGGAAGGGTGAGGGGGTGGTTGGAGAGCAATTTGGGTGGAGAAGTGGTGGATAGGGAAGTTGGGGAGGCACAGATGATTGGGATCAGGGCGGTGCCGAACTTTACGATCAATGACAAGTGGCACTTGAGTGGTGCACAGGATCATATGGAGTTTGTGAGGGTCTTCGAACAGGTTGCTGGTAACGCGTAGGTGGGGAATATTGAGAGCTTATGCTGTGTTGTTTCTATCTGGATACAAGGTAAAAAAAATTGTACCTCAGCATACATTTTCGATAGGGGTATTGTCCACTACTGGTTCTCCTAATTCTATCTTCAACGTCCGCCCGAATAACTCTAGCAGCACTTCAAAGCAGATCTTGGAAATAGCGGGATCGTATCTCCCCTTCGAAAGCTCATCACGAATGAATCTGGATCCAGGTATCAACATCAACCGGCAATCGAGGCTCCGGGGTAACTTACGCATGCTGAGCAAATGTGAATTCATGAAAGCTAAAGAGGCACCCCTTGTCATGCAGTTCTTTGCGAATCAAGTCTCTCCCGGCAGGGGGAACATGGTTATCCATTTTTCCAAATATCTGCTCGTATCAGACCCTCATTCACTGACTTGCCAAGCCTAGTTGGAGATGACCAACCATTGACAATTCTCCCTTAATCTCCCCCGCCCTCTTGAGCGAATCATCATTCTTGCCCAGGCCCAGAGTGGCACAGTGGATATCTGCCGCCGCACCTCAATCAGTACCCATCTCATCCAACATCCAAGGGAGCAATAGATCAAAGCAGCAGAACCATCAACCTTACCAGTAGCAAAGTAGCAAACAGCGCTCAAAACTCTGCTATCCAGCGCACATCTAAAGGCCAAATGACCACCGAGACACATCCCCGTAGCACCAATTCGTCCTGACGATTCATTAGCCGATCTTCCCGGGAACTCCAATGCACAATAGAGATGGAAACAAGCCGTTACAGGTAGCCAACCCCATCAACAGATCCACCGTCAACATTGCATCCTCATCGTAGGCTTCCACCTTCTTTTCAATCTTAAACTTATTCCCATCATCCGTCCCCCGAACATCATACTCCAGGGGTTCCGGTCCAACAAACTCGTGAAAAGAGCTTGGAACAGCACAGATATACCCTTGCCCGGCAATCTGTCTGGCGAAGCGAGCGACGGGCCCGGTGACCTGGTATATCTCGGAGAAGACAACAACGCCGGGGAACTTTGCATTTGGGTAGTTGGGGATGGAGGGGTGGAAGAGGTAAATCCTCATGGGGGTGCCAGATACGGTGGTTTGAACATCATGGTAGGTTTCTTTGATGAGCATCTTGATCGAGGGAGATTATTTTCTTCTTCTTTGTTCCTCTTAGTGTTTTGGAGACGGGAGGGCTGGTTGTGTTGGGATAGGATTGGAAGCGTTGCTCGGGGTGAGGCGGGGATGAGGGATGGGTAAATGGGTGGGTGGATGGAGAGCGGGGTGATCATGGCCCCGCTGTGGACGCGCCAAGAAGCTTTGGTCGCTGCTCCGAGTTATCCCGTATGGTTCCGGCCACCTGTACGAGTACTCGAGTACACAACACCTCGATTGATGCAACGGGGGACGCCTTGGCATAAAATGCTTGGCACCAAAATTGTGTGTATGTTCAAATCAGAGTCAGAGTAGAGTTATTTTATAATATTATTATTATGATACACACAATTTTAGTACCAAGCATTTTATGCCAAGGCGTCCCCCGGTGTTGTGTACGAGTACACGGGTGTAAGGGTATCTCGGACGCGGTGACACAAGGACTCAGCCCTGCCGCCCCCAAGGTAGGATACCCACTTTAGAAAGTCGATAGGGGTATTCCAACCGTAAGTGACTGTAAACAATATACAGACAAAAATACATTCAGAACCTATTCAGTACCAAATCATGAAGCAAAAAGGTGTTCGTAAGCAAAACCCAGAGGGGGTTAGGCATCGGGAGACTACTCGTGATAAGAGAATTCGGATCATGGTCCTTGTAACCGGTACGGGTACTAGGTTATTTTATGTTTGGTTTCACAGTATCTTTTGATACTTGTATTGTTTCGTGTGGTGTCGGTTGATACACACAATGTTTTGTGTTTAGTTTCACAGTATCGTCTGATACTTGTATTGTTTCATGTGCTATCGGTTGATACACACATTGTTTTGGAATATCGCTCATACTGGAGATTAGTGATATGTTGTATTTAAAGACCGCTGATTTCCATAATGGAAACAGCAGACTTCGACAGACAGTATTCTTAATATACTTGGTAGAACAGTTACTTCTTTGATCTTCTATTACACCCGACTCGAAGACTCCTTTAGTTAGTAGCGCTCGCCCCTTGTTGATCAAGAAGCCATCTGCCCCTATTGTACCACTATGTGACTAGGGCCCGGCCCGAACACATTACATTGTTTTAACCACAGCAAGTGGTTAAGAAACCTGCAGGAACCTGGTCTGATCAACCTATGAAAGTCCAACAGCGAAGCTAGCATCGGGGAGTGGCAGAATCACAAAAGGTTCGGCTCTGCCAACATGACGCCATTGAGTCACTGGAGACTCAAAGTGAGGAGCAGGTCCCACGAGAAGGCCTTACCAAGAAAAGGCAACCCAAGAAACCAAAAGGGCCAAAGAGTGACTTCGCGATTGATGAAGAAGAAAGACACCTAGCGCAAGACCTGGCCAAGCAGACCTTTAGCGAATCAACGGACGAATTAGCAAAAGCGGAAACCAGCCTTCCTGGGCTATTTCCCCGCAGACCTAGCAAAGAAAAGGCACAGGCACAACCACCAAGGAAAGACAGCTCGCCTGTCGATACATCTAAGAAGGAAGACAGTGACGAAGAAACATCAGATCACTCAGCGGTAAAGAAACCAGGAGACGAGTCCCCCTGTGACTCTCCAGAAAGCTCGTCAGACGATAATAACAGCAATGAAGAATCCTAACACGGAATATCAGAAGGAGAATCTGCCGCACCACCTGGCCCAAGGGCCGGGGGAACAGGACCAAAAAACAAACTTCTGGTGCCACCCTCATTCTCGGGCAAAAAAGAGTACCTAAAACCTAAAGCATTTGATTGATGGGTAACAACCACTTCTCAATACCTGGCCCTACATCTAGTGGAAAAAACCGGGGAAGGAAGTGGACTGTACTTTGGAACCTTCTGTACCGGAAAAGCAGAAGAGGCATACCGCCAAGCAATGAACCACTATGAGAGTGGGGAAAAAATCCGAGGAACGACCCTGATAAAATACCTGAGAGAAAGATTCCAATCCGGGTGGAACACAGAACAATTATACAAAAACTTCAAGGATATCCAGCAAGTGTGAAATGGCAAAACGGAAAGAATAACCTTGGTCGCGACAGATATCTTAGTGTATCATGGACAATTGCCTACCAGAACGGTATCCCAGTACATGCTGTGACAAAGATTGTATGAAGCAATACATCCCAGACTACGCCAGGAGGTGGAACCCATGGAAGAAGAGGGACATTGCTTTGACAAGATAGTAAAGCGGACCGAACGAAAGGACGCTATCCTGTATGAAACAGGAGTTTACCGAACCTACATACCACAGCAGAAGAACAGAAAAGGATCATCATCAGGGAACAATACAAAGAAAGACAAACCATACCGCAATAAGTTGAAAGACAAGAAGCGGAAACAACACAATGCAGGCACATCTTTCGAATGCGCGAAAAAGGGGCACTATGCAAAGGACTGCTATACGAAAAAGGGAAAAGGAAAATCAACTAAGCGAGAAACAAGTACGAACCACATGGAAGCAACCCAATACGTGGAAGTGAAAATTAACTCGGTGGAAATGGAGAGCCTCTGAATGTAAGCAAGGCTGGCAATCAGGCCCCGGGACGCTCTAGAAGGAACGAGACACATAGAAGGCCACCCAGCAAAGGTACTATTCGACACGGGAACAATCGGCTGCGACATAGTTAGCGCCTCGTTTATCTCTACCCATGGCATCCCTACAGAACCCCTACCTCAACCGACAACAGTAAGTATGGCCGTGAACGGCTCCGGCTCCTCGAGACATAAAAAGTTTCGTTTGACGGTGGGAATCGGAAAAAAGAAAGGGACAAATCAGGAGATATTGGTAGGAAATCCAGCCAAATGCGATGCCCTCTTAGGAATGCCATTCCTAAAAAGACACAATGCCCTTATCGGGTGTGGGGATATAGCAGTGTGGTTTTCCGATAACGGACTGCGTGTGCTATGCAAACCAACAAGCGGGGAATTCCGAGACACTGTTTCTGACACCACATCAGCAACATTGTTGGAAGAATACAAGGATGTATTCCCAGACAAGGCTCCAGAAACGCTACCATCCGTGCATAAGGTTAACCATCATATTCGGCTAAAAGATCCAGTGGACCTAAAAAATCAACCCACATACTCAATCCTAGAAGCATACCAAGAAAAACGCATGGGTTGGATTACTGAGAAGCTGCGGGCTGGAGGTGTTGTATGACAGGAGGTTCTCGGAGCGGCACCTATGTTTGTGCAACTCAAGTCGGATGGAAGGATCTGCCCCCTGGTGGATTTGAAAGTTCGAAACAACAACATGATTATGGATAGTCCGTCGATTCCCAAACAACAACAGATCCTTAAGGGAATAGGGCGAGCGAAATTCAGGAGTAAGATCGACCTAAGCGATACATACTTTCAAACACGCATGGATAAGGACTGCGCTAAATTCAACTCCTTCAAAACCCAATTTGGAGTGTTCGTTATGACAGAAATGCTACCAGGAGACATGAATACACCGGCAACCTTTATGCGAATAAGGGAAGACCTCCTACACGAATTTCTACATCATTTTGTACGGGTATACATTGATGATATTCTCATATTCTCAGATACGTCAGCGGAACACGAGAAACACATATGTCAGGTATGTCATTGACTCAGAAAGACAAAGTTCTACGCAAGTAAGAAAAGGTCAGTACTATTCGCAGATAGGCTGGAAGTACTAGGACTCATAGTGGATAACAAGAGGATCCCTGTCTCCCCCCAGAAAATATCAAGCATTGCAGGTTGGGAAACTCCTCACAACAAAAAGGGATTGCAATGCTTTCTAGGAATAGTGAACTATGTGGCTCAGTTCCTCCCACACTATGCTACCTTGACGGCACCACAAACAGATCTGACAGGAAATGTAGAATTCATATGGACGACCACCTATCAGACCACATTCGAAATGGTAAAAAAAGGTATTGTCAATCATAAAGTCATGCGACCAATAGACATATGAAACGAGGAATCAATTTGGCTAGTAATGGAGGCCACAGATTTAGGAGTAGGGGGCATGGGTGGTACAAGGACCCACATAGAGGATGGCTCAACCGGTCTTGTTACACAGCAGGAAGTGCACCAGCGCACCGATGAATTAGGGAACTACCGATAAGGAGGCCTTTGCGATAGTGCAAGTGCTTAACCGGTTCCACAATGTCCTAATGGGAAACACCGGCATGATAGTAACGGACCACCAACCCTGGACTCACCTACTGACTGCGAAGATTCCAAGCAGAAAGCAAGTCTGATGGCACAGTGCCTTAGGAAAGTACGACACAAAAATAGTCTACACGCCAGGAAGGATGAACTATTTAGCTGACGACCTTGCCCGGATATATGACCACAGATCAGACTTGAAGCCACTCTATGTCCACGACGTCACAAAGGAAGCAGGTGACATCTCAGATAATACAGTTTACCAGCAAGAATCAAACACAATGGAGCGGAAGTAACAATTCTCCCCTACCTCCCCTCCTTACCCATATACGGGGTACCCCAATGGGACCCTGTACCTCCTGGGAGGCTGTAATGACCCAGCATATATGAGCTATGGCAAACGGAACCTATACCCACACAGGTAGCCAGGAGGCGAACTGGTAGGAACCGGCAGGCAAGTAAGTACTTGACCTACAGAGACCCAATAGCCCGGGCTCCGAGAATGAACAGAATGGGCAGGTCCGGGACCTAGGTACCTAGAGACACCGGGGAGCGGTGTCAGCATACTTAGTGACTTCTGAAGAGGTAGTTGCTCAGCTAGGCCGGGTAACTGGAGACAGGTCAGAAAGGTCTATCGCTGGCGACTGGATAGATAGAGTAATAGGGTAAAGTTATCTTGTCTGCGGGACAAGGTTACCCTACCCTCGGGATCAGGTTACCCAGCCTTGGGGCTGGGGTTACCCTGGCCAGAGTCCTGAGTTACCCTACCTTTCAATACAAAGCCCTTCAGGCAGTTTCGGAAAATTGACAGGAATGTTTGTCATGCGAAGGCATGCATGATATTGGAATCAGGGGTTCCGGGGGATGCTATTGGGCGAGCTACGTAGCTTCGATGAAGCTGTAAATGGAAGATATTATTCCTATCATACCCCTCCGGCCCCGCCTTGAGGCCCTGACGTCAAGGGCAAACATTTATGTAGTTGTGTGCCGTCTGGCAAAGCGGAATCTTTGGGCACATGCTTGCAACACCATATACGTCGCTGCCGTCCGGTCGACCGCAGGCTGTTGGCAGGATATATAGGGAGGCATTGGGGGGAAGGTGGAGTACCTCCTCCAAGTTGTTTGCGGTAGAACGGACTAAAACTGACGGAGTTAATGGGTGTTAACCGTGGGGGTCCCAAAGGTAGTCCCAGGTGGTGCTGGGGCGACTGGGAGAGCTTTACACCTACTAAGCCCGAAAGTGTCCCCAACGCTATAGGCTCTGAAAAAGAAGTGCGGAGACACTAAAAGCAAGATTCCTACCACAGGTAAGGTAGATCCGAGGTAGTGGTCATGGGTAGCGCCCATTGGATCACTCCTGGACTACGTTGCCCTGCGGAAGACAACGGAAGCCTGAGACCGGTAAATAGCAAATAGATAAACCACTCACGAGAGCCTCCGGAGTCAAGTAGAGAGCAATGTATATGGGAAGGGTGTCATAGATAGTCTAGTTCATGAGGTGCCTCGACTGTTAGCCACTGGCAAGACACCAGTGCGTAGAGGTTTTCACTCTAGCGGGCAAAATGGAAATGCACCGCAGAAATGATAACCGCATAAGGTGAACGCGGACGAGAGTGGGTCGACACATGCATACCCGAAGGCTGTGCCAGGAGATGTGTCGGACCACGGTTCGCAGAGAAGGGTTTGCTCGAATGGTTGCAGTAAACTGATGGGGGAGTTTCTGGCATAAGATAAAACTACCTGCAAGTCTATACGAGAACTCTCCTGCTCCAACAATCAATCCTCTCGAGACCTTGATTGTGCGAAGGGTCAGGCTTAACAATATTAAGTTTTACCCTTTACTTTACTCTTACATCTCTGTGAACTTTTGGCGATAAGTTTGAAGTTGTTCAGTGCAGTCGCAACCTTGGAATCCATCTTTCTAGGGGTGCCCCCGTTACAGAGTCCCTGCTCGATCAATGCGGGAAATGATTGGGGTGACAAGTGCACCCTCCGAAGCACACCACCCGAGGATCTCCAACACAGCTGAGTTCACTACTGGCAGTGCTATGTGGACCATTGTCCGTATCATCAAACTGAGATCAAATTCACAATTAATCACCCTAGACGGCTGAAGACTCAGACACCTTACCTGCCCTGAGAGGGACCAAGCCCTCCCAGTACAGCGATCGACCCAAGCCCTCAGGAGTCCTCCTCAATCAAGGATTGGGAATGGCAACAAACCGTTGGTGGCGGACCAAGTAGCGTGGCAGAAGGGCCGTCCCTCCTCATCCAAATAGTGCCTAGGTCCTACACCATTCCTGCAATTCTGAACCCAGAAGCCCTGACATTCCAAATGCCAGAACCAGAACCAATAGAAAACCTTACGAACAAGATAATAATGTCTTTTCGAATGCCAGGACCAGGCAGCCCACTACCCATTAGATGAGCACAGTGGCTAGAAAGCCTTAACAAGGAGACAATAGTTTCAGTAATGCCCGCGACGATGACTGAATATTGGCGCACGCTATATGATGTTTGGGAAGATAGCCCGGAGGACGACCAACCTGAAGTAACAAGAGGAAGTGAAATAGAAGACAAACGGGATACACTACAGACAAGAGAGGAAATGATTTGGACTTTTCGAGCCCACATGGTTGCAGCATACTGAGAGGAACCAATTCGGAAAATGGTCAATGAGAGCATGGACTCCACAGGAGATTTGTCCTGCTACAAGATTGCAAATGAAATGCTGTACGCAAGAACCAGATCCGGGGAGGACTGCCTGTATATTCTAAAAGACCCCATATACGGAAATGGGTTGTGGAGGGAGTATGTACTTAGCGAAGTCTACAACAAAGGCCACCACAGTGCTGAACGAAGCTTATGGTGCGCTACCGAGTATCTATTCTGGCCTAAAATGTGGAAGGGCTTCGGGGGATATGTGGCACAATGTTACACCTGTCAGGCAAATAAAGAACCTGCGAAGTTACCAGAAGGAAAGGCTCAGACCCTTGTCTTGCCCTCAGAAATTTCCGAATCGATACCCATCGACTTCGCAGGACCTTTCCACAACTAGAGGAGATACAATACCATCCTAGTTGCAATGGACAGGTTTTCGTGATTCATCTGGCTCATACCTACGAGCAAGGAAGTAACGAGAATAACAACCTGGGAGCTACTGCGTAACAAAGTATTCACTCCCCATAGTTACCCAACTTCAACAGTAAGCGACGCGGATCCATGATTTGAGTCACATGTGTTGAAACAGCAGTGTCGATCATTAGAAATTGAGTACATCAAAGCTGCACCAGGCCACCATGAAATGAATGCACAAGTCGAATGCAAGATTCGAGAATTAAAGAAAGGTCTTGGAAACCTAGTCAATGTAAGGCAAAACAATTGGTTCGATGCCATACCAGAGACGGCAGACTACCAGAACCCAGGGTGGTCAGAAACCCACAGCATCTCACTGTATAAAGAAGTTTTTGTAAAAAATTACCTGTTACTTCCCCTAGCGAATTTCAAGAACTCCGCGGTACCAGCTGCCAACGAATTGCTAAACAGACACCAAGCAATCCGGAACACGGCATTTAATGCTACGAAATTGGCAGGATTTAGAAGAACGAAAATGGCAGCAAAACGACCCAGGCACCATACACATATAGGAAAAGGCAATCTATTACTGGTATATGGCAGTTTATTCGCAACGCAGTTGGGACCGAGCAAGAAACTACAACCGCGCTGGTGTGGACCATTGAACAAAATCGGATACGCTGCGCATATGCAAAATTACAAAGTTGAAATGGATGGCAGAATGTACAGTAACCGGGAAGGGACATTCCACGCATCTACCATGAAAAGATACCCCCCTAACAACGATATTTCCTTCCATGGCAGAAGTCACCGAAAACCACCCCTACTTGTGGTTAACGAGAAGCCGGAATGGGAAGTAGAAGTGATATGAGACCATAGAAGACGGTATGACCAGGATCAATTCCTAGCAAAATGGGTTCGGTACCCGGAAACGGAGAATAGCTGGAAACCTCAGGAGGGATTGGAAACTGCGATAGAATTGAGTAATCAATGGTCGGAAGACAACAAACCGGAAGACAAATTACCCTCCACAAAAACGATGTGACAGTGGCGTGGAGCCCAACCCTGCCAGAAATCCAACACCTGTGCCTGGACACAAACCAAGGGATACAGGACGGATTTTGGTTGACCCACTTTGAAAGTGACTTTGAAAGCAGTAAAGTTGAAAATAAGGTCATGGAAGATGAAGCTGCGCACCTAGAATGACTGGCTGAAACAGAGTACTGGCAATAGTGAAAGGGAAAACACACCATCCAATGGCCTTACAATGTCAAACTATGAGCAAGTTTTGTGGAGACTGCGCCATCAGCTAATGGGACTGTTGGTGAACTGTGAAATTATCCCTAGACGATACCCTATGCACCGATTGTTGATACATATTTGCAACAAATGCCTAGAGATAACAACGGAGTCGTCAGGAAGGATGTGAGGAGAAATAATGTCTGACACATTCCGCTTTGGAACCGGTTGCTATCTGAGGACGGAATGATGTCATATATACCTGAAGACGGGAGAAAGCGAAATTAAGTACCACCCACCTTCCCCTACCACCTAAGCGAGACCAACACCTAAGCAAGGCCCACATGAAGACATTAAGTACCACCCACTTTCCCCTAACACCTAAGCGAGGCCAACACTGCGACATAAATACTACCCACCATTCCCCAGATTCGTTTGAACGAAACCAATTACAAGATACATTACCCTAAATACCTTATAAAACGGGCTTATCCTTGCGCGAAAGAAACAAGATGTCGAACTACGAAGAAGCCAGCCTAAAGGGATGAGACCTCATTTTGGGATACCTGCTGTACCGTGAAATCATCCAACTAAGCACATACTAGAAGATATTCTACATCGATCGCTGCGAGGATTGCAGTCGAATCGATATCGGAACGGAGCAATGGGAGAACCACATAGTATGAAACTTCATGGACCTACCACACTACTGGGAGTCAGGTTGCTTCGTGTGCGGAGTACCATGTCAGGAGTATTTGGAACGATGGTTGCATGAAGTGGAATGGATGTTGCAGGACGGCATGAGATTGTTGCAGGATAGCGATGACGATGAGGATGGGTCCTATGCAGACGTTTAGAAGAATAGCAGGTTTACGGACTATTAGGCTTTCTCTTGGTTATTTTATTTGGTGACATTGTTATTTCATTTTGGGAGTGTAACCAGTACGTGTACCTGGTTATTTTATGTTTGGTTTCCCAGTATGGTTTGATACTTGTATTGTTTTGTATGCTATTGGTTGATATACAAAATGTTTTATGGCTGGGTTCACAGTATCATTTGATACTTGTATTGTTTCGTGTGCTATCGGTTGATAAACAGAATATTTAATGTTTAGTTTCACAGTATTGTCTGATACTTGTATTGTTTCGTATGCTATTGGTTGATATACACATTGTTTTGGAATACCGCTCATACAGGAGATTAGTAATATGTTGTATTTAAAGACCGCTGATTTCCATAACGGAAACAGCAGACTTCGACAGACAGTATTGTTAATATACTTGGTTGAATGGTTACTTCTTTGATCTCCTATTACACCCTGTTCGAAGACTCCTTTAGTTAGCAGCGCTCGCTTCTCGTTGATCAAGTAGCCATCTCCTCCTATTGTACCGCTACATGACTCGGGCCTGGCCCGAACACGTTACAGTCCTCCATCATGATGTGGGCTGGGTCTGGACAAAAATTGGCCAGCACTTGTACAAAGATCGGCAAACCAGCCAAAAGGTAAGTATCAATTATGTTTCAAAGGGCCTGAAGTTCAAGACTAAATAAAAGTAAAAGATATACCAAAGAACCAAGGTGAATAACACTGTATCGAATGTCCTCCGTACCAGCCACTACCCAATCTTCAATGATGCAGAAAAACAGCAATTAGAAGCTTTTGTTATGCACGACGGAAGGATACCCTGTCTTAGCTGAGACAAAACATGCTTGGAGATAGGGTACATCTACTGTGTCTGAACTGGAAAAAGAGTTATGGAATCGCTAGGGTATCAGAGACGTGTACCCCACCAGAAACTCTCAATCCGCCCAGCAAATTAGCCCATCTGGCTTCCTTGGTCTTGTGCGCATCTCGGTTGGGGTGTCTGTGGATTGGCTTCCCGTGCTATGGACGGATGAGTCCATATTCTCTACTGTGGAGTTTGGGAATAGGCCTTGGGTGATACAAAAGGCTTCTACGAAACGCCATGCAGATTGGGTGGATGAAACCTTTGAGTCTGGCCACGAATTCCGGATAATATGGGGTGGTTTCTGCGGCACTCTTAGGTCTTGGCTAGTTATTATTCCTTGTAACGTCAAGGTTGACTCTGCCCTCTATATTTCTACTATCATGTATCCCCACCTTGTACTATTCTGGCACTAGTGCTGTAAAACCTATGGATGGACAGCAGTAGTAGTGGACAGGGCACCTGGACACCAATGGCATTCTAAGCAATATAGGGGTCTTAAGAGGATAGAATCTATCAGTTGGCCTGCCCAATCCCCAGATTTGAACCCTATCGAAAACCTATGGTTGGACATGGGGAATAAGCTTAGCAAAACCTGGGGTAGGATCAGGGACATGGCACCCTTGGAGATTGCCTGAAATCTAGTTTGCTACGCAATTCCGAACAAAACGCTAGAGAGCCTTATTTAGAGTATGCCAGAATGGCTTCAGGCTGTTATTGATCCCGATGGCGGGGCAACAAGGTATTGATTTTTGTATATAGTTTTTAAAAAATATTGGAAACATGCTATCAGGAGTTATCACTCATACACTTCTACTTTGGTCACAGAAAAGTTGCCTATACTATATCTAGAAGTACACCTGACTTTTGGCCAACACCAAATCCTACTCACTATATATCACTCGAACTTCCTAATCTGGCTTTACCTCCACATAATAAGTACATCTCTGTTTGGAAGTGTGTCCAACTTTTTGCTACCTCCTAGTACAGGTAGCGAGAACTATAGCCCGTATGAGTACGCAGCAAAATGGTACTCTCAGCAAGACGGTACCCACAGTGAGGCGCGCTATTGTCCACCACCTAAGATATTACTTTTTGCCACAGTAAAGCAACTTTGAACTCTTAGCATCTCATTGATTAATATCATAATATTCACAACCAAATACTAGCTGCAAGTCATATCGCAATCCTGAGAGTGCCACCTCACGGAGAGCTCAGCTGGTCCAAACTGCTGGACCCATCGGTGAGGCGCGGTACACCTTGGCGTTGGTGAAAGTAGTTAGTCAATCCAAAATAGTTGGTCAAGTGAAAATAGTAAAGTGGATTTCGTCATATCATCTTGAACAGCATTGACAGGATCAAAAAAAGTTCATCCATCGATTTCATACCATGTACTCTGATAATGGGCTCAAATGACTCAACAATTCCTACCCATGTTCGGGAACAAATAGCTATCGAGATGGCCTCTGTAACGTGTTCGGGCCGGGCCATAGTCACGTAGCGGTGCGATAGGAGCAGAGGGCTTCTGGATCAACAAGAAGCGAGTGCTGCTAACTAAAGGAGTCTTCGAACGGGGTGTAATAGGAGATCAAAGAAGTAACCGTTCAACCAAGTATGTTAAGAATACTCTCTGTCGAACTCTGCTGTTTCCATTGTGGAAATCAGCGGTCTTTAAATACAACAAATCACTAATATGCCGTATGAGCGATATTTCAAAACAAGATGTATAACAACCGATAGTACACGAAACAATACAAGTATCAAACGATAATGTGAAACGAAACATAAAACATTTTGTGTATCAACCGATAGCACACGAAACAATACGGGTATCAAACAATACTGTGAAACCAAACATAAAACATTGTTTGTATCAACCGATAGTACATGAAAGAATACAAGTCTCGAACAATGCTGTGAAAGCAAACATAAAACATGTTGTGTATCAACTGATAGCACACGAAACAATACAAGTATTAAGCGATACTGTGAAACCAGACATAAAATATTTTCTGTATCAACCGATAACACAGGAAACAATACAAGTATGAAACGATAATGTGAAACGAAACATAAAACATTTTGTGTATCAACCGATAGCACACGAAACAATACGGGTATCAAACAATACTGTGAAACCAAACATAAAACATTGTGTGTATCAACAGATAGCACACGAAACAATACAAGTATCAAAAGATACTGTGAAACCAAACATAAAACATTGTGTGTATCAATCGATAGCACATGAAACAATTCAAGTCTCGAACGATGCTGTGAAACCAAACATAAAACATGTTGTGTATCAACTGATAGCACACGAAACAATACAAGTATTAAGCGATACTGTGAAACCAGACATAAAATATTTTCTGTATCAACCGATAGCACACAAAACAATACAACTATCAAATGATACTGTGAAACCCAACATAAAACAACCTAGTACCCATACTGGTTACACTCCCTAAATAAAATAACAATTTCACCAAACAAATTTACTTAAAGAAATCCTAATAGTCAGCAAACCCGCTATTCTCCTGGACGTCCACATAGGATCCATTCTCACCATCATCGCTATCCTGTAATAATCTCATGTTGTCCTGCAACATCCATTCCGTTCCCTCCAACTATCTGTCCAAACACTCCCTACATGGCGCTGCACGCATGAAGCAACCTGACTCCCCGTAGTGTGGTAGGTCCACGAAGTTTCGTACTATACGGTCCTCCCATTCCTCTGTTGCGACATCGCCTCATCCGCAATCCTTGCAGTGATCGATGCAGAATATTTTCTAGTATGCGCTTAGTGGGATGATTTCCCAGTATAGTAGGTACCCCAAAATGAGGTCTCGTCCCTTTATGCTGACTGCTTCGTAGTTCGACATTTTGTTTCTTTCGCGTGAGGACAAGATAGTTTTGTAAAAGGTTTGTAGGGTAATGTGTCTTGTAGGGGGTTTTTTTTTTGCAGGAATCTGGAGAACGGTGGGTGGTATTTATGTCTTGGTGTCGGCCTCGCTTAGGTGTTGGCCTTGCTTAGGTGTTACGAGAAGGTGGACAGTACTTAATTTCGGGTTCTTCCATCTCCACACATATATCACATTTTTCTGTGCTCAGATAGCAACCACTTCCAAAGAGGATTATGTCAGATATTGTTTCTCCCCACATCCTTCCCGTCGATTTCGGTGTTATTTCTAGGCATTTGTTGCAAATATCTATGAATAATTGGTGCATAAGGTATCGTCTAGGGATAATTTCATGTTTCACCATCAGTCCCATTGGCTGATGGTACAGTCTCCACGGAACTTGCTCATAGTTTGACCTGGCAAGGCTGTTGGATGATGGTTTTTCTTTTCGCTATTGCCAGTATTCGGTTTGGACCTGTCGTTCCAGGTACTCCGCTTCATCTTCCATGACCTTATTTTCCTCTTCACTGCTTGCAAAGTCACTTTCAATGTGGGCTGACCAAAATCTGCCCTCTATTCCCTGGTATGAGTTTTGGCGCAGGGGTTGGATATCTGGCAGGGTTAGGCTCCACGCCACTGTTACATGATTTATCGTAGGGGGTAACTCGTCCTCCGGTTTGTTGTCTTCCCCCTATTGATTAACCAATTCCATCGTATTTTCCAATCCCTCCAGGGGTTCTCAGGTATTCTCGGTTTCCGGGTACCCCACCCATTTCACTAGGGATAGATCACGGTCATACCGTCCCCTGTGGTCTGGTATCACTTCTACTTCCCATGCTGGTTTCTTGTTAACCACAATCGGGGGTAGTTTTGCGTGACTCCTTCCAGGGAAGGAAATATTGTCATTCACGAGGTATCTCTTCCCGGTTGATGCGTGGAATGTTGCTTCCCGGTTTCTGTACATTCTGCTATCCATTTCGACCATATAATTTAGTGTATGCTCATCGTATCCGATTATCCTGAATGGTCCATGCCCGCATGGTTGCAATTTCTTACTCTGTCCCAACTCCGTGTAACGGGGGCACCCCTAGGAAGATGGATCCCAAGGTTGCGACCGCACCAAACAACTTCAAACTTATCGCCAAAAGTTCACACAAATGTAAGAGTAAAGTAGACGGTAAAACTTAATATCGTTAAGCCTGACGCTTCACTCAATTAAGGTCTCGAGAGGATTGATTGTTGGAGTAGGAGAGTTCTCGCATAGACTTTCAGGTAGTTTTATCTTATGCCAGAAACTCCCCCATCAGTTTACTCCAACTGTTCGAGCACACCCTTCTCCGCTAAGGGCGGTCCGACACGTCTCCTGACACCCCCTCGGGGCATGTATGTGTCGACCCGCTCTAGTCGGCGTTCACCATATGTGCATATCGTTTCTGCGGCGCATTTCCATTCTGCCCGCCGGAGTGAAAACCTCTGCGCATCGGGGACTTGCCAGTGGCTAACTGTCAAGACCCCTTGCTGAACTAGACTATCTATGACACCCTTCCCATGCGCGTTGATTTCTTCTTGACGCCGGAAGCTACCGTGAGCGGTTTATCTATCTACTATTTACGAGTCTCGGGCTTCCGGTGTCTTCCGCAGGGTACGGTGGTCCAGGAGTGATCCAATGGGCGCTACCCACGACCACTACCTCGGATACACCTTACCTGCGGTAGGAATCATGCTTTTAGTGTCTCTGCACTTCCCTCTCAGAGCCTATGGCGTTGGGGACATCCTTGGGCGTGGTAGGTGCAAAACGTTCCCAGTCGTCCCGGCACCACCCGGGACTACCTTCGGGACCCCCACGGTTAACTCCCGTTAACTCCGTCAGTTTTGGTCCGTTTTACTCCGAACAACTTGGAGGAGGTACTCCACCTTCCACCCTATGCCCCCTTATATATCCTGCGAACAGCTTACGGTCGACCGGACGGCAGCAACGTATACGGTGTTGCAAGCGGGTCTCCAAAGATCCTCCTTTGCTAGACTGCACACAACTACACAACCGTTTGCCCATGACGTCCGGGCCTCAAGGCGGGGCCGGAGGGGCATGATAGGAATAATGTCTTCAATTTACAGCTTCTTCGTAGCTGCGTAGCTCGCCCAATAGCATCTCCCGGAACCCCAGATTCCAGTATTATGCATGGCTTCGTGTGACAAACATTCCAGTCATTTTTCCCAAACTCCCCGAGGGACTTCGTATTGGCAGGTAGGGTAACTCAGGTCCTTGAACAGGGTAATCCAAGCCTCAAGGCAGGGTAACCCTGTTCTGTGGGTAGGGTAATCTTGTCCGGTGGACAAGTGGATTTTCTCCTGTTACCCTATCTATCCCTCTTCCGGGGATAGACACACTCGGCCTTTCTCTAGTTACCCAGCCTAGCTGTGTATTGGCCCTTCATAGGTCCCTAAGTACGCTGACACCAACCTTGGGCGTAGCCATGTACCTAAATACTTGTGTCCACTAAGTCTGCTCATCTCGGAGCCCGGGCCATCGGGTCTCCGTAGGTCAAGTACTCACTTGCCTGCCGGTTCCTACCAGTTCGCCTCCGAGCTACCTGTATGGGTGTAGGTTCCGGCTGCCATAGCTCACGTATGCTGGGTCGTTACACTCCGTGGTGAATAAACTTCTCTATACCAGTAACAGATTACCCTTTCCAATTGGGGTATGGTGTCGGTGTTGTTTTGCTGCCTTTCTCGTGGTTCTAAATCTTGCCAATTTGACAGCATTAAATGCCGTGTTCCGGATTGCTTGGTGTCTGTTTAGCAATTCGTCGGCAGCTGGTACTGCGGAATTTGTAAAGTTCTCTAGGGGAAGTAGCGGATAATCGTTTTCAAAAACCGCTTTATACAGTGACATGCCAAAGGTTTCTGACCACCCTGTATTCAGGTATGCTGCCCTCTCTGGTATGGCATTGAACCAATTATTTAGCCTTGCATTGACTAGGTTCCGAAGACCTGTTCTTAATTCTCGAATACTCCTTTCAACTTGTCCATTCGTTTCATGGTGGCCTAGTCCCGCTTTGATGTGCTTCATTCCTAATGATCGACTCTGCTGTCTCGACACATGTTGGCGAAATCGCCGATCTGCATCGCTTACCATTGAGGTTGGGTAACCATGGGGAGTAAATGTTTGTTGCACAGTAGCTCCAAGGTTGTTATCGCTGTTACTTCCTTAGGCGTAGGTATGAGCCATGTGAAACCTGGAAATCTGTCCATCACAACTAGAGTTGTATCGTATTCCCAAGAGTTGTGGAAAGGTCCTGCCAAGTCGATGGCTATCGATTCCAATATTTCAGAAGGTAAGACAATCGTCTGAGCCTTTCCTTCTGGTAGCTTTGTGGGTTCTTTATTTGCCTGACAGGTGTGATATTGCGCCACATAAGCTCTGACGTCCTTCCGCATTTCAGGCCTGAATAGGTACTCGGTAGCATACCGCAAGTTTCATTAAGCACTGTGGTGGCCTTTCTTGAGGATTTCACTAAGGACGTAGTCCCTCAACATCGTATTTCCGTATGCGGCGCCTTTTGGGATATACAGGCAGTCCTCCCCGTACCTGGTTCGTGTGTACAGCATTCCGTTTGCAACCTTGTAGAAGGTCGAGTCTCCTACATAGTCCATGGTCTTATTGACCTTTTTCCAAATTGTTTCCTTTCAGTATCCTGCGATCATGTGTGCTCTGAAAGCCCTAATCATTTCGTTGATTGTTTGTAGAGTATCCCACTCGTCATCTATTGCACATCCTCCTGTTTCTGCAGGTTGGCCATCCTTCTTATTGGCTACCAAAACATCGCATAGCCCACCCCGATAGTCAGTCATCGTCGGGGGCATTACTGAGAGTATTGCCTCATTGCTAAGGCTTTCTAGTCGTTCTGCTTGTCTAAGCGGTGGCGGGCTGTCTGGTCCTGGCATTCGAAAAGCTATTATTAACTCGTTCGTAAGGTTCTCTATTGTTTCTGGTTCTGGCATTTGGAATGCCGGGGCTTCCAGGTTCAGGATTTTGGGAATAGTGTAGGACCTAGGCACTGGTTGGATGAGGGTGGACAGCCCTTCCCCCATGCTACTTGATCTGCCGCCCACAGTTTGTTGCCACTCCCAGTTATCAACTGGGGGCGATTCCGCATGGCTTGGGTCGATTTCTGTATGTGGAGGGGTTGGTCCTTCACAGGGCGGGTAAGGTGTCTAGTTTTTCCGCCGTCTAGAGTGATTGTTCGTGAATTTGATCCCAGTTTGATGATAGGGACAATGGTCCACATAGCACTGCCGGTAGTGAAGTCAGCTATGTTGGAGATCCTCGCATGGTGTGCTATGGAGGGTGCCCTCGTCACCTGAACCATTTTCCGCAGTGATCGAGCAGGGCCTCATCACGGTACTCCGTATATGGGTAAGGAGGGGAGGTAGGGGAGAATTGTTGCTTGGGCTCCATTGTGTTTGATTCTTGCTCGTGAACTGTATTATCCAAGATGTCATCCGCTTCCTTTGTGAAGTCATGGACATAGAGTGGGTTCAAGTCTGATCCGTGCTCGTATATCTGGGCAAGGGCGTCAGCTAAATAGTTCATCCTTTCTGCCATGTAGACTATTTTTGCGTCGTACTTTCCTCAGGCACTGAGCTATTGGACTTGCTTTGTACTTGGAATCTTCGCAGTCAGTAGATGAGTCCAGGGGTGGTGGTCCGTTGCTATCGTGAAGGTGTTTCCCGTTAGGACATTGTGGAACTGTTTAAGCGCTTCCACTATCGCTAAGGCCTATTCATCAGTAGCTCCATAATTCATGACTGCGTTGGTGAACTTCCTGCTGTGTAACGAGGCCAGTTGAGCCGTCCCGTATGTGGGTCCTTGTCCCACCCATGCTCCTACTCCTAAATCCGAGGCGTCCGTTACTAGCCAAATTGGTTTCTCCTTTCATATCTCTATTGGCCACATGACTTTGTGATCGACAATGTGTGTTTTTACCATTTTGAAGGTGGTCTAATGGGTGGTCGTCCTTACGAATTCCGCATTCCCTGTCCGATCTGTTAGTGGTGCCTTCAAGGTAGCATGGTATGGGAGGAACTGAGCCACATAGTTCACTATTCCTAGGAAGCGCTGCAATTCCTGTTTGTTGTGAGGAGTTTCCCAACCTGCAATGCTTGATATATTCTGGGGAGAGGCATGGATCCCCTTGTTATCCACCATGTGTGTAACCGGTACGGGTACTATATTGTTTTATATTTGGTTTCACAGTATCGTTTGATACTTGTATTGTTTCGTGTGCTATCGGTTGATACACACATTTGTTTGGCAATATCGCTCATACTGGAGATAAGCGACAGGCCGTATTTAAAGACCGCTGATTACCGCGATGGGAACAGCAGACTTCGACAGACAGTATTCTTAAATATATACTTGCGTGAACGGTTACTTCTTTGATCTCCTACTACAGCCTGTTCGAAGCCTCCTTTAGCAAGCAGCGCTTGCTTCGTGTTGATCACGAGGCCATCCGCTCCTATCGTGCCGCTGCGCGACTAGGGCCTGGCCCGCACACATTGCATTTTTTTAACCTCAGCAAGTGGTTAAGAAACCTGCAGGATCCTGGTCTGATCAACCTACGGAAGGTCCAACAGCAAAGCTAGCATTGGGGAGCGGCAGAGCCATGAAAGGCTCGGCTCCGGCAACACAACACCATTCAGTCACTAGAGACTCGAAGTGGGAAGCAGGTCCCACAAGAAGCCCTTATCACGAAAAGGCAACACAAGAAACTGAGAGGGCCAAAGAGCGGATTCTTGATTGACTAAGCTGAACGACAGCTAGCGCAGGACTTCGCCCAGCAAACGTTTGGCGAATCGACTGACGAATTAGTTAAGGCAGCAACAAGTCTTCCCGAGCTATTTCCTCTTAGCCCCAGCAAAGGAAAGGCACCAGCGCAGCCAGTGAAGAAAGATAGCATACCGGGCGGGACACCCAAGAAGGAAGAAAGCGACGAAGCAGCATCTGATCAATAGGTAGTAGAACAGCCACCAGACGAACCCCCCAGTGACCATCCAGAAAGCTCCTCAGACGATAGTTCCAGTGACGGAGTGTCCGAACACCATATGTCTGCAGGTCAATCCGCCCAACCGCCCGGCCCAGGGGCCAGGTGATCTGGACCAAAAATCAAACTTCCGCTGCCACCGTCGTTCTGGGGTGAAAAGGACGACCTAAAACCTGAAGTATTCGACCGATGGGTCATAACAACTTCGCAATACCTTACCCTACGTGGAGTGGACAAAACCAAGGAAGGAAGCGGAGTGTACTTCAGAAGCTTCTGCACCGGAAAGGCAGAAGAAGCATAACAACAAGCAATGAACCACTATGAAAGTGGGGAAAAGATCCGTGTAACGACCTTGATAAAGTACTTGAGAGAGAGATTCCAATCCTGGCGGAATACAGAAGAACTATACAAAAGGTTCAAGGACATCCAGCAAGCACGAAATGGCAAAACAGAAAGAAGAACCCTGGTCGCGACGGACCTCTTAATGTATTATGGATGATTGCCTACCGGGACAGTGTCTCAGTATACGCCGCGACAAAGATTGTATGAAGCAATGCATCCCAGACTACGCCAGGAGGTAGAACCCATGGAGGAGGATGGTGATTCTTTTGAGAAGATAGTCAAGCGGGCCGAACGGAAGGACGCTATCCTGTATGAAACAGGAGTTTACCGAACCCCTGTGCCACAGCAAAGAAATAGCAAAGGATCAGCATCACAGCACAAGACGAAGAAGGATAAACCATGCTACAAGGACTCCAAGGACAAGAAGGACAAGGAACAGAAACGGCGCAAGGAAGGCACATGTTTCGAATGTGGAAAGAAGGGGCACTACGCAAAAGATTGCTATGCCAAGGAAGAAAAAGGAAAGGCTGCAAAACGAGAAACAAGCTCAAACCACCTGGAAGCAATCGAATGTGACGAAGTGGAAATTAACTCAGGGGAGATAAAAAGCCTGCGAACGCAACCGACACTGGCAATAAGGCCCCGTGACGCTCTTGAGGGAACAATTTACATAGAAGGCCATCCAGCAAAGGTACGGTTCGACACGGGAACAATCAGCTCCAACATAGTTAGCGCCACCTTCATATCTACCTATAGCGTCTCTACGGAACCCCTACCCCAACCAGCAACCGTCAATATGGCTATGAAAGGATCCCGCTCTGCAAGCCACAAAAAATGTGGACTGACTGTAGGAATTGGGAAAAAGGAATGGAAAAATCCAGGGATCTTGGTAGGAAACTTGGCAAAGTACGACGCCCTCATTAGAATGCCGTTCCTGAAAAGACACAATGCCTTGATCAGGTGCGGGGATACAGCAGTGGAATTTCCCGATGACAAGCTACGTGTGCTATGAAAACCAACAAGCGGGGAAATCCGAGCCGCTGGATCAGACGCCACATCAAAAACATTGTTGGAAGAATACAAGGATGTATTCCCGGACATGGTCCCTGAAACGCTACCCTCGGTGCATAAGATTAGCCATCACATTCGACTAAAGGATCCAACTGACCTACGAAACCAACCAACATACTGGATCCCAGAAGCCTACAAGGAAAAACTCATGAACTGGATAAACGAGAAATTACGAAGTGGAGTGGTTGTACGGCAAGAGGTACCTGGGGCGGCGCCGATGTTTGTACAACCAAAGTCAGATGGAAGGATCCGCCCCCTGGTGGACCTGAAACTGAGAAATGACAACACGGTCATGGATAGTCCTTCGATTCCAAATCAACAGCAGATCCTTAAAAGAATGGGACGAGCAAAATTCAGGAGTAAGATCGACCTAAGCGACACATACTTCCAGACACGCATGGACAAGGACAGTGCTAAGTTCAACTCATTCAAAACCCCATTCGGAGCCTTTGTGGGCAAAGTCATACTCCAAGGAGACATGAATGCACCAGCAATATTTATGTGAATAATGGAGGACCTCCTAAGCGAATATTTACACCATTTTGTATGGGTATACATTGATGATATTCTCATATTTTGAAACACATCAGAGGAACACGAACAACACATACGCCAAGTATGTGCTCGACTCAGGAGGGCAAAATTCTACACGAGTAAGAGGAAATCAGTACTGTTTGGAGACAAGCTGGAAGTATTAGGACACATAGTGGACAACGAGGGAATCCATGCTTCCCCCCAGAAAATATCATCCATTGCCGAATGGGAAACACCAAAAAACAAGCAGGAATTGCAACGATTCCTAGTAATAGTGAACTATATGGCCCAGTTTCTACCACAACACGCTACATGGACGGCACAACTAACCGACTTAATGGGAAACGCGGAATTTGTATGGACAACAACCCACCAGACTGCATTTGATATGATCTAGAAGAGGATTATCGATCACCAAGTCATGTGACCAATAGACATACAGAGCAAGGAACCAATTTGGTTGGTTACAGACGCCTCAGATTTAGGCGTTGGAGCATGGGTGGGACAAGGACCCACTTATGAGGTGGCACGACCAGTCTCCCGACACAGCGGAAAGTTCACCAATGCTCAGATGAACTATGGGACCAACGATAAAGAGGCATTAGCAATAGTGGAAGCGCTTAATCGGTTCCACAATGTACTAATGGGAAATTCCTTCATGATAGTTACAGACCACCAACCCTTAACACACCTGCGAACGGCCAAAAGCCCTACCAGGAAACAGGTGAGATGGTTAAGCACCTTGGGGAAATATGATGCAAAAGTAGTCTACACACCAGGAAGCACGAACTATTTAGCTGATGCCCTTTCCCGAATTTACGAGAGAGAACCAGACTTGAATCCACTCTATGTCCACGAGGATACGAAAGAATCCGATAACATCGCGGATAACACAGTGTATGAGCAAGAATCAAACACAATGGAGCCCGCACAGGAGTTCTCCCCTACTTCCCCTCCCTTCTCCTATACTGAGTACCCCAACGAGGCCCCTGTACCTCCCGAAAGCCCCTGCTCGCTGGTTGCAGGAAACGATTGGGGTGACCAGTGTACCCTGCGAAGTACGCCACCTGAAGAACTCCAACATAGCACCCTGCACTACTCACACTATTACATAGATCATTGCCCATATCATCAAACCAAGATCAAATTCACAAACAACCACCCCAGAAGGCGGGGAAAATCGACCCCTTACCCACCTAGTGAAGGGCCGAGCCCCCCAAGTACAGAACGAGACCCGAGCCCCCCGGAGTCCCCCGAAATCCATGACTGGGAATGGCAACAAACCACGCGCGAAAGACCAATTAGTGCCGGAGAAGGACTGTCCACCCTTGCCCAACCAACGTCTAGGTCTTATACTATTCCGGCACTGCTAAACCCAGAAGCCCCAGCATTCCAGATGCTGGCACCAGAACCAATAGAAAATCTTACAACCGCGACAATAGCGGCATTGCGAATGCCAGGATCGGATAGCCCACCACCTATTTGGCGAGCGGAATGGCTAGAAACCCTTACCAAGGAGACGATGGTCTCGGTAATGCGCCCGACAATGACAGAATATCGGCGTGGACTTTATGATGTCTTAAAAGACAACGAGGAGGAAGACCTACCTGAGACAACAAGAGGAAGCGAGATAGAAGACAAACGCGACACCTTACAAACAGTCAATGAAATGGTTGGAACGTGGTGAGCACACATGGTAGCAGCATACCGGAAAAAACCAATTTGGAAAAAGGTAAATGAGAATATGGACGACACAGGAGATTTGTCTTCTTACCAGGTAGCAAACGGAATGCTATATGCAAAACCCAGATACAGAGAAGACTGCCTGTATATCCCGAAAGGCCCCGCTGTAACGGGGGCACCCCTAGGAAGATGGATCCCAAGGTTGCGACCGCACCAAACAACTTCAAACTTATCGCCAAAAGTTCACACAGATGTAAGAGTAAAGTAGACGGTAAAACTTAATATCGTTAAGCCTGACGCTTCACTCAATTAAGGTCTCGAGAGGATTGATTGTTGGAGTAGGAGAGTTCTCGCATAGACTTTCAGGTAGTTTTATCTTATGCCAGAAACTCCCCCATCAGTTTACTCCAACTATTCGAGCACACCCTTCTCCGCTAAGGGCGGTCCGACACGTCTCCTGACACCCCCTTCGGGCATGTATGTGTCGACCCGCTCTAGTCGGCGTTCACCATATGTGCATATCGTTTCTGCGGCGCATTTCCATTCTGCCCGCCGGAGTGAAAACCTCTGCGCATCGGGGACTTGCCAGTGGCTAACTGTCAAGACCCCTTGCTGAACTAGACTATCTATGACACCCTTCCCATGCGCGTTGATTTCTTCTTGACGCCGGAAGCTACCGTGAGCGGTTTATCTATCTACTATTTACGAGTCTCGGGCTTCCGGTGTCTTCCGCAGGGTACGGTGGTCCAGGAGTGATCCAATGGGCGCTACCCACGACCACTACCTCGGATACACCTTACCTGCGGTAGGAATCATGCTTTTAGTGTCTCTGCACTTCCCTCTCAGAGCCTATGGCGTTGGGGACATCCTTGGGCGTAGTAGGTGCAAAACGTTCCCAGTCGTCCCGGCACCACCCGGGACTACCTTCGGGACCCCCACGGTTAACTCCCGTTAACTCCGTCAGTTTTGGTCCGTTTTACTCCGAACAACTTGGAGGAGGTACTCCACCTTCCACCCTATGCCCCCTTATATATCCTGCGAACAGCTTACGGTCGACCGGACGGCAGCAACGTATACGGTGTTGCAAGCGGGTCTCCAAAGATCCCCCTTTGCTAGACTGCACACAACTACACAACCGTTTGCCCATGACGTCCGGGCCTCAAGGCGGGGCCGGAGGGGCATGATAGGAATAATGTCTTCAATTTACAGCTTCTCCGTAGCTGCGTAGCTCGCCCAATAGCATCTCCCGGAACCCCAGATTCCAGTATTATGCATGGCTTCGTGTGACAAACATTCCAGTCATTTTTCCCAAACTCCCCGAGGGACTTCGTATTGGCAGGTAGGGTAACTCAGGTCCTTGAACAGGGTAATCCAAGCCTCAAGGCAGGGTAACCCTGTTCTGAGGGTAGGGTAATCTTGTCCGGTGGACAAGTGGATTTTCTCCTGTTACCCTATCTATCCCACTTCCGGGGATAGACACACTCGGCCTTTCTCTAGTTACCCAGCCTAGCTGTGTATTGGCCCTTCATAGGTCCCTAAGTACGCTGACACCAATCTTGGGCGTAGCCATGTACCTAAATACTTGTGTCCACTAAGACTGCTCATCTCGGAGCTCGGGCCATTGGGTCTCCGTAGGTCAAGTACTCACTTGCCTGCCGGTTCCTACCAGTTCGCCTCCGGGCTACCTGTATGGGTGTAGGTTCCGGCTACCAGAGCTCCTGTATGCTGGGTCGTTACACCCGCATACGGAAACACGACGTTGAGAGAATATATTATCAGCGAAATTCACAACAAGGGCCACCCCAGTGTTGAACGAAACTTACGCTACGCAATGGAGTACCCATTTTGGCCTGAAATGCGGAAAGACTTTAGAGCGTATCTAGCCCAGTGCCACACATGCCTGGTGAATAAGGAGCCTACGAAATTGCCAGAAGGAAAGGCTCGAACAATTACCCTGCCATTGGAAGTCTTCGAATCAATAGCCATGCACTTCGCTGGGCCCTTCCACAACTCATGGGGACACGATACGATCCTGGTGGCGATGGATAGGTTTTCAGGATTCATGTAGCTTATACCGACAACAAAGCAATTAACAGCAACAGCAACCTGGGAACTGCTAGGCAAGAAAGTTTTTACACCCCATGGCTACCCAACATCTCGGGTGAGCGATGCGGACCCAAGGCTTGCGTCACATGTGTGGAGACAACAGTGTCGATCGTTAGGCATTGAACATATCAAGGCGGCACCAGGTCATCATGAAACGAATGGACAGGTCGAATGCAAAATTCGAGGATTGAAGACAGCTCTCCGAAAGCTAGTCAACGGCAGACAAAACAATTGGTTTGATGCTATACCAGAGACAGTAGCATACCCGAATGCGGGATGGTCAGAAACTCTAGGCATGTCAGCATATAAAGCCATTTTCGGAAAGAATTGCCCACTACTGCCTCTGGCAAACTTCAAGAACTGCGCTGTACCGGCGGCCGACGAATTACTAAATAGGCACCAAGCAATCTGGAACGTGGCATTCAATGCGATTCAAATGGCACGATTGAGAAGCACAAGAACGGCAGCAAAATGACGGAGACACCATACACCGATAGGAAAGGGCAACTTGTTACTAGTATACGGAAGTTTATTCGCAACAGAATCAGGACGTAGCAAGAAATTGCAACCGCGATGGCGTGGACTATTCAAGAGAATCAGATACGATGAGCATACACAAAATTACAGGGTAGAAATGGATGGCAGAATGTACAGAAACCGAGAAGCGACATTCCCTGCTTCGACCATGAAAAGATACTGACCTAGCGATGATGTCTCCTTCCCTGCCAGGAGCCAGGCAAAGCCACCCCCAATCGTGGTAAATGAGAAACCGGAATGGGAGGTGGAAACCATACGAGACCAGAGAAGACGATATGACCATGACCAATTCCTAGTGAAACGGGTGGGGTACCCGGAAACAGAAAATAGCTGCGAACCCCGTGAGGGATTGGAAAATGCGATGGAAGCAGTTAATCAATGGTGGGAAGACAACAAACCAGGGGACGAGCTAGCGCCTACGATAGACCATGTGACAGTGGAGTGGAGCCCAACCCTGCCAGAAATCCAACATCCGCGCCTGGACTCGGACCAAGGAATACGGGACGGATGTTGGTCAGCCTACTTCGAGAGCGAGTTCGAAAGCAGCGAACAGGAAAATCGGGTAATAGAAGATGAAGAAGCATATCTAGCCCTGCTGGCTGAGGGGGAGTACTGGCAATAGGGAAAGAAAAGAACACCCCATCCAACAGCCTTACGATGTCAAACTATGAGCAAGTACCTTAGTGATTGCCCCATCAGCTAATGGGACTGTTGGTGAACCGTGATATTATCCCTAGACGATACCTTACAAACCGACTATTCATACACATCTGCAACAAATGCTGGGAAATAACAACACAATCAACGGGACGAATGTGGGGAGAATCAGTGCCGGATGTTTTCCGCTCCAGTAGCGGGTGCTACCTGAGCACAGAAAAATGTGATCATTGCATGGAGACAGAAGAAACCGAAATTAAGCGGCAACCCCTTTCCCATGAAGACCTAAGTGAGGCCAACACCTAAGCGAGGTCACCACAGAAACATAAATACCAGCCACCAGCCCACTAAACCGCCGAAGAAAACAGACCACTACCAGACCTCCAAACCTTTAACCTCTTATAAAACCTTCCCCTACAACAAATTACCATTACGAAAAGCAAAATGTCCACCTACGCAGAAGGCAGCATAAAGGGACGAGACCTCGTTTTGGGGTTCCTGCTTTACCAAGAAATCACTCCAGAAGACGCATATGGGAAGATATTTTATATCAATCACTGCGAAGATTGCGGACGAATCGATGTCGAGACGGAAGAATGGGAGGACCGTATAGTACGGAACTTCGTGGACCTGCCACACTACTGGGAGTCAGGTTGCTTTGTGCGTGGGGCACCAGGTGGCAAGTTTTTGGAGAGATGGTGGGAAGGTGCGGAATGGATGTTGCAGGACGACTTGAGATTGCTGCAAGATAGCGATGACGAAGAGGATGGGTCCTTTCCGGAGAATAGCGGAACTACTGGCTATTAGGATTTCATTAAGTTGTTTCATTTGGTGAAGTTGATATTTTATTTTGGGAGTGTAACCGGTACGGGTACTATATTGTTTTATGTTTGGTTTCACAGTATCGTTTGATACTTGTAGTGTTTCGTGTGCTATCGTTTGATACACACATTGTTTTATATTTGGTTTCACAGTATCCTTTGATACTTGAATTGTTTCGTGTGCTATCGGTTGATACACACATTTGTTTGCCAATATCGCTCATACTGGAGATAAGCGACACGCTCTATTTAAAGACCGCTGATTCCCGCAATGGAAACAGCAGACTTCGACAGACAGTATTCTTAAATATACTTCGTGGAACGGTTACTTCTTTGATCTCCTCTTACACCCCGTTCGAAGCCTCCTTTAGCAAGCAGTGCTCGCTTCGTGTTGATCGTGAGGCCATCTGCTCCTATCATACCGCTGCATGACCAGGGCCTGGCCCGAACACGTTATAATGTGTCCTAGTACTTCCCGCCTATCTGCGAATTGCACTGACCTTTTCTTACTTGCGTAGAACTTTTTCTTCTTGCGTTGGTCACACACCTGACGTATATGTTTCTCGTGTTCCTCTGACGTATCCGAGAATATGAGAATAACATCAATGTATACCTATACAAAATGATGTAGGAATTCGCTTGGAAGGTCTTCCATTATCCGCATAAAGGTTGACGGTGCGTTCCTATCTCCTTGTAGCAGTACTTGGCTGACAAATCCTCCGAAGGGGGTTTTAAACGTATTGAACTTCAGGCTATCTCAGTCTACTCGTGTCTGAAAGCAGGCAGCACTTAGGTCAATCATCCTCCTACATTTCGCCCAGACTATTCGGTTAAGGATCCGCTGTTGGTTTGGGATCGATGGACTACCCAAGATCGGGTTGTTGTTTCGGATTTTCAGGTCGATCATGGGGCGGATCCTTCTGTCTGACTTGGGTTGTACAAAGATAGTTGCCGCTCCGGAGACTTCCCGTCGTATGATAACTCCAGCCGGTAATTTCTTGTTCATCCAGGTCATGAGTTTCTTCCTGTGTGCTTCTGGGATCGGGTATGTTGGTTGGTTTCGTAGGTCAGTTGTATCTTTTAGCCGAATATAGTGGCTAATCTTTCGCACGGGTGGTAGCGTTTCAGGAACCTTGTCTCGGAATACATCCCTGTATTCTTCCAACAGTGTTGCTGATGTGGCGTCTGAACCAGCGGCTCGGACTTCCCCACTTCTTGGTTTGCATAGCACTCCCAATTTGTCATCGGGAAACTCGTCTGCTGTATCCCCACACCTGATAAGGCCATTGTGTCTTTTTAGAAATGGCATTCCGATCAGGGCGTCGTATTTCTCCACGTTCCCTACCAACATCTCCTGATTCCTCCATTTCTTTTTCCTGATTCCTACAGTCAGCCCACACCTCTCGTGCCTTGAGGAGCGGGATCCTTTCATTGCCATGTTGCCTGTTGTTGGTTGGGGCAGGGGTTCCGTAGAGATTCCCTGGGCAGAGATAAAGGTGGCGCTATATATGTTGCAGCCAATTGTTCCTGTGTCAAACACTACCTTTGCTGGGTGGCCTTCTATGTGAATCACTGCTTCTAGAGCGTCACGGGACCTGATTGCCAGTGTTGGTTGTGTTCGGAGGCTTTCCATTTCCACCGAGTTAATTTGTACTTCAACGTATTTGGTTGATTCCATGTGGTTCGTACTTGTTTCTCACTGGGTAGATTTTCCTTTTCCTTTTTTGGCATAACAGTGATTTGCATAGTGCCCCTGTTTTCCACATTCGAAACAAGTGCCTTCATCCCGTCGTTTCTGCTTCTTCTCTTTCTTGTCTTGCGAATACTTGCGGTATGGTTTGTTCTTCTTTGTAATGTCCCGCAATGATGATCCTTTGCTGTTCTTTTGCTGTGGTATGGGGTTTCGGTAAACTCCTGTTTCATACAGGATAGTGTCCTTTCGTTCGGCCCGCTTGACCATCTTTTCATAGGTATCTCCCTCTTCTTCCATGGGTTCTACCTCCTGACGTAGTCGGGGATGCATTGCTTTATATAAGCTTTGTCATAGCGTGTACTGGGATACCGTCCCAGCAGGCAGTCGTTCGTGATACATTAAGATGTCCGGTGTGACCAAGGTTATTCTTTCTGATTTCCCATTTCGTACTTGCTGGATATCCTTGAATCTTTTGTATAATTCTTCCTTGTTTCATGAGGATTGGAATATTTCTCTCAGGTATCTTATCAAGGTCGTTCCTTGGATCTTTTCCCCACCCTCATAGTGGTTTATTGCTTGGTGGTATGCTTCTTCTGCCTTTCCAGTACAGAAGCTTCCAAAGTACACTCCACTTCCTTCCTTGGTCTTATCCACTCTGCGCAGGGCCAGGTATTGAGAAGTGGTTGTTACCCATCGATCGAATACTGCCGGTTTTAGGTCCCTTTTGCACCCGAGAACAAGGGTGGTAGTGGAAGGTTGATTTTTGGTCCTGTTCACGCAGCGGATCCTACTTCTGACATACTGGGAGGGGATTTTTCGTCGCTGTTATCGTCGTCTACCGAACCTTCTAGCGAGTCACTGGGGAACTCGTCTGCTGGTTTCCTTACCGCCAAGTGATCTGATGTATCTTTGTCACCGTCTTCCTTCTTAGGCATGTCGACAGGTGAGCTCTCTTTCTTTGGTGGTTGTGCTGGTGTCTTTCCTTTGCTGGGGCTGGGGGAAAATAGCGCAGGAGGGCCGGTTGCTGCCTTTGCTAATTCGTCTATCGATTCGCTAAAGGTCTGCTTGGCTAAGTCTTGCACTAGTTGTCTTTCTGCCTCGTCAATTGAGAAGTCACTTCTTCGCCCTTTCGGTTTCTTGGGTTGCCTTTTCTTGGTAAGGCCTTCTCGTGGGACCCGCTTCCCACTTTGAGTCTCCAGTGACTGAATCGTATCCTGTTGGCAGAGTCACACCTTTAGTGGTTCTGCCACTCTCCGATACTAGCTTCATTGTTGGACTTTCGCAGGTTGTTCAGACTGGGTCCCTGCAGGTGTCTTAACCACTTGCTGAGGTTAACAAAATGTAAAGTGTTCGTGCCGGGCCCTAGTCACGTAGCGGTACGATCGTAGCAGATAGCTTCTTGATCAACCAGAAGCGACCGGTGCTAACTAAAGGAGTCTTCGAATGGGGTCTAATAGGGCATCAAAGAATTAACTATTCAACCAAGTATGTTAAGAAGATTCTCTGTCCAAGTCTACTGTTTCCATTGTGGAAATCAGCAGTCTTCAAATACAACATATCACTAATCTTCAGTATAAGCGGTGTTTCAAAGCCATGTGTGCATCAACCATTAGCACACGAAGCAATACAAGTATCAAACGATACTGTGAAAGCAAACATAAAACATTGGGTGTATTAACCGATAGCACACAAAACAATACCAGTATCAAATGATACCATGAAACCAAACATAAAAGCGTGTGCGTATCAACCGATAGCGCTCAAAACAATACAAGCATCAAATGAGACTGTGAAACCAAACATAAAACATTTTTTGTATCAACCGCTAGCACACGAAACAATACAAGTATCAAGCGATACCGTGAAACGAAACATAAAACAACCTAGTACCCATACCCGTTACAGCCTCAATTGGAACCGCCCCAAGACTTACCGTTCTTACTGGAATGGTCGGAGCAGCTCGTAGTACCATTATGCATCGTCGGAAGGGAAGAAAGAACTGTGATAAGGAGGGCTAAGGAAGGCAAAAGCTCTTATCAGAAGAATGCCTAGCAGTAATAGACCACGGTTATTTCCTCTGCCGAGTGGGATTTCCTCAGACTGTATGGCAATTGCGTGAAATTGCAACATCTATTGTATACAAGAGAAATCTGGAACAGACACCTGGAAACTGATAGGAGGAGGCTTTTAAAAAATATCACTCACAAGTAAACTCCAACTTCAGTAACTAGCTAGACTTTAATCTCGACCTTCGTGGTAATGACCAGCAATTAATAAAACATTTCGTTGACCAGGCATTCCTCTATCTCCTTTTTTCTATTTCTAAACTTTTTTATTTCTTAATTTATTTTGTTCTTTATTTTTTGTTTTAATTGTTTATTTTTTCTTTTCTAGTTAGTTTTCTCCCTAAATATGTATTAATTAGATTTATATGGTTAGAATCAATTGTACAAGATTATCAAATTAATACTCAAAATACCTATAATCTTGATAAAGTCGGATTTTGTTAGGCTGGGGTCAGTCGGAAAGGGTACTAGAGGCTGTTAGAAATTCTCATGAGAATGGGGGAATTGAAGTATCATGCACAAAGTATATACTTTTTTATTTCGTGTTATGTTTATTGAAATGGATATAGTAGTACTAATAAGATATAGACGGTATACGTGAATTTGTTACAGTTATTGAAGGTATTTGTGTAGATGGAACTTCACTGAAATCTACAATCATACTCAAAGCACAGAAGTTTGTAGCAGAATAGTTTAAAAAAGTATGAGACATACCAGAAGATATTCTTTTTGGGCACTCAAATAACAGGTGGAGTGATGAGAAAATGGTAACGGAGTATCTAAGATAGAACTTGGGGAAAGAGAGTATTATACCATGGAAAACAAGAGACGAGTATTGACTTCTGCTTTTTGATAGACACAGCAGTCATGTTAACACGAAATTTTAGCACTTCTGCATCTCCCACAAAATTGTTCCCTATTCTCTGCCTGCACATACAACCCATTGATTGGAGCAACTTGACGTTTGCATTTTCGGTCTCTATAAACACCAGTATCAAGAGGAACTAAAAAGGTATTTCGGAAGGCATGAATATGGAGCATCAAAAGAGAATTTTTATGAAATTCTTATGTTAGCCCAGAGAGCTTTCTTTACACCAAGTACCATTCAAAGTGGATTTTGCAATAGAGGCCTTGTTCGTATTGACAGAAATATTATACTCGCAAAAGTTCAGGCCTTACCCCCCAAATCACCTACAATCCTTTCAACCCTGATGACTGCGAGCCTGTCAGATCCAAACCCAACTCCAGCATGTCTGGAATCCTTAGGTACCTTCTCAGTCCAACAAATCAATAGCCTGCATGTACCGCAAAACGGAGTTGAAATTGAAAAACAGGAACCAATTGCACTCGCAAGCCTACTTACAAATGATTCCCAGAAGTGGGGTTGAAGGGATATCGCTGGCAACTTAGCCATTATTGCTAATTGGGCTCTTACCGAGATTGGTGAGAAGGCGCATCAAATTCACAATCTAAAACAACAGTTAGCTGATATTTGCTATAAACAAGAAGCAAATCGAACAAGAATACCCAATTTGGAAATGGTTTGGATTGCCTTAGATGATATTGCCTGCTTTTTTGAATCTCAATTGATTGAAGAACATCAAACTGCTGACAGGAAATACCATCATGCAGTAAATTTAGTTACTATAAGAAGCAAGAAGTTAGCTGAATATATAAAGAAAAGAAAGGAAACCGAAAAGTTAGAAGAGGAGAGAAAGTTACAAAAGCATCAAAAGACTAGCGCCAACCTATGAGAAGAGGAAAGATATCTCACATACCAGATATCTGAGGCACAAGAGAATGTTGAGCAGTTTCAGAAACACATTCAAGATTGGGCCTTTGATATGGAAGCCAAAAGCAAAAGCGAAGATTTTCTTGTCGGTCCTGAAGTGGAAAGTGCAAGTGTATTTGATGAAGGAAGAGCAGAAAGTTTGGGGGAGGGGGCTGGAGCTTCATGAGCTCCAGCTCCCCAAGAGGTGTCTTTAGATCTACCGCTTGATTTGTGGTTCGAATCTTAGAAGTAGACAACCTCTCCTGAGGTGGTTGTATTATTGGTTGTTCTGTGGGAAGAAGAGAGGAGAAAAAAAATAAAGGTTGTCGTCCATAACAGGTAGAATCATATGCACCATGCATGCCATGACGCACTACCCCTCACTCGGTGTACCGCCTTGCTGAGGGGTCTGGCGGCTTATATCAGGTGGTTGAAAAACAGGCCCGCTTTTGGTGCGTCCGAATACCAGGACTGTTACAACATTAGCACCATGCGAATACTTGGTAGCATTACTGTAAATCCTTCTTCCAGAACTCTGCCCTGTTGCTATAGAAATAGTATGGTACTTCATCCACTTTCAGTAGATAGGTCCATTTTGGTCCCCGCCTAGAACCACACCACTATCTACAAAACAAATACAACGAAAATGTCCACTATAGAGAGTTTGTGCTTGCAGAGCTAGGTGGTGGTCAATTTCATTAACATATGTTATGCCGAAAGGCTTGGAGGCCTGGGTGCTCAAGTGTACCTGGTCCAGGCCCAAAAGTCCACTTCAAAGATCTAGAGTAAGTTTCTAGGTAATCATATTAAAAGTATACAACACCAACATATTTCTATAAATACTAAGAAGCGCTAAGTGCAAAGCAGCTCTAAGAGAAATAAATGGTATAGAAAACATAATAGTTATGTAATAACATTGATTTTATATTCTCTGCTCTAGCAATCAATATTTTATGTTAACTTAGCTATTGTAATCTGGCCTATGTGCAAACACTTTCCAGCATCTATCATAGGTCCTTTTTGTCACAACTGCTACCTAAATTTGCAGGGAAATACTCTCTAATTTGACATTTCTTGAGGGAAGGTTTGCAAGGAGAGACATTATAAGGCCAGTATTATATTGTATATGATATCATCTGTTAAAGTATTATATATTGACAAAATTAACTGAACAGCAACAAACACCTATAATTTTACTACAATAACAACTCTGTTAATTAATTCAACTATCTCAATATCAGCTAAAAACAAATAGCTAAAACATAAGCCTGTGCCAATAGAAAACCTACTCTTGGGCCACAACCACAAACAATTTATTTAAGCTTAACCAGCTAGCTAGTCATCTAGAGTACAGTTACTAGACATAAGTCTTGGTGATCACAGCATCTGAAACACTGTCAGTGCGCCACCCAGGCATTGCATGATAACCTCCCGCCTGGAGGAAAGTAATTAAATTAAAATTAACAATTAAAATACATAGTGCTAGTACGTAGTATACCATTCTTTTGCCACAATAACTGCAGCTACACGGGAGGGCACAACCTGCCACAGCTTCTCAAAGAGGTTATCCGCAATGGTCTCCCAAATAAGTGATAGGATCTCAGCTACCCTATTGTGGACAGTATTAGCCACCAGCCCGGTCATAATATTTTTGCAGCTAGTCTCATCTTGCCCGTACTCGATCAGGTTCACCTGGTGTATCCCAGATATCAGCACGTTGCTTGTAGAGGCGGTGCTTAAGTTCTACCCAGGCATGCGCAATAAGGTGGAGATCACGGGAGAGGGGAGGATAATCTTCCAAATCAATAGCATTATCCTTAAGCCATGACAGTGCATCGTGTGCGGTTTGAACTTTCGCATTATTCTGTTGAACCAGGGCATTGCTAATATCATCTGCGATCTCCTGCGTGATGGTGCCCAAAACAGAATCTAGAAGCCGAATATAGACATGTCTGTCTACTCTTGCCTCCCTAATTGAGACTAATGGACCCTGTTTCTTTCCCCAAAAGTAGCCTGAAACCATTAGCCTGATCTCATTTGCCTTCCCTCTTGGCTGAATACAGGGTATGAGACTCTTTTCCTGAGGTGTATGAAACACCCACAAATGCTGGAGATCTGCAGATTTTCACAAAGTGCATTTATCGCTATAGATAATCCCCTGCAAATCTTCAATTGTCCATTCCTTTCAAGCCAAGGCCCATTCTAGTCTAGCCTTAGCGTGTCTGTCCAGCAACTTTGGCCTCTTCAGAGTAAGCCACTTCCGTATATTGGCTTGCCAGAGAACATGAGCGATAGTTCTGATAAACAAATATAGAGCATAACGGTTGCGCAATTCTAATCGGATCATTACTCAATCACTTCTGGCTGCATGAATGATGGCTCGCTTTTCTCGGTGACTCAATAGAGTAGGTCAGCCAGATCGGATTGTATTCTCTATGGATCCACGATCATAAGCATGTGCTAGGAAATTCAGGACAATTGACCAGAGATGCTCAACCAGGTGGACATTGGTGGAAATTGTTCGCAAGGTATATAAGAAAGCAATGATCATACCTTCCACAGTATTGGTCATCTCTTGGCATGCTGTTTTAGTCTTATATAAGGAGTGATTGGCTTGTTTAGGAGGCATTGTTTTGTTGGGTGTAACATGACAGGTATTCAAGGTGGGTATGTGATTTTCAATACAAGGAGGTAGCTCTATTCGCGCTTAGCTCTCTGCTGACTAAGCTTTTACCAAGACTTATGTCTACTCACTGTATATATTCATTAGTTTAGAAAATATCGTTTCTCAACTAATGATCTTTGTACCAGGTTTTATATCAAAAAAACAAAAATTTTGAAAAATTGACTTTTTGTTATATAAAATATGCCTAGCTTTCTGTCTTTCCTTAGCTTGAGAAATTATTGTCAAAAGTTTTCTGCTTATTATAGTCTTTTGTTTGCAGTTAGTTGTATTTAGTTTCACTAATTCTATTTTAATGCTTCTGTTACATTTTCCTACTATATCTTACTTATATAATAAATATGATATGTCATAAGAGTTGTGTTGCAACCAAGAGTGGAAGGAAAATATGATAAAAGGAAAAGTACAACTTGAAGTATTAGCTCAATTATCAATTAAGTATTTATGTAAATTCAATTAAGTTTCTGTACTGATCACATTTTACATTAATATATAACAACAATAAGAACTTTCTATCAATTGTAATCCTTTTCTAAATGATGGACTATAAATATTAAGATTCCACAACCTTTTTCAATAACTACAACAACATCAGAAATATCACTATCATTAAATGAATCAGCTACTACTTGTAATTCAATTGCCAGTCAGGAATATGAATAGACAAATAAGATTGAAACAGAGTATGAATCTCATGATAAGGAGATAGAAAGTATAGATACTCTGTATATCTGATATCAAAAGTTGGTATTATTAGACAAGAAACAAGCAATTTTATTGAAGTTGTATCACTTATTACTAAGTGTAGTTGAAATATAGAAAACAAAAGTATTAATTTGTTCTGGTTTCTGATGACTGATTGTACTCATAACAGGTAATGATCTTCTTCTTCTCCTCTAGACTCTGCTGTGCTTTGTCCAAGAGCTCCTCAAGTCTGCGGGCCCTATCTTAGCATTCCTATAGAGAAATCAGTTACTCACCAGCACCAAGAATTTAGGTCTTTATATTGTTAAGTGGATACACATAGCTGATAGGTTCTTGACTCTGTATTTTGCCCATATAGCGGACATGTTTGGAGCATAATAGTTTTTGTATTCTAAAGAGCGTAAAGTAGTAAATAGCCAATACCAGTTGATAGTTGTCTGAGGAGCTAACACGTGTTTGAAAACCCAGCCTTTATATAGGCCTCTTCCCACAACCCTAACCCTGCCCTGATCCTTAGGGGAGGGCAGATATGAAATCAATTACATCATTGTAGGACTCAATCGAGTCATATGCACAAAACCTAAAACAATCTCATGATCTCTAAACAAGGTCATGCACGAAATGTAAATCAAATGCAAACATAAATGAAACTATATGACCTACCAATGACGTGATGCACGAAACATAAACAAGCTACGGGACCTATGAATGAGGTCATGTATGAAACATAAGTCAGTCTGCCTTGCTGGTAAGCCTTACCGGCCAGTCTAGACTTTTCCCATGACATCAACTATATGTCATATGCGAAATGCTGTTTAAATATAAACAAGCCCCATGACCTGGTAACGAGATCATCTGTATGAAAACATAACTTAATCCAATAACCTCTAAATGAGGTCATGTGTGAAACCTGCTGCTCACTTCTGTCACCTGGCTAGTACTCCGCTAGTCAGACCATGATATTAGCTTCCCTGCTCCTCTAGCCGGAGTCCTATCGGGCTACTCTGAGCCTTGGTCTCCCACTGCCTCCAACATCCAGCCAGCTGTCTTGCTCATCCCCCCCTTCATTTTTTGTAAGAGCAGTTCCATGGTCTTGATTCTCCTTTTCTTCTTCGCCATCTCTTCCCTGAGCACGCTGACCTTCTGTTCTGCTAGTGCTACCATCACTATCTTCGCAATTGCCGCCCATTCTAATTGCAAATATTATCTCTCCCCTTTCTACTTCTGCTGCCGCAGTTCCCGTATCCCTGCCCTCATGGTCTCCTCTCATTCCATGCTGTCTCCTCTCCTTCTCCTCTAGAGTCCCTCCAGTGAGTCACCTCCAGTCGCAGTTTCGCTTTGTTCTTTATTCCTGCTGTAGCTCCACAGGGATTGTTCTCACCTTGTAGGTGTCCTTTATTTTTTCTGCCCCTCTCTTGCTTTTCGTATTGTCCCCAAAGCAGGTTCTGGGCATTCCACTAATGCCCCCTATGCAGGCTCGCAGGAGCCCAATGGGCTTGTCTTTAGCAGGGTGCAGTGGCTTCGGGAGGGCCAGTGGCGGGGGCTGGATTTGTTGCTTATGTGGATTTGGCTCTTGGTATCATAGCATCTGGTGAAGGATGTGTGGTTGCGTTGTTTCCGTTCTTCTACAAGATGTGATAGTGGGAGGTCTGTCACTTTTGTCCATCTGTCGTTACGCCATTCTTTTTCCTGACAGTTTCATTTCGAGGGCTTGTGGGGGAAATGTTCATGGTAGTAGTGAATTGCTTCCATTGAATAGTTAAAGTTTCTGGCTAGGTACCACTCTCTGTCCTGTCCTAGCAGGTAACGGGTCGACTTGGGATAGAACTGTAGTCTACCATGGTACAAGCAGGGGTCGATTCTTTCCTCCAGTTAGTATTCTTCTTCTCCATATATGCCAATAGGCAGAGAGGGTAGCTTTCTCTGTGATAGGAACAGAGTTTTCTCAGTAGGGTTGGGGGAGGTTGGTGTGGAATGTCGGATGAGTCTGTTTTATTGATGTGGGGAGGTCGAGTTTATATGCATATAATCTGAGCCATTCAATTTTGTTGAATAGTATAAGTTTCTTGTAATCCTTCTTCTTTGAAGTCCTAGTGGTCTGGATGTTACGTGGTATTAATGCCACCTTGTTGCCAACTGCAAGATTCAGGTCAGTCTTCCAGTACTTATAGCTCTTTTCCTTCTGACTGATTTGCACTAGTGTCATAAGCAGGGACAGAGATGGAAGGTTTCTTACATCATAGAAGACGGAGAATAAAACCTTGTGATGACAGACCAAGGCTAAACGGTAAGTCTTGCTGGCAAGGCAGATTAGTTAGGTTTACAAACGATAAGTCACATTATGCTCACGGGGTCTCACACGACTTATAGTTGTGGGTTGTTAGCATGCAATAACTGGTTAATACATTTGGACAGCTGGCAATTGTGATGTCATATAATATAATGACTTTCACACATGACTTGGTTAATGAGTCATGGGTCTCATGGATGTGATACATGTAGTACACATGACTACGACAGGTGACTTGTGGTATGAGTCACGGGGTTAGCATTTGGCATGAAGAGTGAGTATAAAAGAGCTCGCTAGGACCCAGGAGGATGAGCTCTTCACGCAATCGTCTTTGTATCATCTTACATATGTCTTGATTACTACACTCTCCACCTACATGGCCCGGCTACGCACTTGCATGTGTTGGTGAGTTGACAGATAGGCACCTTTGGTACTTAGCTATCCGACTCAAATGAAGATATATAGTCTCCTGTATTCCAGGCTAAGGGATAATCGCACTCGTGAGGGAGGCGCCAACCTGTAGTAATTGTTACATTTATTAGTCCTATCTCAAAACATGGCTGATGATATGAGAAGACTCGCAGGTAGTTCAGGTCAACCCATAGCAACAGTAAAATAGATTATGAGGACAATAGGATAGCCGATTACCTTAAACTTCCAGGATTAGGCCAAGAGCTAGAATGTGTAGTGAGCCAATAAGGAACCAATAGATGCTGGAGCCCAGTCATAGCAGAGAAGCAACTATCAGAAGAAACTTCGTCATCACACGAGCCACTGGAAACAACAACATGGGAAACAGGAATGGCTGTACTGCTCGGTTCTGGTCGTGAGAAGGACATGCATAAGCTTACAGCCCCTCTGGCGATACCACAGACAGGTGGACCCAGTGGTGGAAATAGTACAAGGACTAAGAAGCCTGATATTTTCAAAGGGGAAGCAACAATGTTGGAAGAATTTTTCACTCAGCTTGAATGCTACAGCAGAGTCAAGGACTATTGGAACAATCGACATACAACACAAGTAGTATATGCCGAGTCGCTGTCGCCTGATACTGTCAGCCAATAAATAACCCCTTACGTGGAATGATCAAAGCAAAGAGAAGCGGAAATGAGGGGAAGTTTCAAGGAGGTTCTAAGTGAATAATCTGGAGACATTAATGGAAAGCCGTCAGCCCAGAACGAGTTGCAAACCATGCAACAAGAAAGAACGAAAATGACGAATTTCTGGAATGAATTACAATACCTAGCCATCGAGACTGAATATGATGATGAGACCTTCCTCAGGTACTTGCTGTAAGCATGTAGCACCCAGCTGCAACAAGCATAAGGTACCACAAAAACCAAATATATGACAGCGGCGGATTTCACAGTATGCACAAGCGTAAGACAGTAATGTTTGGCAATAATCGAACACATCTGGAACAGGAGGACCCTGAACAGGAACTATAGAGTAATAGTGCGGAGTCAGGTTGGAACTTTCCGCCAGACACCCTTAACGACAATATAGGGCAGCGATGCAATAGATCTGTATGGGACAGGAAGAAGGCTAAACATGAACCTGTCCTGACAAGAGTATGAACGAAGAATGAAAGGCCAGCTATGTCATGGAGTTGGAAGAAGTGGCCTTATGCTTTGCAACTGCACATTACCGAAGGAGAAATGAGACCGAGTGCAACTAGAAAGAACAGGACCCTTTACACCAGAAAGTCAAAGACCAGGCATGATCAAGTTATGCAAGATAAGTCTGGACAATACTGATGAAGAGAGAGAAAAAGATGACTATCCCCAGCAGTAGAAGGTTTGAGGGACAGGATACAGCGAAAACTGATCACCCTGGCCAATTACTATAGAATATCAAAGCCAGAACTACTAGGAGACAAAGAAGATCATATCATGTATAAAAGACTATTCTACAGGAAAGGTAACAAGGTTACGATACATGTAATGACCTACTTAGGAGCAACGGAAAACTTCATCAATAAAGAAATATATGACAAACAGGGCCTCACCACTTTGTAGTCAAAGAAACCAAGATAAAAATACCAGGCAGACAGAACTAAAAGGTTCCTGGAACCTATTAACTAAAAGGTGCACCTATCTATGAATATCGGTAGCTATAGGGAACTCGTAATGCTTTGGATGACCAACCTGCAGGGACCTGTGGTAGTCCTAAGAATGCTATAGTTAAGACAACACAGTCCCACAATAGAGTGGGAAAACAATACCATCAGCTTTGCGAATGATTAAGATATGACGGAGTGTCTACACAGTTCACTGTTTGCCTATACCCGGGATGAAGTGAAAAGCCTGGGAAGAGAACTTAATCACAAGACTCTCCAAACTCCAGACTTCGAAAGTACTAAGCACCTAGAAAGGACAATTGGATCAGTGGATCCGAGTCACGGTGTTGATCAAAGGAGCAAGAATGCCTACCAGGGGTTCAGAAAGCACGGCAGGACATGACCTGTATACTAATGAACAGCAGGCAATACCTGCCAGAGTGCAGATAATGATTGCTACAGGAATAGCCACCAGACTACCAGCAGGCACCTATGGGCGGATTGCCCCACAAAGCAGTTTTGCCGTCAAACATGGGCTTATAACCAATGCGGGCATGATAGACGCTGGCTATATGGGTGAAGTAAAAGTACTCTTGCAGAACCTAAGTGATGGGGAATTGTAAGTTGAAAACAGGGATAGAGTCACGCGATCGATCAGCGAAATGAGCAACAAAGAAGAACTCCCAGAAGTAGGAACTCGTTAGAAAACTACTGAAGGTATAAAAGGATTTGGAAGTACAAATCAACTGATGGACGGAGAGCAGAAACCAGAAATGAAGGCAGAAATTATCAAGGTAATGGTATTGGCATTCGGAAAGTTGTATCGAGAGGAAGAAAATATAGGAACTCGCAAACTATGATGGGACCAAGACCAGCCCAGGTGGGCTAAACTCCATATGAGCACTGAATTAGCAATCCAGCAGAAAAAGGCAGGGAAAACAAACCCGTGAACCAAACAGTTCTGAAGGAATAGCAGCAACATTAGAAATTGTTCTAGGAAGAAGAGGCAACAATAGTCCCACTACACTGGGAAGGCATAGACTGGGAAATAAAATTCAAGAAAGACACAGAATTCATGATGAAGAGTAGCTATCCACTTGGGGAGAAAGAAACTGCAGGAACTGAAGACCTACATTATACAGAACCTGCAATGAGGATAGGTTAGAGACTAGCTCGCAGAGGGAGGATGACTGATCGTATTCGCATGAAGGGAGAAGGAAAGATTAATACAGAGCATAGATTTAAGAGCCCAAAATGGGACAGTGAAGAAAGATCGGTATCCGCTACCATTGATATCCGAGGCCCTGCATTGTCTAGGATCAGAAAAGTACTTTACTAAGCTCGATATCAAGGAAGGATACCAAAATATCGGAATCAAACCAGGAGATGAATGGTGCACAACGTTCACTATGCGATATGCAACGCTGGAGTCACTGGTCATGCCATTTGGATGAACCAACATGCCGGCCACTTTTGGGGCGATGGATCAAGCAAGTATTGAGCCAATACTTGGACGTGTGTTGCATCATTGACCTAGACGATATGCTTATTGATTCCAAGAATATAGAACAACACCAAAAGGACATTAATAACATTATGAAAGTACTGTGGAAATCAGAAGTCAAGGTCTAAAGAAGCAAATACAAGTTCCATAAACAGGAAGTGGATTATGTTGGCTTTATCATCCACCAAGTAGAAGTTCAAATAGAACTAGTCAAGATCTTGGCAATATGTATGTGGAAGGCACCAGAATTCCGTGGAGCGATTTAGTGTTTCATGGGCTTCTACAACTTCTATCAATGTTTCCTCGAAGGGTTCAGTGGAATGGTGAAACTGATGTAGTACCTCCTAAATATGAGTTCAATGGGAACTGACGAAGTGAAGGGGATACCATATTCAAGGAGATAGGGACGAAAATAAGCATTATACGAAGGCCGGTATTCTATGACCCAGAAAGGGAAACAATCATAGCAACAGAAGCATCCAAATATGTATGATCGGCGATATCATCAGAAAAATACGAAGGCAGATAATGGAGGCTGGTCGCATACCGGTCCAAGACAAGAGGACTGGCTGGATACAACCATAACATACACGACTAGCAAACAATAGTAATAGTTCAAGGTCTTAAAGGGTGGAGGCGTTATGTTCGGAACACCAACAATCGTATTAAGGTTCTGACATAGCACAAGAACTTTGTACCATCGATGACAACAAAAGAACTGAAGGACCGCCAAATAGGTTAGCTGGAGAGTCTAACCTATTATGATGGCAGAAGCCTATATCGACCAGGGAAGGAAGGAGTGAAACAGAATATACCTATAAGACAAGCTAAGAACCGACCCAATAACAACAAAGAGGAAAGGATTACAGGGAGACAACAGATACTACCTCTCAGGGAAAAATGTTTCCAGGAAACGGAGATGGTGGAAATTGAGGATAATATGCAAGCCACTATCAGAGAAATTAGCGAAGAAGACCAGGAGAACCAACAGATACAACAAATATTGGAAAGATGAGATAAGAAAATGAAAATGTTGGACTTGGGCTATGAAAGTGGGATAGCAACCACCTCCAATATCATAGAATATGGATACCGGACAATAAGGAAATCAGAACAGACCTGTTACAAAGGAACCATGGTCTGCTAGCAGCAGGTTATGGGAGGATGGTCAAAACTACCAATCTAGTACACTGCCAATAATATTGGCCAGGAATACAAGAAATGATGAAAACAATACATTAAGAACCATGATATTTGTTCATAGACAAAAGTCATATGACATGCACCATACAGGCTACTGAAACTGAACAAAGCATCTGACAAGCCAGGGAAATCCATATCCGCGGGTTTCATCATAGACTTATCTCTATTAGGCGGGTAAGATTCCATCCTCCTCGTAGTGGATTACTGGACCAAAATGAGTCATTTTATTTCTAGCACAAAAGACATGGCACGACAGCAGTTCACCTTGATCTTTCTGGGGGAAATCTTTCGACTTCATGGCGCATGAAAAAATGTGAGAACAGACTGAGGATCACTATTTACGTCAGAATTATGGAAGAAAATGAGAGGTGAACCAGGAATACTACAGAGACTGAGCATAGTATTCCATCGCCAGATCGATGGACAAGGCGAAAGGGTTAATGAAATATTGGAACAGCATCTGAGGGCATCTGTCAACTGCCAGCAGGACAACTGGAAGGAACACCTCCCAATAGCAGAATTTGTCTGCAATAATAGAAAACAAGAAATGATTAAGAACACGGCATTCACAGGAAACTATGGATGGAGTTTTCGCACAACACTATCGGTCATTTGACTAAAGATAAGGTAACCAGCCCCAATATTATGACACCACCTTGTGGAGTGCTCTGAATAGAAACAGTAGTGGTACAACTGTGACGAAAGGCAAATTACGATCAACAGCTAAGACCCGATTCAAATGTACATCAGGAGATATGGTCTGGTCAATACCTCTAAATATACAAACCATGAGATCCATGAAGAAAATCAACCACAAGGAAAATGGATACTTCATAATCTTGTCAAAAGTAGGCAGTCCCGCTTATAAGCTTGACCTACCGCCCTAGATGGCCATACACAATACATTCCACATCTCACTCTGTGAACTCTACTCAAACAACAAACTATCTTGTTAAGAGATCCTCCCCCTTCCACCTACCGAGATAAATAGAGAAAACAAATATGAACATCATGACATCAGCAACATTACAGTACGCTACAAGCAACTGCAATACGGATCCAAGTGGTTGGGGTACTCGCTGGACCATGACCAGACTTGGTAATCTGCAAACAACTGTGAGAATGCAGAACTCACAACCCATCACTTCCACCAATGATATCCCCACGAACCCCAGACAGGTCAAGATCGAAATCACTCAAACCCAGTCATCCGCCATAGTGCCACAAGAGTGATGAGATCCCGCGCTCGCTCTCTCCTACAATGTCCCCACCACCAGCCTACTATACCAATGGCTATCTGAAGTTGAGCTAGGTGAAAGACAACAGAAGGTGTGCAAAATAGTAGAACACAATACTACGCCAAGAACAGGCTGCTATGAGGGTGGCTGCTAGGTGCACCTATGTGACAAACAAGGACACGGATGGTTCCCAAGGGCATCTAGGATCCACAGAAACAAAACGGAAATACAGAAGAAGAAGAGTTAGGAAGAGTGCTACTGAGATGGGGGCAAAACCCATAAAGCGAAAAAAATAGATGTGGGGTATTATCCACAGAAAGAGGGATATGAAAAGCCTCAGAAAAGGGCTACAAAGGGGTGAACATACACAGGGCAGCCGTGAGGGTATGGCAGTAGGGAGAGGGGAGTGAGTACAATACGAAAACACAGGCAGACCCAGACAGCCTGCATTGACAGATTGTCAACCTGTGGCAAATGCGGGAGGAAGCCCAAGGGGACCTCACCAACCAACGAACAACCATTGACCCACCAGAAAAGGTGATTGGAAGGAAGCAGCAAACGATTGAGGTCACGAACACGATCTGCCAAGAACTGAGTGCAAAAGTGGCAGCGCAAATGGAAGTACCAGGAGTTATGGGGAAGTGAGGCGAAAGCGTGGAGGAGAGCCCTGATGAAATAGCCATATATAACGACCCAGCATATATGAGCTAGGGTAGCCTGTACCTATACCCGTACAGACAGCCATGAGGTGGGCTGGTAGGAACCGGTGGGCAAGTAAGTACTTGACCTAAGGAGACCCAATGGCCCATGCTCTGACATGAAGGGGAATAGCTTGCAAAGTACTTGGGTACTTGGCTGTATCCCGGAGCGATATCAGCGTACTTAGGGACCTCGGAAGGGGGAGTTACCCGGCAAGGCCGGGTAACTGGAGAAAGGTTACAAGTGTCTATCTCTATCGATGAAGTAGACAGGGTAATAGGGTAAAGTCATCTGGTCCACCAGACAAGGTTACCCTAGCCTCAGGATCTGGTTACCCTGCCATGGGGCTCAGGTTACCCATTCTAAAGTCCTGGGTTACCGTATCTTTCAACACGAAGTCCCTTGGGGAGTTTGGAAGAAATAACCCGAATGTTAGTCACAAGAAGAGATACATAAGGCTAGAATCTGGGGTTCTGAGAGATGCTATTGGGTGATCTAGGCAGCGCCCGAAGAAGCTGTAAGTTGCAGAGATTATTCCTATCATGCCCCTCCGGCCCCGCCTTGAGGCCAGGACACCATAGGCAAACAATTGAATAGTTGTGGGCAGTCTGGCAAGGAGGAATGTATGGAGACCTACTAGCAACAATGTCTGCATCGCGGCTGTCCAGTCAACCGTAAGCTGTTCGCAGGATATACAGGAGGGTAAAGGGAGGAAGGTAGAATACCCCCTCCAAGTTGTACAAAGTAAACTGGACTAAAACTTGTGCAGTTAACAAGAGTTAATGGTGGCGGTCCCAAAGGTAGTCACCGGTGGTACCATGATGAGCAGAGGAGTTTTACACCTACCAAGCCCAAACGTGTCCCCAATGCCATAGGCTCTGAAAAGGAAGTGGAAAGACACTAAAAGCATGGTTCCTAGGACAGGTAAGGTGGATCCGTGGTGGTCATTATGGGTAGCACCCATTGGATCGCTCGTAGACCAACATAATCTGTGGAAGACACCAGAAGCCCTAGAATTGTAAATAGTAGATGGAAAAAACACTCATGGTGGCTTCTGGGGTCAAGTATGGATCAGTGCATATGGGAAGTGTGTCATAGATCGTCCCGTTCACCAGGTATATTGATGGTTAGACACTGGCAAGACACCGATGTGAGGAAGCTTTCACTCCAGCAGGCAAAGTAGAAATATGCCTTAGAAACAATAGCCACATAAGGTGAACACCAAATAGAGTATGTTGACATGTGCATGCTGAAAGGGTGTGCCAGGAGACATGTCAGACCACCCTTAGTGGAGAAGGGTTTGCTTGAATAGTTGGAGTAAACTGATAGGGGAGTTTCTAGCATAAGATAAAACTACATGAATGTCTATGCCAGAACTCTCCTACTCCAACAATCAATCCTCTCGAGACATTAATTGAGTGAAGCGTCAGGCTTAATGATATTAAGTTTTACAGTTTACTTTAGTCTTCCATCTGTGTGAACTTTTAGTGATAAGTTGGAAGTTGTTCAGTACGGTTGTAACCTTGAGATCCATCTTTTCAGGGGTACCCCCATTACACTGTACCCTGATGGGACTAAGGCTAGAATGAAAGGGGGGCTGATATCGCTAACAGTAACAGAGGTGGAAGGTTTCTTACATTATGGAGGACTCGGAATAGAATGTTGGGAGAACTGAGTAGGGCTAACTGGTAAGGCTTACCAGCAAAGCAGATTGATTAGTTTCTTGCACCCTGACATACATTACGGTCATGGGGTCTTGCACAACTCGCAGTTATGAGTTATCAGCATGCTATGATTAGTTAATTGATTTGGACGGCATGCAATTGCAAGGTGGTACCATGTAATGACCTTTGCACATAACTCGGTTAATGAGTCCCATTTCTCACACCGGTGACATACCAAGCGTACATGACTATGGCACGTAACTCAGGAGTCTGAGTTGTAGGGTTAGGGTTGGCATGAAGAGCGAGTATACAAGAAGTTGCTAGGACCCAGGTGGATGAGCTCTTCATGCTATCATCTTTGGATCATCCTACATATAACCAGATCACTCTACTCTCCGCCTACATGGCCCGACTGTGTACCTACTCCTGCAAGCAAGTTGTCCGGTATGAGCCTTGAGTGCTTAGCCATCAAACCTGAATAAAGTGGTATAGTCTGCAGTGTTTGAAGCTAAGGTGTTGTCGCCCGTGTCAGGGAAGCGCCAACCAGTAGAGATGGTTGCAGTAGACCTACTTGCAACTACACTGGCATAATGGCTATCTAGTCAATCAGAAGGCATTCACAGGCTATACAAGGGGGTATAGAGTAGAAGGTGAAGTACCTCCTTCAGGTTGTTCAGGGTCCAAGGGATCAAAACTAATGGGGTTGATAGGAGTTGACCATGGGGATGCGAAAGGTAGTCCTAAGTGGTGCCGGGGTGACTGGGAGTGTTTTACATCTATTAAACCTGAACATGTCCCCAATACTATAGGCCCTGTAAGGGAAGTGTAGAGGTACTCAAAGTATGATTTCTACAGCAGGTAAGGTGGATGCAAGATAGTGGTCATGAGCAGCACCCATTTAAGCACTACACAACTACCATATCCAGTGCAAGACACTAGAAGTCTGCAAGTCGTGAATAGTATATAGATAAACCACTCACTGTTGATTTCACTATCACATAGGAACCAATACATATAGCAAGAGTGTTCTGGATAGTTCAGTTTATCAGGCATCTTGACTATTAGCCACTGGCAAGGCACTGGTGTGACGATATTTTCACTCCAGGGGGCAAAGTAGGGATGTAGTGCATAAATTATAAGTGCATGAGATGAATGCCCACTACAGTGACAACACATGCATGACTAAAAGGTATACAAGGAGATGTGTTGGACCACTGTCAGCAGAGCAGGGTGTACATGAATAGTTGGAATGAAGTAATGTGGGAGTTTCTGGCATCAGATAAAACTACTCGCAGATCTATACGAGAACTCTCCTACTCTCACAATCAATCCTCCTGAGACCTTAATTGAGTGAAGTGTTAGGCTTGATGATGTTGGGTTTTACTGCTTACTTTACTCTTACATTTGTGTTAACCTTTGTCAATAAGTTGAAGTTGTTCAATACAGTTGCAATCTTGGAATCCATGTTCCTAGGACTGCCCCCTTTACATTCTTCATGGCCTAAAGTGGCTGTTCAATTAAATCTTGCAAGCTTTAGGTCAGCTTCTGTTTCTCCCCTGGCCAAGAGATTGTTACCTTTTCACACTACTGATACTCATAAGTGTCAATCTATTTACATCCTTAGGACCTATGATGGAGGTCAGCAATATCATACCTTATAACTGGAGTATGTGCTTTCCTATTTTGAGCCATCACTATCAATCTCTGTAATCAGAGATCATGACTGTTAGACTTCTAAAGCTCTTGACAAAGATGCAGGGAGTAGAGCCACCACATACTTTTAGTCTTTGTCCATTTCTGGCAGCTCAGTTGCTAGGGCTGACCTTTTCAACCCATAAACCTGTTTGGAGGAACTAACTACAGGGGCCATCATAGTACACTTCCTCGAGAATTGTCCGGTGTGCGCATATTTGGTGAACTGGTTATGCTTTGTCTGACATTTGGTCAAGTTTAATGAGATTTCCTTATCTGCTATTTCATATTCACTAGTTTCTAGCTTTGACTATATCTCCCAGCACAAATTGGTTGGTTTGGTAAACCTCTAGTTTTGTCTCCCTGACCCTTTATACCTTCTCTTGAACTTTCCTGAGGTTGACAACCAGTCTTCCTGCCTTTCCAGCACTTCAGGCCTATCTGTTTAGTAGACAACAGGGTTGCTAAACCACATGTTGTCTTCCAACATGCATCCAACCTTCAGCAAAAGGTCAGGATACTTATTCAGGTCTGTTGAATATGGCTCCTTGAGTGCTCATACATTCCCAATCTCTTGGGTTATTCACAACAATACCTTGTTCTGTCCTTAAACTGGATCTCTATAGCTCAGTTGATACATGTAGTCATTTCTTTTATCCAAGTATTGGTCAATGTGATGTGGGTTTATACCCAAATCTCACCTTTTGAGAAGAGATCGGTCTCGCTCTCGGTGGTTTCTTTGATAGCTTCTCTCCCATCATTCCCAGAGACATGTGCAGGTTCTCAAGGGATTGCTCCCATCAATAGGAATACCAGCACCCTTAGCTGCTTCCTTGTTAATATGCTTATCCAACCCTGAATACCAAGTACGAGCAAAGTTCTCTAGGAGAGGAATCAACACGTTTACCTTATCTATATCGGCTAACTTGCAATCCTCAAAGTATTCAAACTTGACTTCTACCAAGGTATAGCAGCTTGTAAGTTCTGCAAATTTACTCTTGAATGAAGGTATACCATACAACCTTTTCCACTTCTTGAACCATTTTCTTAGTGTAGGGCCAGAAGCCAAACTAGTACCCCATATGGCTTTCTCTAGCCTCTTAGCCCAGGGGTCATAGCATTGCTTCTTTCCATTACTGTAATCCTTCTGACAAACTCAGAAGTCAGGCGTCAGATCAGGTAAGATATCACCACCATCAGTCCTATAGTGCAAATAGATCCAAACTGGGTCCCCCTAATAGGCCCAATACAATTCCTAACTCGTCTACCACAACAAGAAATTTTACAAAAGAAAAACCCCTAGGATGAAGCCAATCCCATGCAGATCAGAGTAGTGGTTTTTTTTAAAAAAATTAAAAGCTGTCAGCAAAGGCGGTTAAAGATTAAAAAATGAAAATTTTGGGAAGAGTGAAACAAGTGATAGGATCTACTTAGAACCATGCTAAGAAATATTGTAGATTACTAAGACATGGTGATAGTTGATGAAAATGGTGTCTATTTAGCTCAGAGTTCTTATTAGATCTTCCTTTATATACCTTGTTATATTATATTAAGTACATAATCCTATTTAATTCTGCCTATTCACTACTTCATCCATTTCTCCAAACTCTATAATTTCACCTTACCCATCAGGTCTTGGCAATTCATGGCTCCATTCTGGTCAGTCCCCATGGAATTGCTATTTCATGATAGGACAAACCTTTATATGCTTTCAACTATATCACTACTATTATTATAGGAATTACCTGAATTACCTCTAACCCTGGTCTGGCAATCTCCAGGGGACCGGTTTCTACCCTTACTAGCTGTGCCATTTCCATCTTTAGCTGTGCCTGGTCAATTATACAAATTGAACAGTTCCTCCAATTCATTTTCATTACCAACTTGGGAGGACCATCTGCTGGTGGTATAGAAGCCAGCTGCTGGGTAGTTGTCTAACCACCTCGTGACGATGTCAGTTCTGGTACTGGCTGGCTTATCTACAGAAACTCTCAGAGTTTAGCATAAGTATCCAGCCTTGTTGGAGGTCCCACATGTATCTATGACCTATAATACCCATATATTGGCTCACACACTCTTTTGCTATCTGGCCAGTATACCACTGGTGCTCCGGCCTCCTTAGTGCATCCTTGTATTTAGTAGTATATCTATCCTGGTCCTGTTTGCCCAGACTTAGAACCATAGAAACAGCAATACATTTGTTTATCTGAATTATGGATCGATATCATAGAGAGGTCAACAGGAGCACTAGACTTAGTTGGGGTAGTAGGGGCTACCAGTGCCCATGGGATACCACAGGGCAGGGTTCACTATAATAGAGTTGGAGTACAGGGCAACCAGGTTTTCAGGTGTAGATACTATGAGACCATGGTCTGCCAGTCTACTATGTTGTAGAATAACTGGGAGCCTGATCTCAAAAGGAGTAGCTGGCCACAAATTCCAGTTATGTGTAGCCCGGGCATAGAGGCCACGGTCAGTACCCAGGCAGGAGCAGGGATCGGAGTGGGCACATGTAACAGGACAGGTAGAGGGGTTTACCCCAGGCACTAATCGGAAGTCTAGGTGTCTGGCTTGTGGCTGCTTCTCCGGGAAGAGGTGTAGGACAGTGTCTTGGGTCCCGTAGATTAGGGGCCGTGACCTCTTTGGGCTTAGAGGCCCAGTCGTTTCTCTGACTGCTAGCGGTTGGACAGATTAAGGGCCTAGTTGACTGACTGCCTACAATTGCGGAAATGACTGAGGGAGAGCCAGTAAATACTTTACTGAAAAAGGTAGGAGAGGTATGGTCCTTTTACTGCAGGCTTTCTGGGATTCGTATACTAATAGGGCTCCTCTGGGACACTGCTCCTACTTTTGTACCCAGTAGCTTTGCTCCATCATGAAACCATCTGCGTTGGCATGGACAACAGGGAAAGAGGGCACAGTCAGTGTCTTCGGGATATCATACTCAGCATAAATGTTATGGCATCCTACAAATGTTGTCATATAGGTATTGCACTATTCTCGTAATGTCTTCTAATGCTACACTACCATAAGTTACACATGCTGCTATACCTTTATCTACTCTACCGTAGGGGTTATTATCTGACTGTTGAAAAGCTTCTGCTGCTAATTACCTCAATATCCAATTTCCATTTGTTCTGTGGTGAATGGACTACGCAACTGTCCAGACAGAGTATGGTTCAAGGAACTTGTGTGAGAATTGGCAAAATGGTATACTCTCCAGGGTCAGTACAAGGATTTTATGTATGAGGTGAGACTTCTGGAAGAAGGAGGGGGCCACAGTACAGGGTCTGCAACCATGAGGTCAATACATTTATCAGGTAGTATAGGGGAGACTGCCTTGGTCAAGTATCCTTGGCCTCCTGTAACGACCCAGCATACATGAGCTATGGTAGCCGGAACCTACACCCATACAGGTAGCCCGGAGGCGAACTGGTAGGAACCGGCAGGCAAGTGAGTACTTGACCTACAGAGACCCGATGGCCCGGGCTCCGAGATGAGCAGATTTAGTGGGCACAAGTATTTAGGTACATGGCTACACCCGAGATTGGGGTCAGCATACTTAGGGACCTATGAAGGGGCAATACACAGCTAGGCTGGGTAACTGGAGAAAGGCCCAGTGTGTCTATCTCCGACAGGGGGATAGAATAGGGTAACAGGAGAAAGTCCACTTGTCCACCGGACAAGATTACCCTACCCTCAGGACTGGGTTACCCTGCCTTGAGGCTTGGGTTACCCTGTTCAAGGATCTGAGTTACACTACCTTTCAACACGAAGTCCCTCAGGGAGTTTGGGAAAAATGACTGGAATGTTTGTCACACGAAGCCATGCAGAATACTGCAATCTGGAGTTCCGGGAGATGCTATTGGGCGAGCTACGCAGCTACGAAGAAGCTGTAAATTGGAGACATTATTCCTATCATGCCCCTCCGGTCCCGCCTTGAGGCCCGGACGTCATGAGCAAACGGTTGCGTAGTTGTATGCAGTCTAGCAAACGAGGACCTTTGGAGACACGCTTGCAACACCGTATGCGTTGCTGCCGTCTGGTCGCCTGTAAGCTGTTCGCAGGATATATATGGGGGCATGGGGTGGAAGGTGGAGTACCTGCTCCAAGTTGTTAGGAGTAAAACGGACTAAAACTGGCGGAGTTAACGGGAGTTAACCGTAGGGGTCCCGAAGGTGGTCCCGGGTGGTAGCGGGGCGACTGGGAGGGTTTTACACCTACCAAACATAAAAGTGTCCCCAACACCATAGGCTCGAACAAGGAAGTGCAGAGACACTAGAAGCATGATTCCTACCCCAGCTGAGGTGGGTCCGAGGTGGTGCTCATGGGTAGCGCCCATTGGACCGCTCCCGAACCACCGTATCCTGCGGAAGGCATCGGAAGCCTGAGACTCGTAAATAGTAGATAGATGAGCCGCTCACAGTAGCTTCCGGCGTCAAGTAGAAATCAACGCGCATGGGAAGGGTGTCTTACATAGTCTAGTTCACCAAGGTGTCGTGACAGTTAGCCACTGGCAAGTCACCGATGCGCAGAAGTTTTCACTCCGGCGGGCAAAATGGAAACGCCCCGCAGAAACGATATGCACATATGGTGAACGCCGACTAGAGAGTGTCGACACACGCATGCCTGAAAAGGGTGCCAGGAGACGTGTCGGACCACCCTTAGCGGAGAAGGGTGTGCTGGAATAGTGGGAGTAAAGTGATGGGGGAGTTTCTGGCATAAGATAAAACTACCTGAACATCTATGCGAGAACTCTCCTACTCCAACAATCAATCCTCTCGAGACCTTAATTGAGTGAAGCGTCAGGCTTAATGATATTAAGTTTTACTGCCTACTTTACTCTTACATCTGCGTGAACTTTTGGCGATAAGTTTGAAGTTGTTTGGTGCGGTCGCAATCTTGGGATCCATCTTCCTAGGGGTGCCCCCGTTACACCTCCTTATCCAATGCCATGGTCCTCAGCAAAGACCATACGTTGAAAGAGAGCAGCCCCCACCGGATCAGAGTGGCGCCCTAAACTCATATCTGAGTCAGGGTCAGGGTCCACTAAGCGGTGCAGTTTAGTACTAGCTATTGTGCTCTCCAATACGGGCTACTTGTTCTGAGCAAGGTTGCTAGCATTGACTCAAGGTCAATGCCAAATGTAGAAAAAACAATCAATCAGAGGAGGAGTGAAGTGAGGGGGTTGCTTAATAATATACTGTAATGGGGATACCCCAAGGGAACTGGGTCTAAACATTCTGATCGCTCTGAACAAATACAGACTTTTCGTCAAAGTCCACATACACATAAAGGAATAATTGAAATGGGAAAGCTTAATATCATTATAGCGAACACTTCACTCAATAAAGCTCTCCAAAAGTTGTTTATAGTATTGCTGTAGGAGAGTTCTTACATAGAGTTAAGTAGTCAGAATTTATGCCAGAAACCACTCTCTTGGTTTACTACAACCGTTTACACATACCCTTCTCTGCCATAGGCTGTTCGGAAATTCTTTTATATCCCTGTTGACATGCATATTAACAGACTCTAGTCAGTGACTTCTCTGTGCAGTTGAGTTTCAGTGGCATGTCTCAATTACGGCCACTGGAGTGAAAACCTCTTTGCATTCATGCCTTGCCAGTAGCTAAAAGTCAAGACACCTGAGAGGACCTACTGATACAGGAGCAACTTCCTATATACACTTTATCGATACAAGTCCCCATTGGCTCCTGTAATATACACGTTATGTCTACTTTTATCAAGCTAATGGCCAATGGAGACTCCCCTTGTCAGGTGTCTAGTGAGGTGATCCAATGGGCGCTACCTCTGACCACCATACTCAAAAACACCTGTGTTACAATAATAATCCTGCTTTTAGTGTCCTCAGACTTAACTCACAGAGATTGCTTTATTGGGGCAGGTTTAGGCTTAATAGTTGTACTACTCGCCAAGTTGTCTTTGGTACCACCCAGGTCTACCCCAGGGACCACAACAGTTTGTCTCTCCAATCTCGGTAAGTTCTGGTCTGCTTTACTTCAAACAACATGGAGAAGGTACTTTATCTTCTCATCTATGCCCTGTCATATATCTTGCAAACAACTTATGATTTGGTAGACAGCCAGTGCATATACAGTGTTATAAGCTATTCTTCTAAAGTCCACTTTGCCTATATTGTACGGAACTACACAACTATTTGCTGATAACATCCAGTTCTTAACACGGGGCTGGAGGGGTATACTAGGAATAATGTCTCCAAGTTACAGCTTCTTCGGAGTAGTATAGCTCAACCAATAGTGTCCAAGAGAATCTCAGATTGTGGTGTGGTATATCATTTCACATGACAAACAATTTGGTCAATTTTCTCTAAGTCCTCAAGAGACTTTGTGCTGCAAGGTAGTTTAACTCTGCTCCATTGACTAGGGAACCTGACGGTGATGGCAGGGTAACGAGACCCCCAAGGTATGGTAACCCTACCAGGACTTCAAAGTAACTTCACACAGTTAACCTGCCTACTCGTTCAGCAGAGTGAGACACTTGTATCCTTTCTCTAGTTACCCTGATCAGTAGGGTAACTTACCTGCCTAAGGTGCCTAGGTATGCTGATATTGCCTATACCTATACACTAGGAATTCAAGTACTCAAGTACCCAATATCATACCCGTGCCTAGGAGGACCCTGACTATAAGGTCTCCGTGAGGCAAGCAATTGCATACCCACCTATTCCTATCTGTTGACTGCCTACTCTCCAGTACAAGTGTAGGTTTAGGTTGTCATATCTCATATATACTGGGTCATTATAGCCTGGGATATAGGTTTATCCCATTCAGAGCCATAACTGAGACTGATCCCAGAGAGGAGTTTTGGTTCAAGAGTCTGGTGTCATAGTGCTTTACCCTAGTCGCGTTCTCCAATGATTGGCTGTAAGAACTCATAGGGTTCTCACAATAGCAAGGAGTATGATAGGGAGATTGGTAAGATTGGTTGCACTCCTATGCTAAAGCATATATGTAATAGACAGAGCTTGTGCAAGGTCAACAGCAGATAGTCAAAAGCAGACTATGGCAGGTGTAGTGAGAGATGGGTATAGGAGTACAAATAAGATATATTTTTACCAAAGCTTGAGGAGGTCAGAGACCAGGTCTCGGGTATTAGGGTCAGGGTTCACAGGTTCCCATCACACAAAGCCAAAATAATGTGGTAATTTCTAAGTACAGGTATAGGCAGGAAATTCCCAGGTTGCGTAAAAAAAGAAAATTACAGAGAGGCACATTCCTTTAGGTAAGTCAGAAATACTATTTGCTGAAGAAACCCAACACTCCTAACCTCTTCTTGACGTGTATCCACAACTTTCCATCAGTTTCACAAAGTTTCCGTTATGTGGGACCTTGGCTAACCAACATCTTGTATACCTAGTTCATCATCCAACCACTATTTCAATATGTACTACCAAAATCCTGATCCTACTATACCCCTGTCAGCTACCTATGGTAGTAGCTCCCCCCTTGTGCACCACAGTCCTCTGACCGATGTTGCTAGTATTGGGGGATCAGGCCCACCTTATTCATAGAGTGGTAGTGAAACCCATCACTAGCTTGTAGTCTGTTCACAGTTTCCGCTGGTTTCTCCCTGGTTTCCTCATTGCTCTCTATTGCACCATGTATCGCAGATGGACCTAAACAACCTTAGTATCCCCTATCTATTCCCTGTACTATTCTTCCTTACCATCAACTTCGACTGCTGGTGAGGGCAGTACCACCTATCTCAGTAGAGGCTCACTTCAGCAAGTTCTATGACTAAAACATGAAACATGTTCTGTATCCTTCAAGCAGCAGGGAGGCTGAAGTGGAAGGTATATGGACATCCCTGGGTGGTTAGCAGATAGGGGCTGACACACCTGTTGTCCTTGTTCTCAGAGGGTCAATGGGTCCAGATATCCTTCACATTGTGCTATAGCAGGTCGTCAACTCAGAAAGGTGGAGCTGGCAAGTATCCTCAATCAGCATACTCTCCTTGTCAATTCTGGGAGTAAGCAATCTCTGAATAGAGGTTTGGCATGAATGTCTCTCATGTATGGTGAGAAATCTCCTAACTTGTGTTTCTCTGATAGCCATATAGGGGTCTATAAGAAGTGCATATACTGGTTACACTTATGGTTAGCAAAGTATGGGGAGAGGCCAGTGCATATGGAGATGTGGTTGTTACCGGTAAACTGGGCCAAGGGTAGCTATAGTGACCAGCTCTCCTGCTAGTCCCTGTCATAGGACTGTAGGTAGTGTTCCATATTGGTGTTTACCCTTTTAGTCAGGCCATCAGTCACGAGTTGGAAGGTGTTATATATTCTTCTAGATACCTGCAGGTGATTACTGACTGTCTTTCAGAACTCTATGGTAAACTGGATGCCCGAGTAGAGGGTAATGGTCCAGGAGAAACCATGCTGTTCCTATGTATAATAGAGGTATAATTTGGTCGATGTCAGAGTATTGATAGTAGTGCTGCAGGTGATCAAGTAGTGCATCTTAGGCGGTCTGTTTACCAGGACTAACATGGTATTATATCTCGGACTCAAAGGGAAGCAAGGGACAAAATCTATAGACAAACATTCACAGAGCTTGTCGGAAAATTGGAAGCGGGTATAGTATCCCAATAGGAGTATGAGGTGAGATGTAACTTTGTTGCCATATGTGATGGATCTTTACAAAGTGAGGAAGGTCCTAATGTATGCTCAGCCAGCAAAAATAAGGGGACCCTAATATGTAGGTCTTGGCCCTCCACTGGTGTTTCATAGTAGGATGGTTATAAGTGTCTTGAATCAGTTGCAAGAATAGTACTTCATGCAGGGGGTGGTATAGAAAGTAATAGAAAAGCAGTTTGTTTCCATACCTCCAGAACTCAGCTAGAGAGATGAGGCATGTGTGGTGGTTTCCTTGGTCTAAAGGTTTCAGGATCTGCTCTGGAGTTGACTTAGCATCATATACCTCTTGCCACAGATCTTCTATGGGAGATGCTCCTGTGGGAAGGATAATATTGACCAACAAACCCATAGTATGAGGCTTAAACACTGCCTGCATCAGATGTTTACTTCACTGAACTTCTTCCTTCATTCGTCCTTGCATCCCGGTTATGGTGTCCTCTTTTCTAATAACCTTTTGTGATTGCTACCTGATATTATACTTGAATTGTAAAAGGAATTTCAACCACCAGGCTTGTCTACGGTTCGAGAACCCTTTGGTGGTAAAGGGTTTCACATTGAAATCATCAGTCTGGAGCGCAACCTTGAGGCTAACGAGCTAACATCTCAACTCCTTAAAAGCAGGGACTACTACTATAAGTTCCTTATTATTGATATCATAATTGCATCTAGCCAGGGTATGCTTTTGAGAGTAGAAGGCCACCTGGTGGAGTACTGGTTCCGTGTTGCCTTGGGATACAATACTGATACTGACAAAATCCGAGGCCTTTGTTTCAAGGATGACTTCCTTGAAGAAGTCTAAATAGTCTAGGACTGTGGTGCTGGTAAAGAGTGTTTTAAGTTCTTCAAATCTCTACAGACACTAAGAGGTCTAGACAAATTGCTGGTTCTTCTCGGTAAGGGGTATAAGTGGTCAGGTGGGATAGGAATAGTCATTGATAAAGCAATGATAGAAGTTGCCAAATCCTTAGAAAGCATGCATCTCCCATACATGTTCTGGTGTGGGCGGGGCAAAAACCACTTCCTATTTGGAATTCTCCATGCAGTTGTCTTGTATAGTAATGATGAATCTGAAATACTTGACCAGACTCACATGGAATTCGTATTTTTGAGGCTTGACTGCGAACTTGGCATTGGCCAAGGCTTTCAGGACCCAATAAGCATGTTCAGCATGCTCCTCTGCGGTCTTGGTATATATGAGAATATTATCAAGATAGACAGTACAGAAATGGTTTAAGCCTCCGTGTAGAGCCTTGTTGTTGCAGGCTTGGAAGATGGCAGAGGCATTAGTAAGGCCAAATAGCATAACCTTAAACTCAGACAAGCCATATCAGGTCAAAAGGCAGTTTTGCATACATGTCTATCATTGATACCTATCAGGTTGTTTGTATCTTTGATATCCAGCTTGCTGAAGATTGTGGCCTTCCAGGTTTGCATGAACATCTCTGTTAGCAGGGGTAGTAATTTAGTGTGCTTAATTATCCCCTTGTTTACTGTCTGATAGTCCATACAGAATGGCAATAATCAGTCCTGCCTTTTGATGAAAAGGATGTAAGAAGCCACTAGTAGTTGGACAGTCAAATGAAGTCCTTCCCAAGATTTTCAGTGAGCTAACCCTACAGGACCTCAAGCTCTGGGAGAGACAGGTTTTGTAGTAGCCTACAAGAAGGTCTGATGCCTGGTGATAGTGAAATATTGTAGTCACAGAGTCAGTGTGGCAGTAACTGGTCTGATCTTTTGCACAGGATTCAGGCATAAAATTATGGTATTCAGATCAGAAATTGTTTCTCACTTCCTGTTCTTCAAGTACCTTGGGACCTAGTACCCACTGAATGAGATAGGCTATTGGAAAATATGCAATGTCCTCTTCCACTCCTTTGATCCTCATCATATTGGGCATGCAGCTTGGGGGACAATAGTGGGACTCCAAAATGCTGGTATTGTTAGCAAACCTGAATATTATATTGTGTTGTTTTAACCAAGCAATACCAAGGTTTGGGGGTATCTGCCAGCCTGGGTGATGAAGGCTGGTAGTGCTTGAAGGTGGTTGATCATTTTTGGTTTTATCCAGGTCAGGTAGATAATTGTACTAGAGCTGATCAGTCCTCTATCTATTAACACTAGTTTGATGGTTTCTTGTAATTCACAAAACAGGAGATGATGGCAGAAAGTGAAGTGTTTATATATGAATACATATCAGGTAGATGGAGAGTCAAGGGGGGCATGACAACGGGTTGTGTATGGGTTTTCTATGGTATTACAGGTGATCACCAAGTGGTTATCTTCAGTTCTATTTTCTATATGCCAAAGCCAAACAAGATATTAATAAACAAGGAAAAGACGTAATATGTCTCATGTCAGCAGCATGTGTAGCATATGAGAGGACTGGTTGGTGAACTGCTTAGACTCAGGTCAGATACCCTTAGGGACTGTAGGAGGATAAAAAGAAGAGGTGCTGGTAGCTTGCATCTGACAAAGTCTCTTCTTCAGGCACTGTATGGACATATATCTATGCTATCTACAATGGAGTCATAGTTCGATTCTCATGCAGTTGTTACACTATGCGTTAATCAAGGTTTGTCGTCATGAGAAGTCGTATATTGGGTCTGAGGCCATACTCAGAGGGGTGATGGTGGCAGTAGCATGAGTTGTTGATCAGAGTTCAGTAACTGCCGAGGTAAGCCATGATAAGAAACAGGAGCCTTTCATATCGGCGGCACAGGCCCAGACATTGTTGTCCAGCTTGTTCAACAGGTTGGTGTAAACTTTCAGAGACCGAGCAGGATTGGCAATAGTGGTCAAAACATTCTTATGCTCCATGCTGCGATCGCGGCACAGGACAGTACACTGAGACATGTCAATCCAATTATTGTTAGTAGCCCGAGGCGGAAACTCTGGAGATATTCAACAAATTTGCACTTCTTTGAGGCAAGATCCCTGGTTCCTGATTGTTAGGCAGTGGCCAACTGTACGGATAAGTGAGTCTGTACTAAGGCCCGATATGTGAAGAAGTGATTGCTAGGAAGGCTTACTTGAAATTTCGGGATAGAAGTCCTTAGAAGTGTATCGTAGAATGAATCTATTGACACGATGTCTTCTCTATCACTAATGATTGAGTGAAAGTGTGGGAGGTACCTCGATGTTTATATTCCGCATCCGGGTGTTTGCAGGCTATCCAATTTTCCCTAGCTCTTCTGCTGTGAACTGCTTAGATCCTGAAAACCTTTACTCTACTTGACTCTGAATTTTCTGGACAGCAGGGAGGGTGTAATCACACTTCTCCCCACATTGCCCTCACTACGCAGAGTCACTCCCGCTATTTCACCATGGCAAACGGTTACTGGTCCTTTCTGCGGATACTGTGTGATCATCTCCAACAACAGACATATCGAGGCACCTAGTTGTACTGCCTGCCTGCGTGAACCCCCCAGAGGCATGCTCCTTCCTTATCGCGTCAGTGGCCTTTGAACCTCTTAATGCTCCAGGTTAACCTTTCACATGATAGGCCATCCTCCAGCTCTATCTTGTCATCCCTTCTGGTGTAGGTGAACGATCTTCTCTTGGGTACCATTCTGTTATGACAATTCTCCTCCCTATTCCTCTAGCAATAAACTTGAAATTTAGTCTTACCACCTGCATGGAAGCCAGAAACTCCTGTCAGAGTAGCCAACCTCTGCCCAATTGGTATCCATCTTTTGGTACAGCTGAGTGATCTTTGTATGCATTTGTCTCCACAACGTACTAGCTGATTTAGTTCATTCGACCTTCTCAGGGTAGCCTCGAGTCTTCCCTTGACCACTTATCAAAAACCACTCTGTCAACGCATATCAGTGGTGGCATAAATCAGAGTTTAATGATGGTATCGTATGGGCAGAAATCAACCTATTCCGCGAATACCCTCATAGACCCTAGAATCAAACACGTGACCTTTTGGCAATGATCATGTGACATGCCTCTTACGATAAGCCAGTTTACCTTACGTGTAACATGAGCTCTCCTCTCTCACAGTGTGGCTCGGATCTCTATAATCTGTTTTCTAATTCGGTACAAATTAAATTCCTTTAAGCACTCGGCAAGTTAGGGTAAAAAGTCTTAGCCTGTTTACTTGGCCATGTCCCGGAAGACCTTTCCTTGCTATCCTTCCACTATATTGCCAGCCTCTCCGGGTTCTCCGAGTGAAAGCCTTCCACCAATTCTGCTGCAAGCTGCTAGTGTTCTGCCTGTTCGCCTGTATTTTCATTGTCCGAACACTGCCGCCATTTCACTAAGTACATGAGTTCCTGGACCCTCCCGGTACGTCTGTGAACCCTGCATGCATAGAAAACAACCTCCCTTTTTACCATCCTTTGTGCCTCCCATTCCAGGTTGCTACCTATCTTCTCTGACACCCTGCGCGGCTGGTCTGGAGCTGGCGGAACTGACATCAGATAAGGCTCCAACAATGATACATACAAGATGGAGTTGATCTTTCAGCATTCTAAGAGTTCTAGCTTTAATACTCGGTTGCCACACAGCTCTATGATTTTGAATGGCCAGTATAACTTTGGGCTAAGCTTTTTGGCGGGTCGCTTGGTACGAATATTCTTACTATTTAGCATGACCAAATCATGTGTCTGCAAGTTTGGCTATGGCCTGGCTTTCCTGTCATGGTAGCGCCCTATTTCTTCTCTGGTTGCCTTTAGTGTGTCCATCGCATGTTCACGTATCTCCTTCATCTAGTTAGCATACGTGGTGGTTCCTGGATTTCAATCTTCTCACTTCTTCACCTATTCTGTCTGTGGGTAGTATCCATAGTTTGTGTAGAATGGGGTTTGTCCATAGGTACTCGCAACAGAGGTACTGCAGGCATGGTCCCCTTGTGGAAGCAGTTGGTACCAGTCATCCTGATCATGGTTCACAAAGCTTGAGAGATAGCCTTCTAGTACTTCGTTGGTTTCCTCAATTTGCCCATCTGTTTGAGGATGGTCTGCTATTGACACTTTGCACTTAATGTCTAAGAGTTTGCAGAAGGATTCCCAAAATTCGCTGCGGAACTTTGCATCCATATCCGAGATGATCTCTGTCGGGAGCCCATGCAATCTCCATACCAGCCAGAGAAAGGTCCAAGCTACATTCTTTGCTGTTGTATTTTCCTTGAGTTCTATGAAGTAGGCTATTTTGGTGAAGCGGTCAAATACTACCATGATTTGAGTATTCTCTTCTGACTTCGGTATCTGCATTATGAAGTCAGTTGAGATAGATGTCTATGCCATGTAGGATATTTCCAATGGCTGTAGAAACCCATACTTTGCATATCATGGCACTCTATTATGTTGGCACCCATTATAGGACCATACATAGTCATTTGTCCATCCCTCAAGCCCTTTCTGGTAGAAGTCCCTTCTTATGGTTTCTACTGTCATTGCCTGGCCGAAATGCCCTACAACCCGGGAGTCATGATAGCTTTAAGCAAGTAGCCTTTGTATGGCTTTATCCTGTGGGATAAACAGCTGCCTCCCATAGTAAAGAAGGCTATCTGCTAATGTCCAATCCATCGGCATTCTCTTTCCCTCATCTCAGAGCCTTTCCCACTCCCCTTTCCTCATTTTCCAGTCCTGGTCTGTCTTCCTCTTTTCCTTCACCTGCCTTAAGAATTGGGTAGCAAATTTCCATACCACGGGTTTAATAACCACTGCATTGGTTAGCAAAGTTTCTTCAATTACCAGCGCCTTACACCTCCCCTCATTGAATTTATCTAAGTCTTGATTTAGCCTCCTTTCTTCTCTCAGCTGACTAGCTTCTGTTAGGGTCTTACCTATACTAGTTCTTGTACTTCCTTACCCTTCCTCTCTACTAGCAGTGTGATCTAGCTCTATTTATTCCCCTAGCTCCTCATCATGAATCCTTCCTACTACAAGTTGAACAACTCCTTCGCTGTTCCCCACATGGTAGTTCTAGTCCTTCAAATCGAATAGCCACACCTTCCCCCCTCTCTGGCAGTCGCTGTCAGTCACCCCTGCCGCGACCATGATCCCATAGCAGGTAGCAAGGCCACTTCTAGGAGCTGCTGAGCTATAGGTTCTTGATGATAATGCTAAGTCTAATCTGGTTGCTACTGTTACTTCTCTGCGAGCCGGCACTGCTGTCCCTTTCAGCACGTAAATTTCATGTCTTGCCACTTTACTTCAGCCCCTAGTCAAAATCTGAGCTTCTTGGTATATTTTTATTGCTCTAGTATATTGCGGCTCTGGTGTTTTCTGACCTGGACCAGGTTCATCCTCCCTACCTACCACTATAACCATACTCTGGTTGAAATATGTAGGGTTTGAGATTAAGGGTTTCTCACTTTGCGTGGTTCCCCCCTCAGGACAGTACTCCAGCGGTCTGCACAATGTGTCTGGTTTTCCGCCAGCCAACCCTGGTCGGTATAAAATTTTGAAGTTAAAATCTGCTAACTTCCGTACCCACCTTATCTTTCTGGCACTCTATGCCCTGATCAAGAGGAAGTATTGTAGATTCTGATAATTGATGGATACCATAATAGGTTCGTTTATTCCTGCAAGGTAGGGATGCCATTCCTGAAATGCTGCAACTATGGCAAGCAACTACTTATCACGAACATCGTACGCGGACTCTACCGAGTTGAGCTTTCAGGCGTGAAATGCTCTGGGTTGTAGCCTTTTTTGACGTACTGCGACAGTATACACGCTAGTGCCAAACCACTTGGATCTGTTTCCACAACCCTCTTTCGGTCTGGGTGGAAATGTGCCACAATTGTGGCTACTACTAACTGTTCCTTCATGAATTTGAAAGCCTCCTCTGGTTCCTTTTCCAAGGTGAACCCCTTTAGGTCACTTTTTGAGAACTGCATTATGTGTATGCAAGTTGCCAAGCAATCCGTAATGAATCTGGGGTAAATCTTTGCCAATCCTATAAAGGTTTGTCGGTTCTTCACAGACTCAGGTCTCTTCCATTCCCTTATCACTTGGACCTTTTGATCACTCGTAATAATCACCTCTGTCTTCACTATACATCCCCGACATTCCACCATCTCGGTGTAGAATGCTGATTTAGTAATAGATGCTGCTAGCAGGTATTTTCACAATGCGGCCAATATTTCCTTAACTAATTTGCGGTGTTCTTCCTCAGTCTTGGGGTAGATTAGGATGTTGTCTATATACCCGACTTCTCCCGAGTCTAGAAATCTTCTTACAACCACGTACATTATGTCTTGAAAGATGCCGTGCATGTTCACGAGCGTGAATAGTATCATGCAGTGAGCGCAATGACTATATCAAGTGCCGAAGGCAGTTTTCCACTAGTACCTCTTTTTAATGCGTATAAGATAGTATCTATCTTTTAGGTCCAACTTAGTAAAGATACACAACCCCAGTACTTGATCTCAGAGTTCAGGCATGAGTGGTAGGGGGTACTTGTGTAACGACCCAGCATACATGAGCTATGGCAAACGGAACCTATAGCCAGACAGGTAGCTAGGAGGCGAACTGATAGGAACCGGCAGGCAAGTAAGTACTTGACCTATGGAGACCTGATGGCCCGGGCTCCGAGAATGAACAGAATTGGCTGGTCAGCGTACTTAGGGACTTATGAAGGGGCAGTTGCTCAGCTAGGCGAGGTAACTGAAGACAGGTCAGAAAGGTCTATCACCGGCGATGGGATAGTCAGGGTAACAGGGAAAAGTTAACTTGTCTACTGGACAAGGCTACCCTACTCTCGGGATCAGGTTACCCTGCCTTGGCTCTTGGGTTACCCTGCCCAGACTCGTGAGTTACCCTACCTTTCAATAGGAAGTCCCTCGGGGAGTTCGGGAAAATTGACTGGAATGTTTGTCACGCAAAGCCATGCATGATACTGGAATCTGGAGTTCCGGGGGATGCTATTGGGCGAGCTATGTAGCTTCGAGGAAGCTGTAAATTGAAGACATTATTCCTATCATACCCCTCCAGCCCCGCCTTGAGGCCCGGACGTCATGGGCAAACGGTTGTGTAGTTGTGCGCAGTCTAGGAAAGAGGAATCTTCGCAGACATGCTTGCAACACTGTATACGTCGCTGGCGTCCGGTCGACCGTAGGCTGTTGGCAGGATATATAGGGGGGCATAGGGTGGAAGGTGGAGTACCTCCTCCAAGTTGTTCAGAGTAAAACAGACCAGAACTGACGGAGGTAACGGGTGTTAACCGTGGGGGTCCCGAATGGTAGTCCCGCGTGCTGCCGGGGTGACTGGGAGAGTTTTCCACCTACCAAGCCCGCACGTGCTCCCAACACTATAGGCTCGGAAAGGGAAGTGCAGAGACACTAAAAGCATGATTCCTACCACAGGTACGGTAGATCTGAGGTAGTGGTCATGGGTAGCGCCCAATGGATAACTCCCAGACTATCATGCCCTGCGGAAGACACTGGAAGCCCGCGACCTGTAAGGAGTAACCGGATAAACCGCTCACGGTAGCCTCCGGAGTCAAGTAGAGATCAATGCATATGGGAAAGGTGTCATAGATAGTCTAGTTCATGAGGTGACATAACAGTTAGCCACTGGCAAGACACCGATGCGCAGAAGTTTTCACTCCGGAAGGCAAAATGGAAATGCACTGCAGAAACGATAACCGCATAAGGTGAACGCCGACCAGAGTGTGTCGGCACATGCATGCCCGCAGCGCGTGCCAGGAGAGGTGTCGGACCACCCTTAGCGGAGAAGGGTGTACTCAAATGGTTAGAGTAAACTGATGGGGGCGTTTCTGGCATAAGATAAAACTACCTGAGAGTCTATGCGAGAACGCACTTACTCCAACAATCAATCCTCTCGAGAACTTAATTGAGTGAAGCGTCAGGCTTAACTATATTAAGTTTCACCATTTACTTTACTCTTACATCTCTGTGAACTTTTGGCAATAAGTTTCAAGTTGTTCGGTGCGGTCGCAACCTTGGGATCCATCTTCTTTGGGGTGCCCCCGTTACAGTATATCGTTAAGCGAGCTACTCGCTTAAACCCCTCTCCTCATTAATTGTTTCCGACCTGCGGCACTGACCTTGCGTGAATACTGGTACCCTTGTCTAGAACAAGTAGCCCAGGGTGGAAAGCGCAATGGCTAGTACCGCACTTCGAACCAGAATGGAATCCAACCGGGATTCAGACCTTTACCTTGACGAGAACACCGCCAACAGTTTTCGTCCGCCCGTTTTTGCGGATGTTCATGGCATCGACTGGGACAGCCACCAGTTGCTCTTTGAGGCCGCTTTTATTCAGTTACCTGCTGAATGTCTTGACCCCCTGATTACGGACCCTCGCGCTGCGGGGCTCTTATTTTTTCAAGACCCTACCCTAGTCCATAACATGCTCACTCCCCCGCCGCGTGGAGTTCCCTTTAGCTTGTTCTCCCGCGAATTCGTTGAACCTCACATCGTCCGGGAAGTAGCCAAGTCACTTGAGGAAGCGAAGCGGGAACTGAAGAACTGGAACAACCGGCAGCAGCAGGTGTTCCGAACAGAGACCACTACGGCAGCGCTGGAACGGATGTAGGTGCAGCAGGAGGCATACCTGTGGATGATCAGGGATCAGCAGGCATTGAAGACTCAGATGGCAGCCTTGGAAAAGGCTTTTGAGGGGGGGTATAGTATTGATGCTGAGAATGATGTACTGATTTTAGAGGCCGCGCACCCACTCCCGCTCGTCCATACCAAGCCCGAGAATTTCAGTATGGAGTTGGCTATGAGAGCCAGAGACGACCAGTGGAGGGCTTACTTGAGCCCAATCGGTATACGGATGTTGGAAAGTATGAAAGGTGAGGGTTCCAGTTATACCTCCTGCTTCTCAAGGGGATCTACAGGCTCCCTGTCAGTCCCCCCCTCCATTGCCCGCAGTAGGGCGGGCAGCCCTACAGTCCGGCCAACGGATGGACGTCGAGTAAGAAAAAGGACCTCTAAGCCGCAGAGTATTATGGCACCAGATACCCCTGACCCTACACCTCGACCAACCCCTGCTCCTATCCTCCCTCCGGCAACGCGTTCAGTTGCAACTCCTATACCTTCCATCGCCGCCAGAAGACCAACACCTCTACCGGTTTCATTGCCCGCTCCTGATACCTCCCCTGTCACAGCTTTCCCACCAGCAGTTTCGGCTACCCCAGGGTACCGGCCGCTGCATGCGGCTTCACCTGGATTCTTTGAACAGGTAAGGCGCCAGGAAAAGCATGCACCCATGGCTCCATCACGAGGGACTGTGATCCCCGGACCTGGGACACCTGCTCGTTCTGTTACTTGGGCACCCGTGATTCCCTCTGCCCCCTCAAAACCAACTCTTCCCTCCGTCCTCCCCACGATCACTAGCGGTAAGTCGGACAGCCAAGACGAGTACCATCTGTCAGGCTGCAAATCGGAAGAAACCTGCATCGGGTGGATTCATTACCACACGTACGGGTGCAGGAAGGGACCACGGACCGCGGTAAGGCACGAAAGAAGACAGAAGGAGGGAGAAGGACGACCAACATGTGGGTACCGTGGGTCATGGAGACATGCGGGGCCCCCAATGCAACCCTGGAGTTGTCCTGAGCCGCAGTCGTTTCTGGGGGCAACTCAGGCGGCTCCGAACCCAACTCCTGAGAGCGGGCAACGACCTGTTCCACCACCGGCATCAGTACCATCAGGGGCTAACCCCCCCGAGGATGGGAATCAGGATGGCCATGAGGAAAGATTTGATGGGTATGATAGACCCCGGGAGACCCCAGGTGCAAATACAGGGGGTAGTGGAGGTGGAAAGGGACCAGCTGTCGGTGGTGCTACAGGAGCAGGTGGAGATCCTGGGGACTCTGACCATGATAGCTTGGATGAGGATGAGGACGATTCTCTCCCCGACTTGACCCCCTTTCTCGGTGCTCGAAAGGAACACCGGAGGGATAAGAAAAAATGACGGTGGGCCCGCCGGGCTAAGAAGCTGTCAATGGAGCTACGGAGCAAGTCGGCTGCAAGGCTGTGATCCAGACAGCGGCAGAAGAAGCCGGAAAAGCTGAGCGGCATTCCAGCGTTTAAGGGAAAGGTCACCGAACTTGCCAGCTTCCTGACGCTGGTGGAGGTTAAGTGCGAGTATTTTGCTGGGTGCAGGTTGACCGATATGGACAAGGTAAACCAGGTGATTCCCCTTCTAGAAGACACCGCCTGAACATGTTATCTTGGCCTGCACTCCCCCATCAATACGGAGGCAGCCAAGCGTACTAGAGTTCCTGTTAACAACAGTAACCCATTGAGAACGTGGAAAGGATTCCGGGAACGCCTCGAACGGAGTTTCAGCCGTGACCAAGGGGAACGAGACCGATCCCTGCTTGAGTGGTGAGACCTAGTGATGAAGCCACATCGCATTGATGAGTACCTGGACAAGGTAATGGACAACATGTATAAGCTTAGCTATACTGACCCGGTGCAGGTACGGGATGAGGTGCGGTCGGGTATTACCCCAGAGGTTAGGAACGTGTGGGGACTAAAGGAGCCCCATCCAACCGACTTGAACGACTACCTTGATCTTCTTCGCAAGGTCGGACACACACGGGACGACAACACCCGGTTCAGCAACCGAGTCATCCACCCTGTCCAACAGTCTCAGCCAATGGAAAAGAAGGACGATAGGTCCTCAACTTCCGCAAGGTTTAAAAAGAAGGATAAAGGTTCGAGCAGACAGAACCAAAGGACTGCCAAACCTACTAATTTCAATGCGGGGAAACAGGCAAAGCCGGCCACTTCTGAGTATGCAATAGCGCATAAGGAAATCCTGTCAACTTTGACTGAACGTCGGAGACAGCACAACCAGTACACCAAGTGTGGACAAAGTGGTCACTTCTGGAGAAAGTGTACCCCTACATCCCCAGTCGTCAGTTCCTTCAAACAGGCTCGTGGGTTGAAACGGTCAGCCCCGGTAAGCGCGCCCACAGGAACTGACAAGCGGCTAAAGCCCATTGAAGCAGCCCCTCCGACTACCACATCAAAGATACTGGAAGTCCGACAGACATCACCTCAGATCATGGAGGTTGATACTAACGGCTCGGAATAGGCAAGAATTTATTCCACTTAAGATATAACGTTACTAACCTATATCAATAGACCCATGAGGGATGGATGAAAAGGAAACCCAGAGGTGGCTTCTGGGATGGGTAAGTACCCCTCTACTGCATTGACGACCCTGATACTGACTACACCCAGGGGGTGTGGGCAGATAGATGTTGCGGGCCATGCGCGGTGGATCAGGCTATCTCTCCTTTGTTGGGTTTCAGGTTATTTCCTTGGTTCTAGTTATTTGTATTTCTTTCAGGATTTCCTTAGCTGGATGGACAAGTCATAGGACATTATTTCGGTTGAGGTCGGGTGAGGTCCCGCTTGAGGAGACGCTCGACATTAGGGAAGCAAGGCTGCGTCGCTTGGACCAGTCCGCCAGCGGACATCTACCCACCTCGGGAAAAAGTGGTTATGTTTAGTATGAACGGAATTGGTTCAGGCTGGACTTGATCAAATAAATGATATTATTTCCAACTTTACCTGAGGAGGGTTCAGTACCTGAAATCATGCTAGCGTGATAGTAAACACCCTAGCTATTGAGAAAGACGAATCCCAATCCCTTAACGTTTACCGACCCGTTGTGGCCACTCTTGTGTCGAAAGGCAAGAGACTAAAGGGAATTACTAAGCCAAGATGACTAAGTCACCAAGAGAAGAGAAGAGGCAGAAGCGTGACCACTTGCCTCGTCATACTAAGTCTATCTACCTGCAGGTTAAGTTAGACTAGAAGGTAGGAGCTAGACAGGTTAGGGTGAAAGCGCTCTTGCTGCTTGATAGTTGAGCTACTGGGATTGTACTTAGTAGCCGATTGGTTAAGCAGACTCAGGCACCATGTGTACGACGAAAGTCACACGTGCCGATAAGCGACGCTGGCGGTACTCACATTCCGGGGTCAGGTCTACACTATACCAAGTCATTGGAAATGAGGATAGGTGACCACCACAATGAGATGCGCTTTGAAGTCGCGGATATGCCCGACACCAAGGTGGATGGGTACCTGCCTATGTCTTGGTTGAAAGACCATAACCCGGACATAGATTGGAAGACCGCATCACTAACCTGGCGCTCAGATTTCTACAAGGCTAACTGCCTGGCAGAGCAGGGGTGGTTAGTGTTCATGACCGATGAAGAGTTACTGGGCGAGGACCCTAGTAATGTGTACCTATTAGGAATTGTGCAATTCTCCGATGAGGAAGGTGCCGACGTTACGGTTAAGCTACTCCCCTAGTATAAGGACTATGGGGATGCCTTTAGTCGAGAACGGATTGAGGCATTACTGAAGCATGCGAAGTGTGACCGTACGATCGAGTTGCAACCTGGAACTGAACCTCCGTTCGGCCCTATCGATCAATTATTGGAAAAGGAGCTTAAGGCACTGCGGGAATATCTCAATGACAGGGTGCGAACAGGAACGCTGCGGCGATCCAGTTCCGCAGTAGCAGCCCCTCTCCTGTTCGTGCCAAAACCAGATGGTACACCAAGACTGGTAATAGATTACCGAGGGCTGAACAAAATCACGGTGAAGAGCAAGTATCCTCTACCGGTGATGAATGAGCTGCGAGATAGGTTAGGAAAACCCATTGTGTTCACCAAGTTGGACTTAAAGAACAGCTACTACCTTCTGAGGATGGCAGAAGGTGAGGAATGGAAGACAGCCTTCAAGTGCAGATATGGACTGAATGAATACACGGTCATGCCGTTTGGGTTGTGTAATGCTCCGGCAACTTTCCAAAGCATGATAAATGAGGTCTTTCAGGATCTCGTGGATGGAGGAGTTATCGCGTACATGGATGACATCCTGATCTACTCCGAAACTATGGAAGAACACGTCGCAATAGTGCGGCGTGTGATGCCGAAATTGCGGAAAGCCTGACTATGTGTAAGGATGAAGAAGTCTAGTTTCCACTAACACGAAGTTGTTTTCCGTGGACACAAGCTCTCCGATATGGGGATCTCTATGTTGTCAGAGAAGGTGCGGACAATCAGGGATTGGGCACCTCCGCCATGCATCGTCGATGTTCAAAGCTTTATGGGCTCTGCCAACTTCTATTGCCGGTTCATAGAAGGGTTCAGCAAGATAGCAAAACCTCTAACAGACTTGACTAAGAAGGACGTCCGATGGGAATGGACACCTGCGTGAGAGCAGGCCTTCAACCAGTTGAAGGAAGCATTCATGTCCAAACCTATCCTAGCACATTTTGACCCTGAATGGTCAACCCGGCTGGAAACCGGTGCTAGTGACTTTGCATTAGGAGCCGTTCTCTCACAGTTCTGTGAAGACGGGAGATGGCATCCAGTGGCCTACCATAGTAGGAAGTTCCACTCAGCGGAGATTAATTATGATGTCCATGACAAGGAAATGACGGCCATCGTGGCAGCATAAAAGGAATGGGATAATTTGCAACGCTCGGTAACGGACCAGTTGGTGATCTATACGGATCATAAGAATTTGGAGTACTTCAATAGTACCAAGGTCCTTAACTGAAGGCAGCACCGCTTGGCTGAGTTCCTGCAAGCGTTTAACTTCAAGGTGGTTTACCGAGAAGGAGGGTTGAATGAGAGGGCAGATGCTTTGTCGCGGCGTAGGGACTACCGCCCTGAAGGGGGCAGTGATTTTCCGCCATAGTCGTTTTTTCGCCCAACTCAGTGGGTTGGGAGCCAGGAACGGGACATCTTGCGACCACAAGTGTTGCCGGTGTGCCAGGGATTTCGGCTCCAGTCCTCCTTTTTGGATCAACTGCGGGTAGCGATAACCGAAGAGCAGGAGTACTTAAGAATCCTGAAGGCAACAGCGGCCAGTGACAAAGAGGTCGACCGACCTTTCTCGACGGAAAAGGGGTTACTCCTGTACAAGAACAGGTGGTATGTTCCCAAGGGTCAGAATCTGAAGCAGACAATCATGAAGGCAGAACATGACTCCCGAATCGCGGGACACTACGGGACTTACAAAACCATTGGCAGGGTTAGGGCTAACTTCTATTAGCCTAAGATGGATGAGCACATCACTGACTACGTGTGAACATGTGATGCGTGCTAAAGAAATAAATCCATCAGGCACAAGAATTTAAGGCTGCTGGAATCTATTGATGTTCCTATGTGGCCGTGGACAGCGATTTCAATGGATTTCATTGTAGCGCTACCAGAGTCCGAAGGGTATATCAAGATCTGGGTCATAGTGGACCGATTCTCGAAAATGGGCCATTTCATACCCCTGACCACTGAGGTACTGATCAAGGAGGTTGCCTTGATATTCCTGAAGGAAGTCTGGCGCCTTCATGGACTCCCCGAGTCAATCATCTCCGACCGAGATAGCCGATTCACATCCAAATTCTGGATAAGTCTAATGCACTTGTTGCAAGGGAAACTAAACCTTTCGACTGCATTCCACCAGGAGACCGATGGGCGGACCGAGAGGGTTAATGAGACACTGGAGCAGTACTTGCATAGTTACTGGTCCTACCAACAAGATGATTGGGTTTCGCTGTTACCCTTGCCGAGTATGCGTATAATACCTCGACATCAGAAGCCGCCAGGTTGCCACCTTTGGAGATCAACAATGGGTTTAACCCAAGAACAAACTGGTCCAGTATCGTGTCTGATAACCAGGGAATACACCCTAGTAGTGAGCTCTTAGTTAAGCAAAGGGAAGGAACCTGGGCAGAGATTGGAGAAAGGATCCAATGGGCACAGGCAAGGCAACGGAAATGGCATGACCAGAAAAGGTTGCCATCACCGGACTACATGACCATGGAGGATGTGGCTGCTGAGTGGGCAAACAAAGCGGACTGCGTGATGTTGAACCGAAGAAACATCCGCACGAAGTGTCCAATGGACAAGCTGGACCACTGGATGTTTGGGCCTATTGTGGTCAAACGTCGGGTGGGTAAGCGAGGTGATGAACTCCAATTGCCCACCAGATGGGACATCCACCCAGTTTTCAATGTCACGTTACTCGAACCCTATCGCGAGGATCTAGGAGCAGGTAGGGTAAAGGAAGCCCCTATCCCGGAACATATAGACAACGAGCCCAGTTACGTTATCCAAGCGGTTGTGGACAGCCGATGGTACGGAGGAGCGAAGGCAAAGTTTCCGTCGCGCTTTGTCCGGTACCTCCTTTCATGGGAAGGCTACGGGGCTGAGGAGAACTCATGGGAGCCCTATGAGATGCTGGAAGGGACAGGCTTCCAGGCCATTCGGGATTTCAACCAAAGATATCCGTCCAAGCCCAGTGACCATAGGGTCTGGGGGGAATCGAGTTGTGGGAATAAGAGATGACGCTAATGGTCCGGGACGGACCGTAGAGAAGAGGGGAGTGATGTAAAGAACCAGCATACATGAGCTATAGCAAACGGAACCTATACCCATACAGGTAGCCAGGAGGCGAATTGACAGGAACCGGCAGGCAAGTGAGTACTTGACCTATGGTGACCCGATGGCCCGCGCTGCGAGAATGAACAGCATTGACTGGCCAGCGTACTTAGAGACTCATGAAGGGGCAGTTGCTCAGCTAGGCCAGGTAACTGAAGACAGGTCAGAAAGGTCTATCACTGGCGACGGGATAGGCAGGGTAACAGGGAAAAGTTAACTTGTCCGCTAGACAAGGCTACCCTACTCTCGGGATCAGGTTACCTTGCCTTGGGTCTTAGGTTACCCTGCCCAGAGTCCTGAGTTACCATACCTTTCAATACGAAGTCCCTCAGAGAGTTCGGGAAAATTGACTGGAATGTTTGTCACGCGAGGCCATGCATGATACTGGAATCTGGGGTTCTGGGGATGCTATTGGGCGAGCTAGGTAGCTTCGAGAAAACTGTAAATTGAAGACATTATTCCTATCATACCCCTCCGGCCCCGCCTTGAGGCCCGGATGTCATGGGCAAACGGTTGTGTAGTTGTGTGCAGTCTAGCGAAGAGCAATCTTTGGAGACATGCTTGCAACACCGTATACGTCGCTGCCGTCCGGTCGACCAGAGGCTGTTCGCAGGATATATAAGGGGGCATAGGGTGGAAGGTGGAGTACCTCCTCCAAGTTGTTCAGAGTAAAACGGACCAGAACTGACGGAGTTAATGGGTGTTAACTGTGGGGGTCCCGAAGGTAGTCCCGCGTGGTGCTGGGGTGACTGGGAGAGTTTTACACCTACCAAGCCCGAACATGCTCCCAACGCTATAGGCTCCGAAAGGGAAGTGCAGAGACACTAAAAGCATGACTCCTACCACAGGTAAGGTAGATCTGAGGTAGTGGTCATGGGTAGTGCCCACTGGATCACTCCCGGACTATCGTGCCCTGCGGAAGACACCGGAAGCCAAAAACCAATAAAAAATAAAAAGAAAAACCGCTCACGGTAGCCTCCGGAGTCAAGTAGAGATCAATGCATATGGGAAGGGTGACATAGATAGTCTAGTTCATGAGGTGTCTTGACTGTTAGCCACTGGCTAGACACCAATGCGCAGAAGTTTTCACTCCGGCAGGCAAAATGGAAATGCACTGCTGAAACGATCACCGCATAAGGTGAACCCCGACTAGAGTGTGTCGGCACATGCATGCCTGCAGGGTGTGCCAGGAGAGGTGTCGGACCACGCTTAGTGGAGAAGGGTGTACTCAAATGGTTGGAGTAAACTGATGGGGGCGTTTCTGGTATAAGATAAAACTACCTGAAAGTCTATGCGAGAACTCTCCTACTCCAACAATCAATCCTCTCGAGAACTTAATTGAGTGAAGCATCAGGCTTAACGATATTAAGTTTTACCGTTTACTTTAGTCTTACATCTGTGTGAACCTTTGGCGATACGTCTGAAGTTGTTCGGTGTGGTCGCAACCTTGGGATCCATCTTCCTAGGGGTGCCCCCGTTACTACTTGTTGGCAATCTTAAACTTTTTAAGCCTACAGTAATCCCCCAAGAGTCTCAGTCACTGATCAGGTTTTGGCACAAATAGTACTCAGGCACCTGCAGGGGACCGGCTTGGTGATACCTTTTCTGCCTGTATGTTACGGTATCCTACTCACGTGCTTTCTCGCGACAGGTAACGACATCGTGCCTTCAGTTCAGTGCTCTGTCCGGGAGCCCCTTGAGTCTCGCGGCCCTGTCTTAGTATCACCACTAAGAATCGGTTTCTCACCGGCACCAAGAGTATTGGTCTTTATTCAGTTAACTGGATCCACATAGCGGATAGGTTCTTGACTCTACAGGGGGGTCTTCTGGTGGATAGGTTCAGAGCGTAAAGGTCTTTGCATTTAAAGTTCTAAGTAGGAAAGATAATAGATGGTTCCATGAAGAGCTAACCTATCTGTGAGATCCCGCCCTTTATATAGGCCTCTTCCTGCAACCCTAAGCCTGCCGAGCCATAATTATGACTCTCGTGAGATCCTCGCCATTCGGGATCACCTGAGTTGTCCACGCTGCCTACCAAATCATCAGACTACTATGAGTCGCAAGTGTGCCTCATGTGAAACCCCATGACCTCTTAAGCGAGGTCAGGTGCGTGAACATCATAACATCATATGACCCAGAAAGGTCAGGTGGGCAAACCTAAATCAACCTCGTGATCACTAGTGTGGTCACGTGCAAAAGCCTAACTAATCTGACTTGCCAGTAAGCCTTGCCGTAAGCCTTACTGGTAAACCTAACTAAATCTCCGGACCATAACTATAGTCACCCGCGAAAGCTAACTACAACCCTATAACCCCTAACCGGAAGTCATGTGAAACATTTTCCATGCTTCCGTCACCTGACTAGCGCTCCACCAGTCAGATCGTGACATTAGCTCCCCTCTCCTTTATCCTCAGTCCCTGTGGATACGCCTTATCCTCTTCTCCTTCTCCTGTCTTCAACCCTCGCGGCGTACCCGCTCAGGCGTTATTCGTTTTGGAATGCATTCTGGCATTCCGCAAGGATCCAATCCTCCACGTCCCTTCTGTTCCTTCTTTCACAGTCTGTTTTTTCTTGCTGTTCCTCCACCATCCTTTTCACTTCGTGTAATCCGTCAACGGTTTTTCTCCGCCGCTTGACCGTCCTTTGCAGGTCCTCAATCATCCTTTTTTGCTGCATTATTGTCTTGTCCTAAGTCCGAATTGTCTCATGCAGGACATCCTTAGGCTCAAAAGAGGCTTTGTGCTCTCCCCTCTCTCTCGGCTCTATCCTGGGAGCCTACCATTCGGCTTGTTTCTGTCGCTGCCGGTGGTCGGGTGTAACGCGGGCACCCCTAGGAAGATGGATCCCAAGGTTGCGACCGCACCGAACAACTTCAAACTTATCGCCAAAAGTTCACACAGATGTAAGAGTAAAGTAGACGGTAAAACTTAATATCGTTAAGCCTGACGCTTCACTCAATTAAGGTCTCAAGAGGATTGATTGTTGGAGTAGGAGAGTTCTTGCTTAGACTTTGAGGTAGTTTTATCTTATGCCAGAAACTCCTCCATCAGTTTACTCCAACTGTTCGAGCACACCCTTCTCCGCTAGGCGCGGTCCGACACGTCTCCTGACACCCCCTTTGGGCATGTATGTGTCGACACACTCTAGGCCGTGTCCACCTTATACGGTTATCGTTTCTGCGGTGCATTTCCATTTTGTCCGCCGGAGTGAAAACCTTTGCACATCGGCATCTTGCCAGGGGCTAACAGTCAAGATGCCGCATGAACTAGACTATCTATGACACCCTTCCCATATGCATGGATCTCTACTTGACCTCAGAAGCTAACGTGAGCGGTTTATCGATCTACTATTTACGAGACTTGGGCTTCCGGTGTCTTCCGCTGGGTACGGTGGTCCAAGAGTAATCCAATGGGCGCTACCCACGACCACTACCTCGGATACACCTTACCTGCCGTAGGAATCTTGCTTTAAGTGTCTCTGCACTTCCCTCTCAGAGCCTGAGGCATGGGGGACATCTTTGGGCGTGATAGGTGTAAAACATTCCCAGTCGTCCCGGCACGACCCGGGACTACCTTCGGGACCCCCGCGGTTAACTCCCCTCAACTCTGTCAGTTTGGGTCTGTTTTGCTCCCAACAACTTGGAGGAGGTACTCCACCTTCCACCGTATGCCCCCTTATATATCCTGGGAACAGCTTACGGTCAACTGGACGGCAGCGACGTATACGGTGTTGCAAGTAGGTCTCCAACGATTCCTCTTTGCCAGACTGCACACAACTACACAACCGTTCGCCCATGACGTCCGGGCCTCAAGGCGGGGCCGCAGGGGTATGATAGGAATATTGTCTCCAATTTCCCGCTTCTTCGGAGCTGCGTAGCTCGCCCAATATCATCCCCCGGAGTCCCACATTCCAGTATTATGCATGGCCTCGCGTGACAAACATTTCGGTCAATTTTCCCAAACTCCCAGAGGGACTTCGTATTGAAAGGTAGGGTAACTCAGGACATTGGGCAGGGTATCCCAGTCCTGAGGGTAGCGTAACCTTGTCCAATGTACAAGAAGACGCTCCCCGGTTACCCGGTCTATTCCGTCGTCAGGATAGACACTTCTGACCTTTCTCCAGTTACCCTGCCTCACTGAGTAACTGCCCCTTGAGAGGTCCCTAAGTGTCCTGACACCGCTCCCGGGTGTACCCAGGTACCTAGGTACCTGACCAGCCACTTCTGTTCCTGCTCGGAGCCTGGGCCATCGGGTCTCCGTAGGTCAAGTACTTACTTGCCTGCCGGTTCATACCAGTTCGCCTCCTGGCTACCTGTATGGGTATAGGTTCCGCCTAACATTGCTCGTGTACGTTGGGTCGTTACATCATTCCCCTCTTCTCTACGCTCCGTCCCGGACCGTTAGCGTTGTCTCTTGTTTCCATGACTCGATTCCCCCAAGACCCTATAGTCCCTGGACTTGGATCGATACCTTTGGTGAAAATCCAGAATGGCCTGTAAGCCTGTCCCTTCGAGCATCTCATAGGGCTCCCATGAATTTTCCTCATCCCCGTAGCCTTCCCATGAAACCAGGTACTGGACGAAGCGCGACGGAAAATTCGCCTTCGCTACTCCGTACCATCCCCTGTCCATAACAGCTTCGATAACGTAACTGGGCCCGTTGTCTATAGGTTCCGGGGTAGGGGCTTGCTTTACCCTACCTGCTTCAGGATCCTCGCGATAGGGTTCGAGCAACGTGACATTGAAAACCGGGTGGATGCTCCATCTGGTGGGCAGTAGGAGTTCATAAGCTCGGTTACCCACCCGACGTTTGACCACGAAAGGCCCAAACATCTGGTGGTCCAGCTTCTCCATCGGACACTTCGTGCGGATGTTTTTTCGGTTCAACATCACACGGTCTGCTTTCTTTGCCCGCCCAGCCGCCACATCCTCCAGGGTGACATAGTCCGGTGATGGCAACCTTCTCAGGTCATGCCATTTCCGTTGCCTTGCCTGTGCCCAGTGGATCGTTTCTCGCATCTCTGCCCAGGTTCCTTCCCATTCCTTAACCAAGAGCTCACTACTAGTGTGTATTCCCTGGTTATCAAACACGATACCCGACCAGTTTGTCCTTGGGTTAAACCCATAGTTGATCTCAAAATGTGACAACCTGGTGGATTCTGATGTCGAGGTGTTGTACACAAATTCCGCAAGGGGTAACAGCAAAACCCAGTCATCTTGTTGGTAGGAACAGTAACTACGCAAGTACTGCTCTAGTGATTGATTAACCCTCTCGGTCTGCCCATCCATCTCAGGGTGGAATGCGGTCGAAACGTTTAGTTTCACTTGCACCAAGTGCCTTTGACTCATCCAGAAGTTGGATGTGAATCAGCTATCTCGGTCCGAGATGATTGACTCGAGGAGTCCATGAAGGCGCCAGAGTTCCTGCAGGAATATCAAGGCAAGGTCCTTGATAGGTACCTCATTGGTCCGGGGTAAGAATGGGCCATTTTCGGGAATCAGTCCTCTATGACCCAGATCTTAGTATACCCTTCGGACTCTGGCAGCGCGACAATGAAATCCATTGAAATCGCTGTCCACGGCCTCATAGGAACATCAATAGGTTCCAGCAGCCCGAACGTCTTGTGCTTGATGGATTTATTCCTTTGGCACGTATCACATGTTCGCACGTAGTCAGTGATGTGCTCATCCATCTTAGGCCAATAGAAGTTAGCCCTAACCCTGCCTATGGTCTTGTAAGTCCCAAAGTGTCCCGGGATTCGGGAGTCATGTTCTGCCTTCATGATTGTCTGCTTCAGATCCTGACCCTTGGGCACATACCATCTGTTCTTGTACAGGAGTAAGCACTTTTCCGGCGAGAATTGTCAGTCGACCTCCTTGTCCCCAGCGGCCGTTGCCTTCAGGATTCTTAAGTACTCCTGGTCTTCGGTTGTCGCTACCCACAGTTGATCCAAAAAGGAAGACTGGAGCGGAAATCCCTGGCACACCTGCAACACTTGCGGTCGCAAGATGTCCCGTTTCTGGCTCCCAACCCACTGTCCGGGGCGAAAAAACGACTGTGG
>PYWC01000056.1:839768-972658 GCA_003182015.1 Tuber magnatum
CGCAGAAACGATAACCGCATAAGGTGAACGCCGACTAGAGCGTGTCAACACATACATGCCCGAAGGGGGTGTCAAGAGACGTGTCGGACCGCCCTTAGCGGAGAATGGTGTGCTCAAACAGTTGGAGTAAACTGATGGGGGAGTTTCTGGCATAAGATAAAACTACCTGAAAGTCTATGCGAGAACTCTCCTACTCCAACAATCAATCCTCTTGAGACCTCAATTGAGTGAAGCGTCGGGCTTAACGATATTAAGTTTTACCGTCTACTTTACTCTTACATCTATGTGAACTTTTGGCGATAATTTTGAAGTTGTTTGGTGCGGTCGCAACCTTGGGATCCATCTTCCTAGGGGTGGCCCCGTTACAACAGGTCATGTCCTGCCGCCTTCTGTAATCCCCTCTTGGGTTTTTTTGCTTCCGGGTCTAACATCTGTACCCTTAAGCCTTCGTCGGTGGGGGTCTTTTCTTGTTGTTCCGTATCCATGTGCAGGATCCAAGTCTTCAGGTTTTCTCGTATCGCTTTCTCTTTGGGTATTGTTTCGATCGTTGGGGAGGTTTTCAGGCACTACTATGTGCACAAGCTGCTATTGAAGTTGATTTGGCCTTTTTCCCAATCGATGTTGGGGTTGGGTCGTTTTAGCCATGGCGTTCCTGGTATAGCGCTGTGCGTACGCAAATGCGCTACTTGGAATGTCCTCGCTTCGTGGTGTGCACCTATCTCCATAACGGCCCGTGCGATACGGGTAACAGGTCCTGCTTTACTTTTTTCCCCATTGACACCGAATATGTCTCTGGGTTTCTTGATCTTCTCCAGGGGTATTGCGTGGACTTCACAGAAGCTTCTGTTGATGAAGTCCTCAGTGGCCCCTGAGTCTGGCATCGCGTTCATTTCTGTTTCTTTGTTGGTCTTACCTAGTTTTATCTTCATCATTAGGTGTCTATTATGGTAACCGTCCGCACTGTTGATCGTTGCCTTATTGTCTTTTGCTGTGGATATGTGTGCAATGCACCTGGGTTTGCTGCGTCGGTCGTCCCTCAGATCACTCTTCACTGAAGACTTTATTCGTTTAAAGTCTCTGGTCCCTCTGTGACATCCGTTGTTCCCAGTTCCTGAATCTTTGGTTCTTTCCGCCGGCAGTCCTTGATGAAGTGACCCTTCAATCCGCACCGGAGACAAGGGTTTTCTTTTCTCCTTCTCAGGTATTCCTGGTCCGAGAGGCATTGGAACCTCCTGCTGCGGCTTCCTGCTGCGTCCAGGTCCATTGGATCCCCTCCTGTTACTTGCTTCAGTGGTGCCGTTGGACGGTAAGTTCCATGGTCGTTCCATGGGATGCTTGGCTTTCTCAGATCGTTCGTCCAATGTCGAAGGTGGTTGACCAGGTTGATCTTGTTTTACTTCTTGACTGCCCACCTGGCGAAGTTGCCTATTGTCGAGAACAAGTGGTCGGAGTCTTGCCAGGCCCTTTGGATTGTCCCGTTGCTTGCCCCGAGAAGGGTTCCCCATTTGGTACTGTCCTCATGTTCGGCCTCTACGGCTATCATGCGGAACTTGTGCAAGAAGTCGGAGAAGTTATCCCTTCCTTGCCGCATCAGGTCCAACTTTATTCAGGCCATTTCCTTGGCATCTTGATCCCCAAACGGGGTTCGGAGTATCTCCTTGAGTTCGACCCATGTCGTCCATACTCTTTCTCCACTTCCTTCCACCTATGGCATGATCCATTGGCCCGCGGCTCCCCTCAGTAGGCTTTCCGCGATTGCGATTTTTATCACATCCTTACCTTCTTCCTACCCCTCGACTTCGAAATGTTGGTCCAACTGGCTCAGGAATTGTCCTAGTTCAGTGCGGTCCCTCGTGAACTTATTGGGTTCTGTAGCCTTGGGCCTTGATTCTGGTTGGGTATTGATCCTTGAGAGGATTCTGGTTAACTGCTCTGCCATCATTAGGACAGCATTCATGGTATTCCCCCTTGGCGGTACCGCGGTTGCTGCTGAGGCCATTCTCGCTGGTCGTGGAGTTTCTTCGGGGGAACCATCTGGTGCTGAGGTGCTTTCCGGCATAACTGGGCTTGCCGCTCATGAGGGCTACCTTGCTCCATCTCCTAAGACTGTATCTAGCTGTCCTAGGTTTAAGTTTTCATCGGTGCGGTCGATATCTCCTTCGGTATCTTGAGTGAATGTCATATCACGCGGGGTTGCCGTCTTGTTGTCATTAGGTGTCGCAGGGGACGCAACCAAATGTTACGGTATCCTACTCTCGTACTTTCTCACAACAGGTAACGACATCTTCCCTTCTCTTCAGTGCTGTGTCCAGGAGCCCCTCGAGTCTCTCGGCCCTATCTTAGTATCACCACTAAGAATTGGTTTCTTACCAGCGCCAGGAGTATCGGTCTTTATTCTGTTAACTGGATCCGCGTAGCGGATAGGTTCTTGACTCTACAGAGGGGTCTTCTGGCAGATAGGTTTGGAGCATAAAGGTTTTTGCATTTAAAGTTATCAGTAGGGAAGATAATAGATCGTTGCGTGAAGAGCTAACCCATCCATGAGATCCCGGCCTTTATATAGGCCTGTTCCCACAACCCTAACCCTGCCGAGCCATAATTAAGACTCGCGTGAGATCCTCGCCATTGAGCGTCACCTGAGCGGTCCGCACTGCCTACCACACCATCTGACTACTATGAGTCGCAAGTGCGCCGCATGAGAAACCCCATGACCTCTTAAGCGAGGTCAGGTGCGAAAACATCAAAACATCATAGGACCCAAAGAGGTCCTGTGCGCAAACTTAAATCAAGCTCGTGATCACTAGTGTGGTCATGCGCGAAAGCCTAACTAATCTACCTTGCCGGTAAGCCTAACTAAACCTCAAGACCATAACTATTGTCACGCGCGAAAGCTAACTACCACCCTATAACTCCTAACCGGGAGTTATGTGACACCTTTTCCATGATACCGTCACCTAACCAGCGCTCCTCTCGTCAGATCCTGACACTCTAGCATCTTGTCCAGCTACTCTCGCAATGCCTGCGGTTCCTTTTCCCATAATGCGTGTGTTCACCCAATGGGGGCTTCTCGTGTTCTATGACCTTGATCTTATGATCAAAGTTATTATGATTTGAGAACCATTCTGCTGCGTGGGGCAGGAAGAGGTTGGCTTACTCCTAGTAGGACTTTGGCAGGGTTTCCATAACTACTGCCTGCCAGTCATTTTGGCCTGCAATTCAGTCTGCATATCTTGCTGTAGGGTCCGCGGCCACTGCCTCGTCTGATTCAATACAAATTCCTTCATCTGCTAATTCTAGTCATTGCCAGCATTGGTTTGCTTGGAATTTCTATTTGCTTGCATCCCCTATAAACCACATGCGGTGTTGGTCATGCCATCAACTGAATGATATTGTCAGGTCATGGATCCCCTGGCTCATGACTTCACATATGATTTCCAAGCAATGTCGGTTAGCCCCAATCATCAGAATAATAGTAGTTGTATAGCGCCTTCCCGTATTATGCAAGTGTCTGCCATCAAACCCTGTTATACTAACTCGGTTGTCACATTGTATTATTGCTAGCCCCAGTCTTAGCACTAGTGCTTCTGGTATGAAAAAGGTGTGCGAGACTGAGTCTAATAATATGTGAATCACTACTAGTTCTCCTTATACTCTCACGTGGGCTGTGCCTTGTGGGCACTCGTGATGTGTAGTTGTTGGGAGCTGCGTTTTCTGTCATTTTAGTTCCCTTGTAGGGTTACCCTGTCTTTGTTTAACCGACATTTTGGTTGGTGGCATTCAATAATCTTGGGTGTTTGTCATTGTGCCTGTACAATTTTGGCCATTCAGGCCTCCTTCGACAAACTCAGTCCATTGAATGTGCATTTCCATTCTTACTCTCTTTCCCGATGATGACGCTGTTTAATCAGACCAGTCTATGACACCAGTGCATAGATGAGTGAGTGACCATCCTATCCTGGACTTTGGTGTTCCACTCCTGCTGTTGGCATACAATTTAAGATGATCACGCTGTCCTTTGTCTCGTCTCGTAACCTTTAGCTTACCCACTTGCTATCAGCGGTGGCGCCATCCAGGTAACTGATGAAGCGCCTTCAGGTGGTCCTGTGCTATCCCAACCCATTTCCCGTGTATAACCTGCAGAGGAAAGGGTTGGGATTCCCTGAGTTGCCCTCTTTAACACTCTCCTCTTCCTCCATGTTGGGTTTGAACCTTCTGTACCCAGGGGGGAATATAAAGTCTCGCCATGCCGTATCCAGATCAGGAGTCATTCTTAATTGCATCTCCCGGAGATGGGTTAACTTTCTTCAGTATACACAGTTTGCTATTCCGTTTGAACCTCCCTCACTGCCCTTGCTCAGAATGCTGTCAGTGCAGTTCTCCGACATTCTTGAATGAGCTGTTGCCCAGCCAGGGAACGTAGGTCATGGTTTTTATACAAGGTTCCCAGTTGCGAGACCCATCCCCCTTCTGCATGTGATGACTCCAAAAGTCTAGCTGCTGGTGGCAGGGGGGTTTGCTTCACCGCTAACCTTGGGTTGGTATTCTGAACCTCCACATTTTGGGGCTTAAACTTTGCTACTTTCCATTGTTCTACCTATGTGACAATCACCTGCTTCTGACATGCTCCCAACTTGTAATTAGTGCATCCACATGGGGTGCACCTTTTATTTTTCCACCGTTGGTTGACCAGGTTTTGGCATATTCACTCATGACCTTTTTTCCCATCTATATGCTCTACCCCTTGGATCTTGTTCGGTTTGTTGGCTTGGGCGAACTGTGTGCTGACTTGAGAGTCCCAGATGCTATCCTCCTTAAGTACTTGCTAGGCTGCCTCTCCTCCTTTCATAGCTTCGGCTCCTTTCCTTTGTCCTCCAGCCCTCCTTTTAATAGTGTGGAAGGTACTAACAAGCGGCATATATTGTCTCATCGTTGTCTCCCAATATTGAGTAAAGCCTCCTCCTGGTTGCTGACTGATCCTTGGTACTCTAGCCATTCAGCATTGATGTCATATCGCTTGTGAGACAGCCATCTCATTATTGCCTCTGATAGTTAGTCCTCGACCATCTTCCTCTATGCTGTTCCTTGTAGCTTAGCTTTGATGTTCATGTTTTCCATCTGAAGGAGATACTTATGGATATACTTCTCATAGTTGATTTTTCTTCGTTGTCCCTAAGCTTTCCAGTCCTCATTGATCGCTGACAATCACACGCCTATTTCACGCTGAAACTGTTCCCACATCAGTAATTCAGGACGAGCAGCATACTCTTCAAGCTCTTCCATGCCTTTCCTATACCAGTTGCTGAAGGGTGTCATATCAGCACCCTTCATCCTTCCCAGAACATGTATTATTCTGTCTTTATCCTCTATCTATCGCATGGGACTTTGGCTAAAGTAGTCCTTGCATGTGTGTAGCCAGATCTTAATGTCCAGGTAGGACTTTGCTTAGTGTATGAATAGAGGGTTGGAGGGTTTTTCCTAATGCAATGCAGTCTGTCATGCCAATCCCTTCACCGGCTGTAGTATCATTTGGTCTTCCACCTCTTTCTTAGCCTTCCTCACATTCCCATGCATAGTCCAACTAGCCGGTGGCTTAGTCCTTCCCTGCCATTGTCCGACCCATTATCTCTGGGGTTCAGGTCTCCTGCTCAGCCAGCTACATTGGGAGGTGCTATAGTCTCTTCTCGCCCTCCTTCCCTGGTTTCTGGTCAGGCTCCTGGTTCTGCTAGCCCCTTCCCTTGCTCCTGTTAGGGTGGCCCCAACCATCCTGTTCTTGCTTCTCTGTCATGGGTTGACCCTTCATGATACGAGCCCAATACTGCTTCTATCAGCATGGTCATTTTCCGCGACAACTAGGTGAGCTGTGGGTCCATCTTTTGTTGCATGTCCCTTTATCCTGTTATTACTCTTCTATCGATAGTCTGTAGTTCGCTGACAAACTACAGTCCTGCCATCCCCCTCCGCCCTCTTTCTTCCCCTAACTCCTTGTAAAGGTTATACAGACTTGTGCAGAGCTCTTGAGCTCTACCCACCGATTCTTGGATGGTGCGTCCCAGGGCCTGTGGCAGCTCTCCGTTTATGGCCGCTTTTGATCTAACCAGTAATACATGTAGACAAAGACAGCTTCAATTACCCCCTTGAATCTTGTATTCTCTGCGACCACTTCTCCTTCCAGTTTTCAGCTCCTTTTTTGTCAGACCACCAACTCATCTCCCCATAGTTTTTCCCCTTTCAGCAGTTGCTCTCTTACTTGTGCAAGACGTTCTACTATACCTTTTCCCTTGTCCGATAGGGTCCCATAGATGACCATCTGGTCATTCTGGGTCCGAGTTACACGTCAGTCTAGCTGGCCGATCAGTGTCCCAATGTATGCGGCAAAGGCATCTAAGTCCGCACTACCAGAGGGACTTGGAGTTCCAGAGCATGATCTTTATCCACCGAGCCTTTTAGTAATGCCGTGAGTTGAACCCCCACATACTAGGGATCCCTGCAGGTTTCTAGTTGTAGTTGTAGCACCAAGTCGTAGTGGCAGAACATCATCGCCTGGCCCCAGGGGAGCTAGTGGGAGTGGGTATAGGCTATCCTGGCCTGGCCTCCATACCCTCATTGGCTGTTGCTGCGTTTCTGTGGGTAACCTGTCAGTATTGCCAGAACGCTCAGATCCTTCATAGAATCTACATTGCGACATCCAGTCTTCTTGGTACATCAGTGTGAGGGTATCGAGGGTCCCCCTAATCCAATGATGAGTGAACCAGAAGAGAACGTCTTCATCTGGTAGTGCATTGCTTAAGGTGAGATGAAAGTCGATCTCTAGTAGGTGGGGGTTTCTTTGGAGATAAATTTGGGATAGGGAATGGAGGGTGCTGGATACGTGGTTGTAACGACCCAGCATACATGAGCTATGGTAGCCTGAACCTACGCCCATATGGAGAGGCATGAGGCCGACTGGTGGGAACCGGTGGGCAAGTAAGCACTTCACCAATAGAGACCCAATGGCCCGGGCTCGGACATGAACAGAATTGTCTGGCAAGGTACTTGGGTATTTGGCTCCATCGGGAAGCAATGTCAGCGTACTTAGGGACCTCTGAAGTGGCAGTTACTCTGCTAGGCTGGGTAACGGGAGAAAGGTTAGATGTGTCTATCTCTAGCGATGGAGTAGACAGGCTAACAGGGTAAAGTCATCTGGTCCATCGGATAAGGTTACACTAGACTCAGGATAGGGTTACCCTACCATGGGGTTCGGGTGACCCTGTTTAAAGTCCTGGGTTACACTACCTTTCAATATGAAGTCTCTTAGGCAATTCAGGAAATATATCTGGAATGTTTGTCACATGAAGCCACCCATAATACTGGAATTTGCGGTTTTCAGAGATGCTATTAGACAGGTTACGCTGCTCCAAAGAAGCTGTAAATTAAAGACATTATTCCTATCCTACCCCTTCGGTACCGCCTTCTGGCCTGGACATCATAGGCTAAGAGTTGTGTAGTTGTGTACAGTCCAGCAAAGAGGAATGTTTGGAGACCTGCTTACAACACGGAATACGTCGCTGCCGTTCTGTCAACTGCAGACTGTTTGCAGGATATATGCGGAGGCATAGGATGGAAGGCGCAGTAGCTCCGTGAAGTTGATCGCAGTAAAACGGACGCAGCATAACAGAGTTAACATGAGTTAACCGTGTGGGTTCTGAAAGTAGTCCCAAGTGGTTCCGGGGCGACTGGGATGGTTTTACACCTACCAAGCCCAAACATGTCCCCAGTAATATAGGCTCTGTAAGGGAAGTGCAGAGACACTAAAAGCACGATTCCCACCACAGGTAAGCTGGATCCAAGGTGGTGGTCAGGGGCAGTGTCCATGGAATCACTCCTGGCCCACTGTATCCTGCGGAAGAGACTGCAAGCCCTAGAATCATGAAGAGTAGATATATAAACCTCTCGTAGTAGCTTCTGGGGTCAAGTAGAGATCAATGCATATAGGAAGAGTGTCATAGAAAGGCCAGTTTATCAGATGTCTTGACAGTTAGCCACCGGCAAGGCACTGATATGAATAAGTTTTCACCCCAGCGGGCAAAATGGAAATGCAGTGCGGAAATGATAAACGTCTAAGGTGAAGGCTGACTAGAATGTGCCAACCCATGCATGCCTGAATGGTATGCTAGGAGACATCTCGGACCACCCTTAGGGGAGAAGGGTGTGCTCGAATGGTTGCAGTAAACTGATAGAGAAGTTTCTGGCATAAGATAAAACTACTTAAATATCTATGCAAGAGCGCTTCTACTCCAACAATCAATCCTTGCCAGACCTTAATTCAGTGCAGCCTCCAGCTTAGAGATATTAATTTTTACTGTTTACTTTACTGTTACATCTGCATGAACTTTTGGCAATAAGTTTGAAGTTGTTTGGTGCGGTCGCAACCTGGGGATCCATCTTTCTATGGGTGCCCCCATTACAGCAGTCTTCCAGGTTCATTTAAGAACATGGTTCGAGCCTCGGTAGCATGGACGATATCAATATAGCATTAGATGGTAGCCGACTCTAAGGACAAGGGACTCTGGACTAAGGCCCAATAGGTGACGAAGTAATTGATAGGAAGCCTAACTGGAAATTTCGCGATAGAAGCACTTAGAAGTGTCTTAGAACAAATATATTGACAAGATCTCTTGTCCATCACTGATGATTCTGTAAAAGCATGGGAGTCACCTCAACATTTATATTCTGTGTCTGGGTGTTCGCAGTCTATCCAATTTTCCCCTGCTCTTCTAGTGTGAAGTTTCTAGATCCTGATAACCTTTAACCAGCTTGACCTTCAATTTCCTAAACAGCAGGAAGGGTGTAATCACCCTTCCACTCACATTGCCCTCTCTATCCATAGTCACTCGCTCCCTTTCACCATGGTAAATGGTTACTGGTTCTTTCTCTGCTTATGGAGTGATTAGCTCTGACTACAGATTTATTAATATAGCTGGGTATACTACCTGCCTGTGTCAACCCACAGGAGGCATGCTACTTTCTTATTGTGCAAGTGGTGTTTAGACCTCTTAATGCTTGGACTTAACCTTTCCCACGATAGGCAGTCCTCTCGCTCTATCTTATCACCCTTTCTGGTGAGGGTGAATGAGCTTCTCTTGCGCGTCGTCCCCTCATCACGATTTTCCTCTACATTCCGCTGCCCTTTTGCTTTAAATACTGTTTTACTGCCTACCTGGCAGCCAAGAACTCCTATCGCAGTAGCCGACCTCCTTCCGGTTGGTATCCGTCTGTTAGTATAGCTGAGTGATCTTTGTATCCATTTATCTCCATATCCAACAAAGTGATTTGGTTCATTCGACCTGGTCAACACAGCTCAAAGTCTTCCCTTGATAACCCATCGACAACCCCATAGTTGGTAACCATCTCTGGTGGTGGAAATGAGGGTTTTGTGCTGGCATCGCATTGGCAGACATTAACCCATTCTCCAAATATTCCAGTAGACCCTTCAATTGATCACGTGACCTTTTGGCAATGATCACATGAAACGCCCCTTATACTATACCAGTTCATCCTATATATAACATCCACCTTACCCTTGCGACCTTGTTGGGATCCTGAATGCTTGTTGTAGTTCTGCTAACAAGGCCTAATTGTCTTTACAATTGATGTTCTAAGTAGTGATGCTGGGTTGTACCTGCAGGAAGGCAGATCTAGTAAAGAGGCTGATGGGATATACCAAATAGTGTGGTTCACTGTGGAACTAATAGTGGTCCCTGTGGGGTTTCCTATAGACCTAGGAGGTAAAGGGATAGTATTTGTCAATAGTACCATCGAACTTCTCCCGGTTTCAGATCCAGAGTTTCTTACCACTACCACATCGTATGGCAGGACATATGGGGGCGTTGGCGACGACATTGTTGAGCAGGACGAAGGTCACATTGATGTAGGCCAGGTTATATTACGTGCTAGCAAGACCAGCCTTGAGACCTTGACCTTCTAGGTAGAGGGTCCCAAGTTCCTTGGTCCAGGTGTATCGTTATTGTAACTGTTGGTCAGTAGGGCACTGGGGAGAAGCAGGCAGGCTTTCAGTGTCCAGAAGAATATCTCCAATATTGGGAAAATAGTTAGGTCTCTAGTCCTGGGTCAGGTTGACCAGGTGTTCATTGGACAGGCTGGCAGTCAGGTTGAGGTGAGAGAGATGGGTGCAGATGTACAAACAAGATCTATTTGTATTAATGCTTTAAGGGCTCTGGGTCAGCATTCATGGGTTCTAGTAATATGAAAAAGAAACAAATTTGTAATTCCTAAGTACAAGTGTAGGTAGCAAAATACCAGGTTAGGTAAGGAAAGTAAATCACTAAAGGGCATATCTCTTTATATAATAAAGGAAACTTCTCTGCTGACAAATCCCAATACCTCTAACCCTTTTCTCTTGTGTAGTGGCAATATTCTATCTATTTCAATGGGATTCCATTCGGTGGAACCTCATCTAAGTAATGATTTCAACTGTTCTAATACACACCTGCCTATATGTAACCAAAAACCCAATGCTGTAGTACCCTGGTCCAGTGGCTATGATATATACATATAAAACAAATCAAATATTTCAACAGTACAAAGGCATTCAAATAACAGCAATGAATAGCGTAAATAGATGTAACGGGGGCACCCCTAGGAAGATGGATCCCAAGGTTGCGACCGCACCAAACAACTTCAAACTTATCGCCAAAAGTTCACACAGATGTAAGAGTAAAGTAGACGGTAAAACTTAATATCGTTAAGCCTGACGCTTCACTCAATTAAGGTCTCGAGAGGATTGATTGTTGGAGTAGGAGAGTTCTCGCATAGACTTTCAGGTAGTTTTATCTTATGCCAGAAACTCCCCCATCAGTTTACTCCAACTATTCGAGCACACCCTTCTCCGCTAAGGGCGGTCCGACACGTCTCCTGACACCCCCTTCGGGCATGTATGTGTCGACCCGCTCTAGTCGGCGTTCACCATATGTGCATATCGTTTCTGCGGCGCATTTCCATTCTGCCCGCCGGAGTGAAAACCTCTGCGCATCGGGGACTTGCCAGTGGCTAACTGTCAAGACCCCTTGCTGAACTAGACTATCTATGACACCCTTCCCATGCGCGTTGATTTCTTCTTGACGCCGGAAGCTACCGTGAGCGGTTTATCTATCTACTATTTACGAGTCTCGGGCTTCCGGTGTCTTCCGCAGGGTACGGTGGTCCAGGAGTGATCCAATGGGCGCTACCCATGACCACTACCTCGGATACACCTTACCTGCGGTAGGAATCATGCTTTTAGTGTCTCTGCACTTCCCTCTCAGAGCCTATGGCGTTGGGGACATCCTTGGGCGTGGTAGGTGCAAAACGTTCCCAGTCGTCCCGGCACCACCCGGGACTACCTTCGGGACCCCCACGGTTAACTCCCGTTAACTCCGTCAGTTTTGGTCCGTTTTACTCCGAACAACTTGGAGGAGGTACTCCACCTTCCACCCTATGCCCCCTTATATATCCTGCGAACAGCTTACGGTCGACCGGACGGCAGCAACGTATACGGTGTTGCAAGCGGGTCTCCAAAGATCCTCCTTTGCTAGACTGCACACAACTACGCAACCGTTTGCCCATGACGTCCGGGCCTCAAGGCGGGGCCGGAGGGGCATGATAGGAATAATGTCTTCAATTTACAGCTTCTTCGTAGCTGCGTAGCTCGCCCAATAGCATCTCCCGGAACTCCAGATTCCAGTATTATGCATGGTTTCGTGTGACAAACATTCCAGTCATTTTTCCCAAAATCCCCGAGGGACTTCGTATTGGCAGGTAGGGTAACTCAGGTCCTTGAACAGGGTAATCCAAGCCTCAAGGCAGGGTAACCCTGTTCTGTGGGTAGGGTAATCTTGTCCGGTGGACAAGTGGATTTTCTCCTGTTACCCTATCTATCCCTCTTCCGGGGATATACACACTCGGCCTTTCTCTAGTTACCCAGCCTAGCTGTGTATTGGCCCTTCATAGGTCCCTAAGTACGCTGACACCAATCTTGGGCGTAGCCATATACCTAAATACTTGTCCACTAAGCCTGCTCATCTCGGAGTCCGGGCCATCGGGTCTCCGTAGGTCAAGTACTCACTTGCCTGCCGGTTCCTACCAGTTCGCCACCGGGCTACCTGTATGGGTGTAGGTTCCGGCTACCATAGCTCCTGTATGCTGGGTCGTTACAATAGAGTAAATAGATTCTGCCAGAATGTAGATATAATTTATTAAATTTACATATATATATTTTTCTGATGTAGTCCAACAGTTTCAACAGTGAAGGCAGGTAAATATATCTGTTTCATAACTAAAGTAGATAGAATCACAGAAATGCTTATATCTAACAGAAATCGAAAAGTTATAAGATACTTATATAAATCAAATATATATAGAAGTACAAGTTCATAGATAGTAATCCTTTCTCCTGGCTTGATGGTTAGCTACTAACTTAGTAGGTTAGTAACAGGAAGAGGTTTTCACTCTGACAGTCTAGTTAAGAATAAAGTATAGAGCCTTTTTGTATTTGAAAATAACAACTAGAGTGTCCCGGTATGCACAGACCTTTGGGAACACAGAAGTGGTACTAGACAATGCTTACAAGAAGAAGGCCTGCTTATATGATAAGATAATAATAGAGTAAACCTAGCAGTTCATGGTATCCATAACACAATATAGGTTGTGTAAGTTATATTACAATTAAGTATAGTCATAGTCCAGCTATTACAAGCTTCTAAGAAAAGCAAGCAGACACTCAAGAAGATGAAAGTAGATAGCTAGTAATATTAAAGAATAGAGAAGAGAAGGTATAATAGGATTGCTATTCAATCAAGTATATTCTTCTCTGAGTATTTGTATAAAGTCTGGTCTCTCTACTACTTAGAAACACATCCATTCTTTTTTTTAAAGGAATTTTATTCCTAGGCTCTGAGTTAGAGATTCCTGCAATCTTAGTTATTACCAGTAAGTATACCTCCTACCACAGTCATAAGATCCTGCCTGAAAGTCTAAGCCTACTTCTTACTGAAATATATGACTTTTCTATTCTATAAATATCCAAAATATCAACTATAATAAATTACAAGATTAATCAATTATAATTCTACTAGCATCCAAGTGGGCCAGTGAACAACAAATATAAGAAAGTACAAGTGATTCCAAATAAATCAAAACCTAAATATAATAAACAAAGAAAATACTAGCATACCTAGTAAGCAGTACAATAATACCAGAATATATGTACATGTTATAATATCTACTTAAGTATATGTAAGTTTACCTCTATCCTGATACAGTCAACCATATTCTTAAAACCTTAATTGAGTAAAGCTTCAGCTTAAGAATATTAAGTTTTACAGTTGACTTTATTTTACTTTATCATCATTGGCCTTGTACATTTTGATCTTAAACTTTTTAGTGTGATTACAACCTTGGGATCTATCTTTCCATACGGTGCCCCCATTGCAGTTTGTCACCCCACACTATTTTAAACTAATATCAAATTACAACTATATCAGGTATCTCAAAAACTACTTTAATATAATAGTTTATGGTATCAAGACACAAGTGTGTCAATAACTACAGACGCAGCAGCAACATGGATATACAGGGGACAGAGAACAGCTATGGGGTCCGTGCTTTAGATAGGATACGAGAGGTCCCCAACCTCTTTATACCAAGCACATACAGGAGTATAATCGGAGTCTATATGATGGTTGGTCCGACGTTTACTACTTTTTGCCTGTATTCCTTTGAGTAGCTTAGCGGTGGACTGGTTTGAAGACAGTAGTTTTGAAATTGAGACCCATAAGGGACTTTATTATCGCACTTGTTAATTTTTCTCTTACCCGCTATAGTGAAGCTGTTGTTCGGGGACATATTTTCTCTCGTTTCTGTTATAGTCTTCGTGAGCCATCTCGATGCCCAACCCACAATCTGCCTTTACCATAGTGGTAACAACAAATAATTACCAACACTTCTCTTTTGTGACCATTTTCAATGCTCCCTCCCAATTGCGGACTGATCTATACTCGACAGGATGCAGATAATAACCACGGTCTTGTTCCTCGAAACGGCTGGTATTATCGCTACATACTCTAAGGGTATCGAACTTAGCGTTTTGTGACAAAGAATTTCAACGCCTCCTGATGCCAGCCGACATAAACTGTTGACGCGAGGGGAGAAAATGAGACACCGTAGTTACCTGCTGGAGATACCTCTGAGGTGAAGAGTTAGAAAGTTGTTGCCGAAATTTTTGGATGCAAGCCTCAGAATAATGCTCGGAGGAACACCATATCTTTCACTACTCTATGTTAACCTGTCAAGTTCCTGATCCCTAACTGTCTCGGGTATCTTGCAAGAAAAAGGCCTGAGTCTGGATGAGGTTCTACACAACCTTTTTGGGACCGCTTCCTAGGCGGAGGATTTGCCCCTCGTGGGAGGAATAACGCCTTTCATAACTACCTCAAACAAAGTTTCTGGGTCATGGAACTCCAACTATTAGGGCCGACAGCAATTTTTTTGGTCAGCAATGCTAGCCAATTTAAAGCAGGGTTGCTCAAGAATGGTCTTCACTCACGCATCCGTAACGCCTCCCGAGACCGGGAAGCGCCTCGTCCTTTGCGTGGACAACTATGAAACGCCGATAGAGCGCGCAGTTGATAGCCTGGTGGTGAGCGAAGGCGTCGGCAATTAGTTCTAGTTCGTTCACCTAGTGAGGGGGCAATTAGCGCAAAGTCTGGACCTATGGCTCGACTGAAGGGCCGCTTACACCTTCACTTAAGGAAACCTGGAGTGCATCTCCCGCGCAATCCTGCATCCGGTATACTGCTTCGAGTATAGCTTGTGGATTCTCGTAATCCCCAGGTTTAGAAGTTATCCGCTTTTCCACCTCCGCTACCATGGTCGAAGCCATACAAAGTGTAGTGCTTCCAGCCTTGGCTGCCTGGTTTTACTGGTTAGCTTTCCATAGACAACAGGGTCCCAGATGTGCCAACCTGGTAGTCTAGAAGGCGTTTCAGCATGGGTGGATTCTTTAGAGCAAGGTTCGGGGTCGCCAGTATTAATGTCCCGAAAGACCAGAACCTGATTGGGCGAGCATCCAGGGTCATGGTTCCATCGTTGTCTACAAATCTCGTCCCGAAAAGGAAAAATAAGTGTTCTCGAGCCTGTAAGAGCTTGAGGTTTGGGAGTAGGTGCAAGCAAAATTGGACGGTGTAATGGACCTAATCGGAGATGATTAGTTGCAAGACAGATGTCAGAAAGTAAGCAAATCATGGGAAGCTAGGTTTTACCAGGATAATAATCTTCTTCCCGCGGTTCAGATATGCGAGAAGCTCTTCCGAACCCAGTGCTTTCAGCCCGAGGTTTTTCAAGCTGCTCTCCATCTCCAGTTTCTCGTAGTATCGGTCATCTGGGCAATATACGACAAAATTGCGAACCCCCTCAGGATTGGCCTCTGTAGGGGCGATTAGAGCCTCGAACGAAATATTAAGAACCCTTTCACCGAGCGTGTGGAGATACTGGGTCAGATGGCCTCCAATTTCATGCCGCGATGCGGGTACAAGCTCCTGCGATGGCTCCGGGATCCGCCACTCAGAATACGCAACAGCTCTAAGCGGGGTCTTCTGCTGTTGTAATGGGGCTTTAAACGAGGTTGTAATTTTATCGCTTGAGGGTTGAAAAACTGCGATAGTGAATGTAGCCGCTCTGATGATCCCGAGGCCATGGAACTTGGCAAGAGTGATAATTAGCGGCTGTGCCTTATCAGCATCGTGAATAGTAATGTCAGCAAATTCTTGCGGGTAGCCAAGCTCCTAGACCGAAGTTTTTTCCATTAGTACATCTTCTATTTCCCAACTGTCACGAAAGTTGTAGATGGTAAACAAAAAAGTTAGGCGCAAACATACGTTGATAACAACACCGGAGACATAGCTATCGGCAAGCAGTTTTGTCACGCGCAGCTCTCTTACACCCAATCTCTCCAGGTTTTCTAGGAACTGGGCACTCAAACCCAGGAACTGAACAACTCCAAGAGACCATATCCCATCACCCCGTTGAATCTTCAACTCGCATTCCAGCACCTTTTTATTCGAGTTACGATGCAAATTAGGTCTCCCCAAGCCAACATCGATCTCGGTAGTGGGAGCGGCGATAATCCTGTCCTCGGGGGTAGGGCTCGTAACAAGGTCACCATCATGAGTTTGACCGGGTTCTTGTTCGTTGCGACCCATCCCCCAGGGCCCCCGAAGAACCTGCCTCCTGTCCTCGGCGCTCTGTTTACTTATTCTAAGAGAGTCCAGGTCCTTCGGGGACAGTCTGCCAGTTTCCAGCGCGGATTTCTTGGAAAATGGAACTGGGTTACTTGCTTCAAATAAGTGCAGTGAGCTGAGATCTGGCTCTCGCTCATTGCGGGCCTTCTTATTGATCCTATTGATAGTAGAGAGATTCATATTTTTAGGAATGCTACTAGAGCCTGTTGCAGTGGGCCCCGGACCACTGGGGCCCGAAGCACTTGATGTACGCCTTTTCTGCGGCCCTAGTTTTTGAGATGCCGGCCTAGAAGGTAAGAGCTTGGTGGGACCGAACTTTGGAGCTTCGGGTTTGATAGCCCCCAGCCTCGGTGGTCCGGTCACCGGAGGAGCCCCTGGCTTTGATGGCCCGAGCTTTGTTGGTCCAGGGTTCAATAACGATGATTCGCTCGATTTCTGTGCCAAATTTGATGCACCAAATCGTGGGGTTTGTGAGATTGACCCAACGGAGGGCCTTGGGCCTTTGGCTGTAGTCGGGTCTTGGGAATCCGCCACATCTGCCATTTTGCCCACTCGGCGTTTCGACTTCTATAACGTACACATTAGCTTTCGATACTCGCAGAGTTTCCCAGCAGAGATCAATGCACCTTCTGGCTTGCGCCTTCCGAATCGCTCATGCCGCCGCTCTCCCGTACCCGCTTGGCTCTTGCCTGCTGCCGTTTTGGGTTCTTTGATCCTAAAACTAAGGAATCGTCGGAACTCGAATCCTCCTCACCTTCCCCTGTGATGGCAGCACGCCTCCTCCCTCTGCGGGACACAAGCGGTGCATCGGAATCAGAGATCTCGTCAGACATCTCATCGTTATCAGGGGTGTAATTGTCAGTGGGCCTAGGTTGGCGAGACCTACTGCCCTTGCCACAAGCTGCCTTTCTCTGACGCTCAGCCTTCTGGCGCTTCTTAGCCCGGCGCCGCTTCCGCTCTTCTTGGGCCTCAGCCTCCGCCAGTCTCTCGCGATCCCACTTCTGCCAATCAAAGTGAGGGAGCTCTCCGCGAGCCTTGATGGCCTCCTGACTGGCCTTCCACTCCTGGATAGTATCCTGGTCGTCGAACATTTCAAGTGGCTCCCAAGAAGCTCGTTCGACGGGATAGCCTTCCCATTTTACCAGGTACCTCATTTTACCCTCCGACCCTATCCATTTCTCTCCAAGTATATTCTCAACGATATAGGTATCGTCCGGGTCCTCCGAGCTTGCAATGGTGGAATTTAGACTGATGGAGTCAGTATCGCTGTCGGACTCTGAATCCTGCGGACCGTCATCGAATATGCGCCCCGGGTTTTTGTACGCCATTACCAGGCCAAAGAAACAGCGCCTCAATTTGCGATCTTAAAAATCTCAGGTAGTAGCCAACTGCAAACAATGTAGCAATCTAGCGAGGTGGTGCAAGAGAAGATATTTGGTGGCCGATTATTTTGATGGTCGTCGCGAAATCGGTAATTGTTAGAGGCAGAAGGAAGCAAGCCCCGGGTGGACAGAGAGAGGTGAGGTGAGGTGGTGGAGGGTATAAATATACACGTGACCACCGCGTCCATTACGAAGCAAAATTGAGAGATTGATACAGGGTGGACAGAATGACGTAAGCAGCCAGATATCAAACGCAGTACTACGGTGCATGCCTTTCAAAACATGCGCCAGGCTGAAAAAATGTACGGTATTACATGTGGCTGTACAGATCTGAATGCCAAGACTCATTGATGTGAAGGAGTCTGAGGTAAAGGGATTGAATAATAATAAATTTAAGATTATGATAACAAAACAAAACCATAGTTAAGGAAACTGCTAAACAGTAAGGTAAAAATATTGATAAATATTGTACACAGGGCTATCTATTATTCAATCTCAATTGAATTAGTAACTCACCTCTAACTAGGAAATTTATACTTTATCAGCATCTGAAATTCTAATATTCAATATCAAATACTATAAAAATAGTTATTTATAATTCCTACTACGTTGTAAAATAAATTTTTGAGAAGTATTAACATAGTTATAGATATAGTCAATAAAAAGAATTATTGAAATTAAGAAAGATATATTCAAATTAGGCCCAATTTGGCATCGCACTATATAAAAGAAAGTACTATCCGCCTAAAGGTAACGTATTTTCAAACCTGTAATAAGTTAAAATTAAAAGTAAACTTAAACACTTTGCTTTATAAAATGTACCTCCTTACTTATTCTAGCTGAAAATGAAGTTAGCAGGAGTATTTACTATTAGAAACTAGGACGAATACTTGCAAAATATTGGATTTAAGGTTAATTATATTTTGCAATATCTCTAATTTCTCTTCTCTCTTGCAGTAAACACTTCAATGGACTTATACTTGGACTAGAACAAGCAGAAAGATATTCTCAATAAGACTCTCAGAATGACTTTTAACTTTGCTTTCGATCTGATCTTATTCATAGAATAAACAATATTCTATTTTTAGAAAAATAGTATTGTTTTTATATAGTTGTATATCAAATAAGGTCTTAGGCTCTGTGTGGCACAGCAAAAATACAATAGTATTTCTACTTTTACAGAGTATTTTTCATGGTATTTTTATTTTAGTTTGGCCTAGTGTTCAGCAACAACAAATACTAAAGTATTTTTATAAAAATACTGCTATATTTTTTTACTCTAGGGTTTTTCTTACAAACAAAATAGACAAATGAATTTTGGTCTATATCAACTAATATTATGTGACATTATCAATTGTAATCCTGTCCTCTACAATAAACATCTTCTTATATCCTTATATCTGTATTCTTGTACCTCAAATTATAAGAAATTCCTTGCTTTCAATTATTCCAATATATACCCTCCCATTCAACAATATGCCTTTCACCAAAATCATGGATGCATATTGGAATATTACTGATAGCAATGCTAGTGATGTTCTATTAAGACTCAAGGCCTACTTGGTGTTGAATATTGCAATCACTGTAACAGATGTTACAAGTACATGATTTGCAGTCAAGCCATGTCGTACCTTAGTACTTATGGGAGACACTTACATTATGGACTGTCTTGCATGTTCGACTAATAATCGACGAGTAGTTGAGGTATTAAGAATTTCTCATGAACTATTTCTTGAACTATGTCAGTGGTTTAAAGAGAGAGGTCTTCCAGCCTCAACGAGGTTGTGGATATAGATGAAGAAGTAGCTATATTCATTTAGACTGTAGAAGGGAATACTTTGAATCAAGAAGTGGAAGAAAGGTTTCAGCATAGTGGTGATACTGTAAGCTGGTAAGTTCAAATTGCTCATGTCTGTTCAATTGTTTTATGTGCAAACTAATCAAGTATAAAAATAATAGATACTTCAATGTTGTTCTGAATGCTTTTATAAATCTTGATACAAGTTTTGTAACTCTTTCATAGAATGAGTGCCCATATGAAGTACAGAGAAGCTAGACATTTTAACCTTCCTTCAAGGGTGTACTAACAGCGATTGATGGAACCCATATTCCAGCACATGGAGCTGCAGAGAATCTTGGACCATTTTGGAACCGTAACGAGCAGATCACAGAAAACGTGATAGCAGCTTGTACGTTTGACCTTCAATTGTACTATGTATTGGCAGGATGGAAGGGGTTAGCTCATGATGGAAGAGTGTTGAGTGATGCATTAGAAAAGGGGTTTTTAATACCTCAAGGGAAGTGCTATCTTGGTGATGCAGGATATGTATTAAAATAGGGATGCTTGACACCATAATGTAGAGTTTGCTATTATCTGCATGAGTAGTACCAATTTCATAATAGGTATGTATGTAATCTTCTGAGTTTCTCTATAAACTAGCATATAAGTGCAGTATAATTATAAGTTATTATTTAAAAATATGTGTAACAACTGACATTGTGTTAAAACAAGGCCACTGAACAAGAAGAAGTTATTCAATTTATGACTTTCTCTATTGAGGAACTCAGTTGAGTGTATATTTGGTGTACTGAAGTACAGATTTCCAATCTTGAAAGCAGCTACAGAGTATCTATTCCCAAGTCAGGTTAAACTTGTTTTAGCTCTTACAGTATTATATAACTTTATCAAACGCCGTCAATGTTTATTCCATATCGATTCTATTGACGATAAATTGGAAAAGCAGGATGACAATCAACCCTCAAGCAGCAAGATTCAGTCTAATCAGACTAATGGTGAAGTTGCAGAGCTTGAAGTGAATAAAGATGTAGGCAATATGGTTGGTGAGGAACCAGAAATGGTGAGATTGCGAGATCAGATTGTATCATAAATGTGGTGAGATTACTAGTTGTATTTAAATGGAGATACAGTCTAGGTTTTTAAAATGAGCTGAATATTACTTGTATTCAACTAATCACATACTACTTTACACATGAAAGTAAAGCTATCTAGTATATATATTAAGAGGCAAGCTGTGCTGAAATCCAGTTTGTTCTAATCCCAGGAAATTTAACAATTGCCAGAAATCCAGTTGTGGTTTTTCTCTCCTGAAGAGCAAGTACCAACTTTGTGATCTCAGACTATGTATACTCCTCAGACTCAGCACAAAGCTTTAGGAACTTATTGATTGCCTTCTCCTCCTTACTGGTTTGAGTCTGGAATTTCTGTTCCACTGCCTCATCGTGGAGAGCAAGAAGGGTACTTGCTACTATGTCTTGGGGGGTTCTAGATGTATGAGAGTGTTTGTTTCAGTGGCTAACAACACTTAGCTCTTCTAAGTCTCTAAGATCAGTATCAGACAAACCACTATGACTGCGGACAAGTGGGTTGGAGCCTTGGCGACAGGGACTAGCACGGATTTGATACCTGGGCTGGTTAGTCCAAGTCAATGGGGAATCATGGGGCACTGCACTCCCAATAACCATCAGGTCCTACTCTGACTGGCCACTGTACTCCTCACTATCATACTCAAACACACTGGCCTCTACTGCATTGAATCCTGCTCCCAAAGCTGCTTGGTCTCTCTTGGCCTCAGACTCAATTTCACCTGTCCTTGCAAATCTCCCGGACACCTCAACACCAGCAAAGAGCTCTTTGAGAAGGTCATAGTATGGCGATCACTTATGTTGATACTTTACAGCTTACTTATGAACCTGTTAATTCATTTAATGCATCCTCGCTTAGGTCAATTTAAAAGAAATTATATCTATTGAAATATCTCTTTCTCGATGGTGGATATAAGCTTACTGCACTATACTGCTTCTAGACTAATGTCGGTAAAGTGGGAGTACCCTTCAAACTGTCCTAACCAAATCCTCAGTTTGCTCTAATCTTATGAACAATTTCAAACTCACACTTAAGTGAAATCAAATTACTATCAAGATTAGCTACCAGACTTTAAACCTTCTCAAATATTTTGTTATAGCCTGATTCTATGTTGGTCAATTCACTTACCATAGCGTTTTTATTCTTCGCTTAAAGAGGAGTAATAGACTTACTGAGCTCATCTTCATATTTGGCATTAAGTTCTGCCACAATCTGGGTCCAAACGATCTTCTTAAAGCCAGTCTCAGTTTGATTGCCTTGGTGAACATGTTTGAGTAGGGAGTCAATAAGAAACCACTCAGTTGAAGCTATCCAAATACTGTTTCCCATTGAATATTGATAGCTATACTTGTACAATAGGTTAGTAAAATATGAAACAATCTTGCTCCATGTGTTCAATTATACAACTTACACTCCAATTGAAGGAATAGTGCTATATGAATCAGGTAGAAAAGATCTTGACTTGTGCAGCGAAAAAGAACCATAATTCACATCTGTATCTTGGTTCTGAAATTGAATTAAAACAACTTATATTCACTAGCCATTGTCCAAACATTGGATAAGATTCTGCTTATAAAGAAAAATACTATAGTAAAACAAGGGTTGCCAAACAGGATTATTTATGAAAATACTATTGTATTTTATTTTAACTTATGAGCTATTTTCAGAAAATACAATAGTATACTTTTATGGTAGGTTGCCAAACAGGGCCTTAGAAATGTTTTTTAATCTGATATGCACTAGTAAAGTATCTCTTGATGTACACAATCAGATCATCTTTTGTTGACACTTTTGTTAACACAGTAGTTATTAAAACAAACAAACCTGTACCCAGGATTCATTACTGAATATGTTGCTACTGACCCTGCCCTAAACCCCTCAACTCTTTAAAGTGTTCAGGATAGACTATGATACCTGCAAGAAAAATCAAAAACTATATGGCATGATAGCATTTATCGTAATGCCAATATAACTTGTGAATAATAACTAGTAGGAATGAAAAAAAAATTACCCAGGAGAATAGAAGAAAAAAAAGGAATCCGGAAATAAAGATATGAAATAAATAATAAAAATAATGGAAAATAAAAAAATGAACAGGGAGGAAAAGAATAAGAGGGGACTAATAAAAGAAAATACAAGGAGTAAACAGGAAAAAAGAAATAAGTAAAAGAGAAATATAAATGTGAGGGACTTGCCAAGCCAATAGGGAAAGCTTGGCACCTGTCCTACTAGAAAATTCTTCTCCTTCAATCCCTTTCTTCTAGCAAGCAAAGACAATGCATTTAAATTCAAACAAAATATAAAGATTACAAAAAGTAGTCAATAATAAAAAGCAAAAATTTCAACATCAGTACAATGAGGTAGGGGGAAGGGTTGAAAATAATTATTTTGTTGGAAAAGGTCTTCTATGCCACTAATATTTTCAAAAATCCCCGCAAATACTACTGTACCCGCAAATGCCACCGAATTTGATACAAGTTTTTCTAACAATTGATTAAAATTTTAAAGTTTTAATTCAAAGAAATATTTTGTATTATGTAAAATTCAGAGAAAGAAAAGTGTAAGTATATGATTGAAAATTAAACCATAAACAGGAGGTTTACGGGCCATGTGAGTGGTAGCAAGTGGCTGAATTGTATGCAATTCCCCCACATGTTAAGTATTTTCATTTTGAATGTGACGACTCATCTGCTAGAATACATAACTGATTGGCAATCAACTGCCTTTGCTAAACCTCACCAACTCTGATGTGTTTCTTCCTAAATCTTTCACAAGGCTTTTATATAACAGCGGATTCCGCATGTGGAGCAATAAGAACAATCCCCTTCCACGGTTCTGCTGGTATCCGATTCTCATAAATATTTGTAATACCTGCCAAAGGGATGTTATTATTATGTATTGATTTCCAGCAAGTATCAGAAAAGGTATTAGAAAGGTAGTTTTGGACAGGTGGGTATGATGTAAGTGATAAAAGTATGAAGTATAGAAGAGAAAAGCAAAGCTAATTGATTGTCAGAATACAAGTCAAAGTATGTTTAGAAGGAATACGATTCTTCAGATAGTAAGTACAGGAGCAGGTCTCTCGCTCAAGGTCCACCAATGTCAGGATCTGACTCGAGAAGTACTAGTTAGGGGATTGAAGAAGAGACAAGGTTTCATATAACTTTTGGTTAAAAGTTATCAAGATTTTAGTTAGTCTTACTGTAAGGCTAATTGTAAGGCTGACTGGCAAGGCAGAATAGTTAGGCTTTCATATATGACTCATGATAGTGATCATGAGGTTCATTTATGTTTATGCACATAACCCATTTGGGTCATGTGATGTTATGATAATGTGGCACCTAACATTGCTTAGGAGGTCATGGGGCTTTACAAGAGATACAGTCATGACTCATAGTAGTCAGATGATTTACTAGACAGTGTGGATGACTCAGGTGACACTGAGTTATAAGGATCTCGCGTGATTCATGGTTATAGCTTGGCAGGGTTAGGGTTGTGAGAAGAGGGCTATATAATGATAATGGATCTCACTGATGGATTAGCTCTTCACACAACCATCTATTCTTCTTTCCTACTTATAACTTCATGAAATACAAAACCTTTAGGGGTTGTTCAGTGCAATATGATTATGATCTCAAATTGGGATTTGCAACCAAATCATGATTTGAAATAAAAACCGTTTGGGACAGCAATTTGAAATCATAGTTCACAATAGAAGTTAATTTAGGGCTTCATTTCTTTATTTCATCAATTCTACTCAGGGTAGATATAAGATTAATAGTATAAAGAATTTAGCCTTCATAAACTTTTCATACTATTAAGGTAGTCACCATCCTGTTGGTTCTATATCTTTTCTTTTATTCATGAACCAGATCTTGCTACTTCTTTTTCTCAAACTACAAGAATTTTAAAAAAATGTCCGCAAATTCACTCAAATCAAAAGCCACCTAGGATGACAATAAGGATAAGATCCTTATTGACGAGCTATTAAAACAAGGCAGTATTAGTCATCAAGCAGGTAATAGCTTCAAGCCACAAGCCTGTCATAAGGTAACTGAGGTGTACGACAATACTTTTATGCCATTCATGAATGTTGAGCAGGTTAGGACTCGTGTACGTCGGGTATGTAGTATTCGATTTCCTTTCACGGGAATATTTTCTCCTTGGGTTGAACAGTGTAATAATTACTAATGGATAATTTTTAGTTAAAGTAACTTTATGAAATCTTGGATGCTTGTTGTAATGTGTTCGGGCCAGGCCCTAGTTATGTAGCGGTACAATAGGAGGAGATGTCTTCTTGATCAACAAGAAGTATATACTGCTTACTAAAGAAGTCTTCGATCTGGGTGTAATAGGAGATCACAGAAGCAACTGTTCAACTAAGTATATTAAGAATACTGTCTGTCGAAGTCTGCTGTTTCCTCTGTGGGAATCAGCGGTCTTTAAATACAGGATATCGCTTATCTCCAGTATGAGCGATATTTCAAAACATTGTGTCTATCAACCGATAGTACACGAAACAATACAAGTATCAAACAATACTATGAAACCAAACGTAAAACATTGTGTGTATCAACTGATAGTACACGAAACAATACAAGTATCAAACAATACTATGAAACCAAACGTAAAACATTGTGTATATCAACTGATAGTACACGAAACAATACAAGTATCAAATGATACCGTGAAACGAAACATTAAACTAACACAGTACCCGCACTGGTTACACTCCCAAAATAAAATAACAATTGCACCAAATAAAATAACCTAGTGAAATCCTAATAGTCGGTAAACCCACTATTCTCCTGAAGGTCCCCATAGGACCCATCCCCATCTTCCTTGCAATTCTGCACCAATCTCTTGTTGTTCTGCAGCATCCTTTCTGCCCCTTCCCGCTATATCTCCAAACACTCCTGGCAGGGTGCTTCACGCACAAAGCAACCTGATGCTTTGTAGTGCGGTTCGTTGATGTAATTTCACCCTGTCTGGTCTGGCCAATCCTGTGTTTCGATATCGATCCATCTGCAATCATCGCCGTAGTTGCCGTAAAACATTTTCAAGTATGCCTCTAGTGGGATAGTTCTACTGCGCAGTAGTTCATCAACAATAATGTCTCGTTCCTTGATGCTTATTTCCCCCTAGGTCGACATTTCTTAGTTTTGTAAAGGGGTAAGAGTTTCCAAGAGGGTAAAGGTTTTTCTTTCGGTTTGGAGGTCTGGTAGTACGGATTTTTCTCTTCGGATTGGAGGTCTGGTAGGGTGGTTTTTTCTCTTCGGAGGAGTTCGAGGAAGGGCAGGTGGTATTTATGTCTCGGTGTTCACCTCGCTTAGGTGTCGACCTCGCCTATGTGTTCAGGGGATAGTGGGTGGTACTTAACTTCAGTTTCTTCTATCTCTATGCACATCGTACATTTTTCTGTACTCAGGTAACATCCCCTTCCAAAGCGGAATATAGGAGACATTGTTCCACACTCTATTCGTCCCGTTGATTCAGTTGTTATTTCTAGGCGTTTGTTCCAAATATGTATGAAAAGTCGGTGTGCAAGGTATTGTCTAGGGATAACATCATGGTTCACCAACAGTCCCATCAGCTGATGGTGTAGTCTCCATGGTACTTGCTTATATTTTGACATCGTAAGGCTGTTGGATGGTGTGTTTCTCTTCTAGCTATTCCCAGTACCCGGCCTCGGCCAGGAGAGTTAAATATGTTGCTTCATCTTCCATGACCCAATTCTCGTCTTTGCTGCTTTCAAAATGACTTTCAAAATAGGCTGACCAAAACCTATCTTGTGTCTTTTCATCTGTGTCTTGGCGGAGGTGTTGTATTTCTAGCAGGGCTGGGCGCCATGCCACCGTTATGTGGTTTATTGTAGGGGGTAGCCTGTCCTAAGGTTTCTTGTCCTCCCACCATTGCTTTACCAGTTCCATCGCATTTTCTAACCCTGCGCGGGGTCCCCAGCTGTTTTCTGTTTCTGGATATCCTGTCCATTTTACCAGAAACTGGTCGCGGTCATAGCGCTTCCTGTGGTCTTATATAACCTCTACCTTCCATTCTGCTCTTTCATTAACCATGAGTAGGGGCGGCTTTGTATAGCCTCTTCGGAGGAAGGCGGTATTGTCGTTAGGGAGATATCATTTCACGGTAGATACAGGAATATCGCTGGTCGGTTTCTGTATATTCTGCCGTCCATTGCTACCCTTTAGTTTTGCCTATGTTCATTATAGTTAATTATCTTGCATGGTCCTCGCCAGTGCGGTTGCAGTTTCTTGCTTAGTCCTGATTCCGTTCTGAAAAGGCCTCCATAAAGTGATAACAGGTTACCTTTCCCTATCGATGTATGGTGTCTGCACCGTTTTGCTGCTGTTCTTGTGCTCCTAAATCGCGCCAATTCGATAGCAATAAATGCCGTGTTCCTGATTGCTTGGTGTCTTGTCAACAATTCATCGGCGGCCGGTACTGTGGAGTTCTTGAAATTCATTAAGGGGAGCAGGGGGTTGTTTTTTCCAAAAACAGCTTTATAAGGTAACATTGCGAGGGTTTCAGACTATCCTGCATTTAGGTATGCTACCGTTCCTGGTATGGCATCAAACCAATTGTTTTGTCTTGCCTTGACTAGGTTTCGAAGAGCTGTTTTTAATTGTTGAATTTTCCTTTTGACTTGTCCATTCATTTCATGGTGGCCTGGTGCCGGCTTGATATGCTCAATGCCTAGCGATCGACACTGCTGTCTCTACACCTGTGACTCAAATCGTGGGTCAGCATCGCTTACTAGAGATATTGGGTAGCTATGGGGTGTAAACATTTTGTTGCATAGAAGTTCCCAGGTTGTTATTGCCGTCACTTGCATAGTTGTAGTTATGAGCCATGTGAATCCCGAAAACCTAACCAGCACAACTAGGATTGTGTCGTATCTCTATGAGTTATGAAAGGGTCGCACAAAGTCAATGGCTGTCGATTCGACAATTTCTGATAGTAGGACAATTGTCTCAGCCTTTCCTTCTGGTAACTTCGTGGGTTCTTTGTTTATCTGGCAGGTGTGGTATTGGGCCACATACGCTCTGAAGTCCTTCTGCATTTCAGGCCAAAATATGTACTCGGTCGTGTACTGCAAGTTTCGCTCAGGACTGTGGTGGACTTGGTTGTGGATTTCGCTAATAACGTACTCCCTTAATGTCGCAGTTCCATATGTGGGGCCTTTTGAAATATACAGGCAGGCTTCCCCGTATCTGATTTTTGCATACAGTATTCTTTTTGCAATCTTGTAGGAGGACAAATCTCCTGTGGAGTCCATGCTTTGATTGTCATGTTTCCATATTGGTTCTCCACGGTATGCTGCAACCATATGTGGGCGGAATGTCGCGATCATTTCATTGATTGTTTGCAAGGTATTGTGCTCATCTTCTATCTCGCTTCCTCAAATGGTCCCAGGTTGGTCATCCGCCTCGCTGTCTTCCAAGACATTGTAAAGTCCCCGTTGATATTCACACCTCGTTGCGAGTATTACTAAAACCATCGTTTCTTTGTTGATGCTTTCTTATCGTTCTGCTCATCTAATTGGTAGTGGGCGGTCTGCTCCTGGCATTTGGAATACCGCTATTGTCGCATAGGCAAGGTCCTCTATCGGTTCCACTCTTCCGATAGTTGGCGGACTATCCGGTTCTGGCATTTGGAATCCCGGGGCTTTCGGGTTTAGCAGTGCCGGGATTGTAGAAGATCTGGGTGTCACCTGCGCAATGGTGGATCGCCCTTCCCCAGCGCTATTTGGTCTCCCGCTGATCGCTTGTTGCCATTCCCAGTCATTGATTTCCGGGGACTCCGGAGGGCTTAGGTCAATTCCTGTACTTCAGGGGCTTGGGCCTTCACTAGGAGGGTGAGGAGTTGGGTTTCTCCGCCGTCTAGGATGGTTGTTTGTGAACATGATCTTGGTTTGATGTTATGGGCAATGATCTACATAACAGTGCGAGTAGTGCAACGTGCTATGTTGGAGTTCTTCAGGGGGCATGCTTCGCAAGGTACACTGGTCACTCCAATCATTCCCGGTAGTGATTGAGCAGTGGCTTTTAGGGGGTACACGAGCTTTGTTAGGGTACTCAGTGTATGAGTAAGAAGGGGAGGTAGGGGAGATATCTTCTTTGGGTACCATCGTGTTTCATTCCTGCTCGTAGACTGTGTCATCCGAGATGTCGTTTGCTTCCTTTGTATGATCGTGGACATAGAGCGGATTTAACTCAGATCCTGCCTCGTATATCCGGGAAAGGCCATCAGCCAAACAGTTTGTACTTTCCAGTGTGTCGACCATCTTCGCGTTATACTTTCCTAAGGCACTGAGCCATCTAACTTGCTTTCTGCTGGGGTTCTTTGCCGTTCTTAGGTGTATCAGGGGTTTGTGGTCTGTAACCATTGTAAAGGAATTTCCCCATAGTACATTGTGGAACCGATTAAGCTCTTCCAGTATTGCTAAGGCCTCTTCATCGGTGGTTCTATAATTCATCTCTGTGCTAGTAAATTTCCTGCTATGCAACGCGGCTGGTCGAGCGGTCTGGTAGGTGGGTTCTTGTCCTACCCATGCTCCTATCCCCAAATTAGAGTTGTCCGTTACTAACCTAATTGGTTCCTTGCTTCTTATATCTATTGGTGCATCACTGGGTAATTGACAATTCGTTTTTTCACCATTTCGAATGTGGTTTGATGGGTAATTGTGCATATGAATTCGGTGTTCCCAGTTAAGTCCATTAATTGTCCTGTCATGGTCACATGATGTGGGAGGAACTGGGCCACATAGTTCACTATTTCTAGAAAGCGTTTCAATTCTTTTTCTTTTGGAGGGTTTCCCAAGCTGTGATAGAAGATATTTTCTGGGGGGATGCATGGATTCCTACGCTATCCACTATGTGTCCTAGCACTTCTAGCTTGTCTGCGAATAGTACTGACTTCCTTTTACTTGCATAGAATTTTGCCCTACTGAGTTGGTCACATACCTGCCCTATGTGCCTTTTATGCTCTTCTGATGCATGCGAGAATATGAGAATATCATAAATGTATACCTATACAAAGTGATGTAACAATTCGCTTAGGAGGTCTTCCATTATTCGCAGAAATGTTGCTGGGCCATTCATGTCTCCTTGCAGTATTACTTTGCTGACAAATCCTCCGAATGGGGTTTTGAATGAGTTGAACTTAACGCTGTTCTTGTCCACTCATGTTTGGAAGTATGCCGCGCTCAGGTCAATCTTGCTTGTAAAGATTCCTCGTCCAATACGGTTAAGGATCTCCTGCGGGTTGGGGATCGATAGACTATTCATGGTTGTATTAGCGTTTCTTACTTTCAGGTCTACCAGGGGGCAGATCCTTATATCTGACTTAGGTTGTACGAACATAGGTGCCACTCTAGGTACCTCCTGTCATACAAGTACTCCGGCTGGTAGTTTCTCGTTTATCCAGTTCCTGAGTTTCTCCTTGTATCCTTCAGGGATTGAGTATGTCAGCTGGTTTTTTAGATCTGTTGGGTTTTTTAGCTGAATGTGATGGTTAATCTTACATACAAGAGGTAGTGTTTCAGGGACCCTGTCTGAGAATAAATCCTTGTATCCTTCCAATAGAGTTGCTGAGGTTGCATCTGTAACCATGGCTCGGAATTCCCCGCTTGTTGGTTTGCATTGCACTCGCAGTTTGTCGTCGGAAAATTCCCCAGCTGTGTCCCCACCCCTGATAACGGCGTTGTTTCTTTTCAGGAATCGCATTCCAATCAGGGCGTCGTGCTTTGCCAAGTTTCCTACCAACATCTGCTGATTTGGCTATTTCTTTTTCCCAATTTCTACGGTCAGCCCACATTTCTTGTGACTTGAAGAGTGCGAACCTTTCCTTGCCATGTCAACTGTTGTTGGTTGTGGTAGGGGTTCCGTTTGTATGCCGTGGGTTGAGATAAAGATAGTGCTGATAATGCCACTAGCGATTGTTCCTGTATCGAACAGTACCTTTGCTGGATGGCCCTCTATGTAGATCGTTCCTTCTAGTGCATCACAGGCCCATGTTGTTAGTACTGGTTGGGTTCGGAGGCTTTCCATTTCTACTGAATCAATTTCCCCTTCGTCATATTCAGTTGCTTCCTTGTGGTTCATGCTAGCCTCGCGGTTAGCTGTTTTTCCCTTTCCCTTTTTGGCATTGCAGTCCCGGGCATAGTGCCCCTTTTTCACGGATTCGAAACATCCGCCTTCATCACGTCCTTTCCCCTTCTTATCCGTCTTGTCTCTCAAACCTTTGCGGTATGGTGTATCCTTTCTTGTATTGTCCCACAATGGTCATTCTTTACTGTTTTTCTGCTGCGGTATGTGGGTTCGGTAAACTCCTGTTTCATACAGGATAGAGTTCTTGCGTTCAGCCCATTTAACTATCTTCTCAAAGGAGTCTCCCTCTTCTTTCATGGGTTTACTGCTTGGTATCGTCTGGGATGCATTGCTTCATACAGTCTTTGTCGCAGCGTGTACTGAGGTACCGTCCCAGTAGGCAATCATCCATGATACATTAGCAGATCCAACGCGACTATGGTTATTCTCTCATTTTTCCCATTTCGTATTTGCTGGATATCGGTAAACTTTTTATATAGTTCTTCCGTGTTTCGGGAGGATTGGAATCTATCTCTCCGGGATTTTATCTGGGTCGTTCCTTGGATTCTTTCCCCATTCCCGCAGTGGTTTATTGCTTGGCGGTATGCTTCCTCTGCCTTTTCGGTACGGAAACTCCCCAAGTACACTCCGCTTCCTTCTCTGCCTTTTTCCACCCCGTGTAGCGTAAGGTATAGAGAAGTCGTTGTTATCCATCGATCCAATACTTCACGTTTGAGATCTTCCTTTTCACCCCAGAACAAGGGCGACAGCCGCAGTTTTCATTTTTGGTCATGTTCGCTTGGCCCCTCGGTCCCGCGGCATGGCGGGTTCTCCTTCTGATGTACTGTGTTCGAACTCTTCATTCCTGGAGCTGTTATCTGATGAACTTTCTGAAGAGTTGCTGGGGGGCTCGTCGGCTGGTTGGTTTACTACCAAGTAGTCTGATGTTTCTTCGTCGTTGTCTTCCTTCTTAGGTGTGCGGACAGGTAGGCCGTCTTTCTTTCGTGATTGAACTGGTGCCTATCCTTTGCTGGGGCTGGGGGGAAAGAGCCCAGAAAGGCTAGTTGCTGCCTTTGCTAACTTGTCAGTTGATTTGCTACAGGTCTGTTTGGTCAAATCTCGAGCTAATTGTCTTTCTGCTTTGTCGATTGAGAAATCAATCTTTGGCCCTTTCGGTTTCTTGGATTGCCTTCTTTTGGTAAGGCCTTCTCATGGGACCTGCCTCCCACGTTGTGTCTCTAGTAACTCAATGGTGTTGTGTTGGTGGAGCCGATCCTTCCGTGGATCTGCCGCTCACTACTGCTAGCTTCTTCCTTGTTGGACATTGGAAGGTTGATCAGACCAGGTCTGGGCAGGCTTCTTAACCACTTGCCGAGGTTAAAAACATGTCCCGTGTTCGGGCCAGGCCCTAGTCAAGTAGCAGTATGATAGGAGCAGATGGCTTCTTGATCAACATGAAGTGTGCGCTGCTTACTAAAGAAGGCTCCGATCGGGTTGTAATAGGGGATCAAAGAAGTAACCGTTCAACCAAGTATATTAAGCATACTGTCCGTCGAAGTCTGCTGTTTCCTTTGCCGGAACCCGCGGTCTTTAAATACTGGATATCACTTATCTCTAGTATGAGCAATATTTCAAAATACTGTGTATATGAACTGATATCACACGAAACAATAGAAGTATCAAATGATACTGTGAAACCAAACATAAAACTAACCTAGCACCCATATCGGTTACACTGGGATAAAAAACTCCCGGTTCGGATGGAGTGAGGAAGATCAAGTAGTCACAGGAGCAGAAGATGTTTGGAAAGAATATATACAGGTTCTTGTTGCATCAATATTAAGTTTAGGTTCAATAGTGGAGAATTAAGATTGGATTTACTAATTTGAATCTGAATATTATAACGAACAGGTCCTTCCAAGTGGAAAGCAGTTTCGCTAATCAACTTTGAAATTTTATCCTCAGATGTAGGAATTGTTTCAAAATACTAGCGCAACTGTTAATAACGCAACACCAACCACTACCACAACAATCACAAAGAGGCAATATTTTGCCAGTAATACCAGTAGAGATTCTGATCCAGATACTGAGCTATTAACATTTCCACTACTATTTGAGTCTTCTATATCTCTTCCACTATTACCTAGACAACCCCTTCAATATATCCCAACTCCGCGTACATATGAGCAGGTAGAGGATGGGGAAGATCTGGTTACTACTTATCCAGGTACTATGTCTGGTACTTCTCAAAAGGTTGACCATCGTGTCGGAAGGATTGTACAAAATAAAACAAAAGAAGCAAGAATGAACCCTATGACAGAAGGTGTACTCGCTTTAGCTAGTAGTATTGGATGAATTGCAGCATCATTTGAGAAGTCAAATCAAAGATTTACAAATGAACGTGAGGTGCATAGAATACAGGGTTCTGATATAACTGAATTTTAAGGTATATCTAAATTTAGTACTCCATCAAATAGTGAACCTCAAGTTACTGTTTTGGGTCATGTGACACCATTTGATAAGGCTATTCTTCTTTTAAATAAGTTGTTAGAAGATGTACTGATTACTGAGGATGAGTACTTAACAGCTTTTAATGTAGTAGACTCTCAACCTACACATGTATTGCTATTTGTATTTACTATTCCAGTGATGAGATTGAAGTGGATTGAGAAGTATGTCAGAAATAAAGGCAATTAAGGTGAGAATCTCTTAATAGAAAATTAATAGACTTAAAGCTGATAGATAGCTAATTCTAATAACTAGTTTACATGATGGGTAGTCGTGTATTGCAAGTAATCCTTCCACATTTGACATGCTATTTTGGACCTCATCTTGTTTGCTCTTCTTCTTTGCTAATGGGAAGTTGCAGCTTAAGATAGCTCTATATTGGGGATATTTTGAAGAATACCCAATGCTGGTCAGGTTTGCTCGTGTAATTCAGTATTTGAATGGGCCGCAGTCAGGGTCACGGTAGTTACATTATCAAACTTTTAAATCTAGGATAATACAAGCTTACTTACCTTCATAATTGGTATTACCTGAATCTGAAAAGGAATCAGGTATTCCACCTGCTCTAGTAATAAAGTTATGTAAACAACATAATACATGAACAAGCTTGGCTCGTGTTTCAAGATCATCATTTATTGGTGATACAAGAATTCAAAATCTTGCTTTAAGTACTCCAAGAAGTTGTTCAACAACATTTCAGAATGGAGCATGACGTAAATTGAATAGTTCTTTTGCATTCTGTGCCCTAATTATGACAGGCAATTATTATAAGAGTTCTGGAAATAAGACTTTGGATTATACTTATAACTGATTTCCTTGTACCTGCTCCTTTAGTTGATCACGTATTCTATGAAATGCAACCAGGATTGAGCTTGGTGAACTATATCCAGCATTGGCCAAGTAGTACTTATTATTTGAAATATGCAATCTATTGCGTCTAGTATCTTCTAGCATTCTCAAGTCCTGAGCAGACCCTTTCCATCCTGTAAGATCAAATTGGAAGGTAAAGTTAGAGTGACAAAAAACAAGAATATTTTGAGCAGTAAATCCTTTTTGACATTGATAAACTGAGACAAGCTTAGCAGGAACTGTGGCTGGAATGAGTGAACCATCTATAGCACCAAGACAGTTCTGAAAGTATGGATAAAATTTTGAGGATGATGAAATGCTGCTTGAAACTGGAAAAAAGTTATAACTTGTTTCTTTAGGTTGTTGAACATAGCCTTCTTCTAGCCATAAAATTGCATCAAGAACTTGATAGAAGTAGAATAGTATGGTATCTCCAGAATGTTGAAAGTGCTCTTGAGTTGTATGATTTGACGAATCTGTGGAGCCACTATACAGAAAGATATGAACTTGATGTTCGACTGTGGTATTGATAGTATTCTGTAGGCCACTATGTTTCATAAGCTTGTGGCAAAGCTTTTGAAAAATATTCAGTTCCATTCGTAAACATTTCTTTATTCTCTGTGGATCTGCTTTTTCCAAAAACTCATTTGTCTAGTCCTGACCACCATCACCAAATATTCTACATGGGATTCTCAAACTGGTCTTCTTCAATTCATGCAATGAGAAGATCGTTGCTACAGGTGCAAAGGTACTGGACAGAACTGCTGCTGAAGTTTTGAGAAATTGATCCTGCATTGCCATTTCAGATGTCATGATAGGAAGTTGAATCAAATCACTGCAAATCGTTAGCAAATAAAAAAACTCCACTGGAGGTACATATGAAGCTAGTAGGAATACTACCATTTATTGCGTTGATAATAACTTCTTATAAAAGTGAATAGACAAAGTTCACGAAGTAAGAGAATAAATTGAGAATATATTGAAAAATACTAATTACCAGATACTCAGTTCTGCTTCAAACAGAATACTGCAGTTCAAACATAGTAATAATTATGAATAGAATTTTATTTTTAAATAAAGAGTTTTTATGGACATTATAAATCAAAGTCAAATCATGTGGGGTTTGGCACACCATTCTATGAAATCGTGATTTGTGTTTTCAGTAATTTTAGGGTTTAACATACAATTTGAAATCGCAAAATGATGATTTGAAATCATAATCACGTTGCCCTGAACACCCCCTTACTCTCCTAACAGGTTCCGCAATGTGGGTAATCATTAAGCCAATAACCAATACTCTAAGTGTTGATGAGAAAGCTATTCTTATATGGGGACACTAAGAGGGAGCGTAGAGACTGGAAGAGTCTTAAGACACAATGCAGTGCAGCCTCCAACAAAGTTGTCGCCTGTTATGACATACAGACTTGTCGGAATATGTAATACTGACCGAACTCCCAAGCAGATCCTAAAATCTTGGGACCAATTGGACTGCTACTCCTATCTCATCTCTCTTGCTGAGTTTGGAACAGGTGGGAACTGACTGCTGTTCTGTAATGACCTATATGTCCTACTCTATAAAGCACTACAGTTACAACTTATACTAGACACTCATGACTGCCCTGCTCCAGGACACCCTGGGAGGGCCAAGACCTATGAGCTAGCATCCCACCAGTTCTACTGGATGAGAATGAGTCTGGACATTAGCTACTTTGTGATGAACTGCCCCATTTGCCAACATAGCTATACCTCACATCATACCCCTTCCGGTATACTATACCCCCTTGCAATTCCTGACAAACATTGTGAATATGTATCTATAGATTTCATTACTGGGTTACTTAGAGCTAGGGACATGATACCATCCTAATTGTCATCAACAGACTAACTAAAATGTGCCAATGGATCCCTTGTAGTACCACTATCAATGCCCCTATACTGGCTGAATTGTATCTCTATCATGTATAGAAACACCATAGTCTCTACACCATGATCACCGCAGACAATGGTATCCAGTTTACCTTGCAGTTATGGAGGACAGTCTGTAATCAGCTGCATGCCTTCTGTAAGTGTTCTACCACATTTCACATCTAAACTGATGATTAAACTGAAATGGATAATGCTATCATGGAATAGTATCTACAGGCCTCTGTCAATTACCAGCAGAACGACTACTCACTATGGCTACCTATGGCTAGGTTTATAGCCAACAACCATGCTCCTGAGTCCATAGGCCTCTCCTCCTTCTTTGCTAACCATGGTTGTGACCCTGGTATGGACTTCTTCAATGCTCCTACAGGACTGTAGGATGAACATGAGGCCAGTAAATTCCCATAATGAATGAGAGACATCTATGGCTACCTCTGTTCTGAAATTGCTTACACCTAGGACTGACAACAGGAGTATGCTAAACAAGTATACCTGCCAGCACCCTGCTTCCAGGTTGGCGATCTAGTTTACCTCAATGCTAAAAACTTTCCAACCCATCAATCCTCTCAAAAACAGGATGACAAGTATGTCCGCAGCTATACAGTATCTGCCCCGATAGGTACCTACATCTATTATCTCAACTCCCTGCTACCATGCGGATACAGAATGTCTTCCATGTTTTACCCCATAAACTTACCCACTACAACACTCTTCTAGGAGAGGTAGTTTTGCCCATACCACTAGTGGAAGTTAATGGTAAGAAAGAATAGCAAGTGGAATGGCTAGAAAATGCGATGACGGTTCAGGACCACCTGCGATATCTGGTACAATCGATGGAATATGTGGAAGCTATCAGGAAACCAGCAGAAACTTGAAATAGACCCCAAGCTATATACAAGTTCTATTGCTACTCCCCGAATAAGCCTGGCCTACTCCTCGAACAGTGGCAAAATGCCTCAAAGGACCTCCGTGCACAAGAGAGAAGCTAGTGTCAGGAACACCTGACAGGGGTATGGTAGTGTGGGTTTTTGGTTGTGTATACGGGAGCTGGGGTTGTAAAGTTGTCTTGTGATAACAGAGGTGGATTAGACAACGTTCCAGACAATGGAACCTCACAGAAAATGATGGAAAAGTACAGCTGTGCATATGGAATGGGTTAGTAGTGTTGGGATTTGTTAGCGGGGGATTACCCTTGCTTATATAAATGGTCGTACTGCGCAATAATTTTCTTTCCTTACTCAACCTGGCAATGTCCTGCCTATAACTGTACTTAGAAATTACAACTTTGTTTCTTCTTCATGTTACCAGACCCTGTAAACCCTCCATGTAACCACTGTGACCCTGGCCCTGACCCCCTCGAACCTTGATACAAATACATCGTATTTCTACTCCAGTACCTATCTGTCATCTTGCCACCATGGTGTGCCTTGCATATTCTGCCCTTGCCCTCGCATGGCCCCTGCCTCTTACAAGGGCTCGGGTGGTCACTTGGTGTAATGACCCAGCATACATGAGCTATGGCAGCCGGAACTGACATCTATACAGGCAGCCAGGTGGGAAACTGGTAGGAACTGGCAGGCAAGTAACCACTTGACCTATAGAAACCTGATGGCCTGGTCTCCGAGATGAACAGAAACAGCTGGTAAAGGTACTTGGATACTTGGCTACACCCAGGAGCAGTGTCAGCGTAGTTAGAGACCCCTGAAGGAGCAGTTACATTACTAAGACAGTCAACTGGAGAAAGGTTAGAAGTGTCGACCTCCAGCGACGGATTAGACAGGGTGATAGGGTAAAGTCATCGGGTCCACTGGACAAGGTTACCCTACCCTTGGGATCAGGTTACCCTGCCACGGGGCTCAGGTTACCTGGCCTAAAGTCCTGAGTTACCCTAGCTTTCATGATAAAGTCGCTCACGGGGTGTGGGAAAATTGACCGGAATGTTTGTCAAAAAAGGTCACGCATCATACTGGAATCTAGGGTTCCGGGAGGTGCTATCGAGCGAGCTATGCAGCTCCGCAGAAGCTGTAAATGGGAGACATTATTGCTGTAATGCCCCTCTGGCCCCACCTTGAGGCCGGGACGTCATGGGCAAACGGTTGTGTAGTGGTGTGCAGTCTAGTGAAAAGGAATCTAACAAGACCTGCTGGCAACACCATATACATCCCTGCGGTCCGGTCAACCATAGGGTCCTCGCAGGATATGCAGGTGGACATAGGGTGAAAGGTGGAGTACCTCCTCCAAGTTGTTTGGAGTAAAACAGACCAAAACTGACAGAGTTAATGGGAATTAACCATGGGGGTCGCGAATATAGTACAGGGTGGTGCTGGGGCGACTGGGACAGTTTTATACCTATGAAGCCCGAATATGTCCCCAACCCCATAGGCCCTGTAAGGGAAGTGCAGAGATACTAAAAGCGTGATTCCTACTACAGGTAAGGTGGATCTAAGATAGTAGTCATGGGTAGCGTCCGTTACATCGCTTGTGGACTGCCATATACTGCAGAAGACACCGGAAGCCTGAGAATCATAAATAGTAGACAGATAAACTGCTCAGGGTAGCTCCTGGAATCATGTAGAGATCAGTGCATATGGGAAGGATATTATGGATAGTCCAGTTCATCAGGTGTCTTGACCGTCAGCCACTGGCAAGGTACTGTTGCAAAGAAGTTTTTACTCCTGCGGGCAAAATGGAAATGCGCCGCAGACATGATAACTGTATAAGGTAAACGCCAACTAGAGTATGTCGAGACATGCTTGCCGAAAGGATATGCCAGGAGACGTGTCGCACCACCCTTAGAGGAGATGGGTTTGCTCAAATAGTTGGAGTAAACTGATAGGGGAGTTCCTGACATAAGATAAAACTACTTGACCATCTATGCCAAAACTCTTCTACTGCAACGATCAATCCTCTTGAGACCTGAATTGAGTGCAGCATCCGGCTTAACGATATTAAGTTTTACTGCTTACTTTACTCTTACATCTGTATGAACCTTTGGTGATAAGTTTGAAGTTATTCGGTACAGTCACAACCTTAGGATCCATCTTCCTAGGGGGACCGCTGTTACACTTTGAGATCTCTTGCTTGGTTGGCTTTATAGCGTTAGATGCTTGTTGGGCAACTTGATTTTGGTTTGGTAGTATGGGCAATGATCTACCCTGTAGTACACAGGGTCCAATTTGCTGTACTGGGGTTCTTCTGGTTGTATGCTTAACAATATACCCAGATTACTCCAATCATTACCTATAATGATTGAGCAGGAGCTTTTGGGAGGCACAGGTTCCCTATTGGGGTATATTGTATAGGAGAAAGAAAGAACAACTAGGAGAAGAGGTTCACTCAGTGTCCACTATATTTGATCCTGGTTTCTATATTGTGTTATCTGGGATGTTATCAGCCTTCTTTGTATGGTTCTTAATATAGAGTCTGTTTAGATCTGAGTTTCCTTCATAGACTTAGGAAACGGCATCAGCTAAATAGTTCATACTTCCAGGAGTATAGACTATCTTAATATTTTATTTCTCTAGAGCACCGAGCTATTGGACTTGTTATCTGCTACAGTTCTTTGATAGTCACAGGTGCTTCAAGGGTTGATGGTCAGTAACTGTTGTATAAGTATATCCCCTTGTTATCTTGTGGAACCAGTTTAGCATCTCAAGTACTGCTAAGGTCTGTTTGTCTGTTGTTTCATAGTTTGCCTGTACATTGGTGAGTTTTCTGCTGTGGAGGATATCCCACCAAGCTATCTAATAGGTGGGTCCTTGTCCCACCCATGCTCCAATTCTCAAATCCGAGGCATCAATCACCAGCCAGCTTGGTTCCTTACTTCTTATCTCTATAGGTTGAATAACCTGATATGTGAGAATCTGTTTCCTTGTGAAGTGGAACACTGTCTAGTATGTGTGGGTCCCAACAAACTCAGATTCTCCTATCAGGTCTGTCCATAGTACAGTGAGGATGATGTACTTTGTGATAAGTTGTACTAGATAATTTACTATCCTAAGAAATCATTGTAATTCCATTTTGTTTATTGGTGTATTCTATGGCCCAATTGATGATATCTTCTGTAGTAAGACGTAGACACCCTCTCTGTCCACTAGGTTTCCAAGAACCTCTTACTTGGCTACAAATAATACTGGCTTTTTCCTGCTTGCATAGAACTTCACTTGCCATAGTTGGTTGCAAACTGGTTAGATATACTTTTTGTGTTCTTCAGGTATGTCCGACAATATGAGAATACTAGCAATATAGACCTACAAGAAATGTTGTAGGAATTTACTTAATGAATCTTCTATAATTTGTATAAAGGTGGCAGGTGCATTCATATCTCCTTGCAGTATTACTTTACTTGCAAATCCTCCAAAGAAGGTTATAAAGGTGTTGAGTCGGACATCGTCCTGGTCCATCTGCACTTGGACATAAGCATCGCTTAGGTTGATCTTGCTTAGGCATCTCACTCTTCTGATAGAATTCAAGCTTTGTTTCTAGTTGGGGATTGAAAGACTGTCCATAATAGTGTAGTCATTTTGGATCTTGATATCTACCAGGAGGGGGATCCTTTCATTGCACTTTAGTTGTACAACTATTGGTATTACTCGCAATACTTCTTGTCATATGATCATTGTAGTAGGCAATTTCTCCTTTATCTAGTCCATTAGTTTCTCTTTGCATGCTTTAGGGATCAGGTATAGTAGTTGGTTTCTTAACTCGGTTGGATCTTTTTACTGAATATGGTGATTTGTTTTTCCAATAGGCATTAGGGTTTCCGGGACTTTGTCTGGGAATGCATCCTTGTAGTCTTCAAACAAGGTGGCAGGCATGGCATCCAACACAGTGGCTCAGAATTTCCCAGTCCTTGGTCTGCATAACATGTGGAATTCGTTATCGGGAAACTCTGCTGCCATGTCCCTCATTCATGATATAGGCATTATGTCTTTTAAGAATTAGCATCCCAATAAGAACGTTATATTTAGTGAGGTTTCTAACCAGCATCTTCTCCTTGGGCTATTTCATTTTCCCAATTCCTATGCTTAGACTGTATTTTTCAAGCTGCTTGTGGAATGGGAACCACTCATAGCTATGTTGAGTGTGGTTGGTTATAGCAGAGGGTCTATTGTGATCCCATGGGTAGCAATGAAGGTGGTACCAATTATGTTGCAACCAATTCTTCCCATGTTCAATTGCATCTGGGCTGAGTAGACATTTATGCAGATCCTGCCTTCTAATACATTACAAGAAATAATTATAGCCTATAGCTATATACGGAAGCTTTCAACTTCAACTGTGTTTATCTTAATTTCGTTATCTATTCTTGCTTCTACCTGGTTTGTGCTAGCCTCCTTTTTTGCCGATTTGCTTTTTCCTTTTTAAGCATGGGAATCTTTTGCATAGTGCCTATTTCTTCCATATTTGAAGTATGTGCATTCATCTCAGTTTTTTTTCTTCTTCCTGTCCTTCTCCCCCTTACTTCCATCATAGGTTGTTCTGATCTTATCTGAATAATCGTTTAAGGAAGGTATCTTGTTGGTTCATTGTTGGGGTTGGTACACGAGGTAAACTCAACTTTCATACCAGATCACATCCCTGTATTCTGCTCGATTAATAACTTTTTTCAAAAACCATCTCTATCTTCTTCCCTGTGTTCTACCTCTTGCTACAATGTTTGGTACATTACCTTATACAGTCTTTGCCTTAGTATGTATTGGGATCTTGTTCTACTTGGCAGTCACCCATAATACATCAGTACGTCTTTTGTGAACAGGATTGTGCATTCTGAAACAATCCCTGTTGGTTAGCACTTTGCTCACATGGGCGATGATACCTTAGCCACGAACAGGGGAGACTGCATGTCTTTTTCGGAGTCTGCTAGCAGAGTACCCAACGCTCCTATCTGATGACGTGCATACAAGGGTAGGTGCACAGCAGGCCCACGTAGGTGAAGAGTAGAGTGATAATGTTATAGGTAACAAGATACAACGATGATAGCATGAAGAGCTTATCCTCCTGGATCCTAGCAACCTCTTTTATACTTGCTCTACACACTAACCCTGACCCTATGACTCATACCCCTGTATCACCTGCCATGGTTATGTGCGCTAAGTGTATCACATGCGTGAGACCCATGACTTATTAACCGAGTCATGTGTAAAAGTTATTCTATCATGTGACCTCGCAATTATGAGCTGTCCAAACATGTTAACCAATCATAGTATGCCAATGACTCACAACCGTAAGTTGTGTAAGACGCCATGACCATAATGGCATTCATGGTGACAAAACCTAACCCATCTGCCTTGCTGCTAAGCCTTACTGGTTAGCCTCATTGGTCCTCCCAACATTCTGTTCTGCATTGTCCATGAGGAAAGAAATCTTCCGCCTCCCTCACTATTTGTGACATTAGCTCCCCTCTTCCTCTAGCCTGAGTCCCATCAGGCTACACCCATTGCATCAGGGCGCTCCCCAATGCCTTTACCTCTCTTCCCAGTAACTCACTACACTTTCATTCCCAGTGCCAGTTTTCCCACTCTTCTTAGATAGGGGTGTTCACTACCTTGATCCTTCGCTGTTGAGCTCGAAAGGTTTTTTCTGCAGTATTAATGGTTGTTTGTTGGTTGGAAAGCATGCCTTGGGCTTCAGCTAGCATTCGTCACTGGTCGTCAATTTGTCACTATAGGGTGTCTGTGTCTGCCAGTGTTTCCATATTTTCATCAATCCCTGCCCACTCCTGCCATGCCCTCTCTGCTGCCCTATGTGTACTCACCCTCTATGGAGCTGCTTTTCAGAGACTTCTCACTTCCATCCTTCTGGAGATAATGCCCTGCGGCTACTTATTCTATTTTATAGGTTCTGGCCCCATCCTGGTAGCACTCTTGCCACCTTTCCTTTTCATGTATTTCCGTTCTGTTTCCATGGGTCCTGGGGGCCCTTGGAAACCATCCTTGTTCTTGTTTGTCCCTTAGGTACACCCAGCACCCATCCTCACAGTAGCCTATCCATAACCTGGCATTGTATTCCACCATTGATTTTGCCTTCCATTGTCTTCTATCAAGCTCGGTTTCTGAGGCCCATCCATATCCTGGCCCAGTGCAAATAACATCGAAAGGGAGAGTAATTGTGGCATTCCTCCCTCCGATGGCCCTATCGCCAGCACCTGGGTTGGTGTAGTTTCTATTGCAACCCATTCAGGGATTCTGGAGGTATCATTGGTGGAAGCAAGGAGTTGCGAGTTCTGCATTTCCCAAGTTGTTCGTGAGGTGCAAGTCTGGTCATGTTCTGGAGAGTGCCTTGTCCACTTGGCTCAGCATTGTAGTTTTTGGCAGTGTACTATCGGGTCGATTGTTTTGTGGAGTTCGTATTCACTTCCTCCTCCTGTCAAGATAGGTGGAGGGGGCAGGATCTCTTGAGATGGTAGTTTGTTGTTTTAGTAGAGTTCAAGGAGTGAGATATAGAATGTGTTGTGTATGGCCATCTGGGGTGGTCAGCCATGCTTATAAGCATGACTACACACTTTTGTCAAGATCAGGAATGGTCTAATTTTCTTGGAGTTGGGTTTCTTCAACAGTCTTGAGGTTTGTATATTTCACAGTTGTAGCCACACCATATCTCCTACTTGTAGGTTTGGATCAGGTCTTTAGTGTTGACCGTAATTTTCCTTTTGTTGTAGTTGTGCTGTGACCATTTCTTTTTGCATCACTTGGTGAAGTGGTGCCATCCCCTTGGCCCTTGTTATCTTGTTTTTAGACACATGACCGATGACCTTGTGTTCTGCATTCTGGCCATAGTTAGCGTAGAATAGTGTGTTCTTCATGCTTTCTTGTCTTCTGTGGTTGTAGGTGATATCCACTATCGGGAGGAGTTCATTGCAGTTGTCCTGCTGATAGTTGATATATGCTCTCAGATGGTGCTCTAATATCGCTTTAACTTTTTCGGTTTGTTCATCCATTGCGTGGTAGGATGCCATGCTCAGTCATCTTTGCATTTCTAGTTTCTGTGTCATTTGCTTCTATACTTCTATTGTAAATAGTGATCCTATGTCTATTGTTATATTTTTTGGCAAGCCATGAAGTCGCAAGATTTCTTGCTGAAAGGGCAAGGTGAACTGCCCTGCTGTCATGTCTTTTCTATATACAATAAAATGACTCATTTTGATCAGGCAATTTACCACAATGAGGATGGTGTCATAACCATCTGATGGGGGTAGGTCCATGATGAAATCCATGGATCTGGATTTCCATAGCTGGTCCGGTACTTCCTTCACTTTCAGTAGCATATAACGTGCCTGTCATACAACCTTTGTCCATGCACAAATACCGCAGTTGTTGACAGATTGTTTGATCGTTCCTCATATTCCTAGTCAATAGTATTGGCAGTATACCTGAACAGTCACTTTGGCCATCCCCCCATGACTTGCTACCTGCAGATCATGATTCTTTCATATCCGGTCTATTCTGATTTCCTTGTTGTCTGATATACATATCCTGTGGTCATATTTGAGGTAGTTGCCATCCTACTTGGATAGTCCCAGTACGATATTTTTCATTTCCTTATTTCCTCTTTCTAATGCTTTCAATATCTGTTGGATCTTCCAGTCCTCCCTGCTAATTTCTCTGATTGTGTCTTGTATATCATCCTAGATTTCTACTATCTGCCTTAGCTTGAAATATTTTTCTATTGGGGGTAATATCTATTGTCTCCTTGCCATCCTTTCACCTTTGTTGTTCTTGGATTGGTCCTCGGCCTGTCTCATAAGCAGGTCTGGTTTCTCTCCTTGCTACCCTGGTCGATATTCGATTTTGATGTTGTACTGGCTTAGCTTCTCCATCCTATGTGTTAGCTGTCCTTTAGTTTCTTTCATTGTCATGGATGGTACTAGGTTCCTGGCGTCCATTAGGACCTTGGTACCGTGGTTGGTGTTCAGAGCGTAAGGTCTCCATACTTTAAGAGCTTGAACTATCGCTAGTAGTTCCTTGTCATATACATAACAGTTGCATTAGGCCGGTGCCATTGTCTGGGAGCAGTATGGAACTGTGGTCAATTGTCCGTCTTAGCATTTGTGTGATAACACATATGAGCATACATATTTTGATGCATCCATTTCTATCATTGCTCCTCTTTCTTTATTGAAGTAGACCAATATATGTCCCATGGTTGTTTTCATCCTTAGATCCTCGAATGTCTTGTCTTGTTCCCTACCCCATTTCCATTTGAAGTCCATTCTCAGGACATGATATATCAGTTTCACTTTTCCACTGAACTCTTTGACAAAATAATGATAGAAGTTGCAGAAGCCTATAAAACACTAAACGTCTTCTTGGGCTTTTGTTGTCTCCCACTTCTCTATCCCCAGGGCATTCACCAGGTCCGTTTGAACTCCTTCTTACTTGATGATAAAGACCAAGTATTCCACTTCCTGTTTATGGAACTCACATTTGCTTGGTTCAATCTTCCTTCCGAATTTCTGCAGTCCTTCCATAATATCAAGAACGTCCTTGCAGTATTGTTCCATATTCTGGGGATATATATAAGTACATCCTCTAGGTAAACGATACAACACACATCCCGCTATTGGCTCAGTACTCGGTTGATCTAATACTGAACAGTGGCCGGCGCATTGGTTAGTCCAAATGGCATACCCAGCTACTTGAACATTCCACATTGCCTCGTGAATGATGTCTTTCATTCTTGTCCTAATTTGATTCTGATATTGGGGCACCCTTACATGATATTGACCTTAGTGAAGTACTTTGCTGATCCTAGACAATCTTGAGCTTTGGATATCAATAGTGGCGGGTACCGATCTTTTATCATTATCTCGTTGAAGGCTTAGTAATCCAAAAACAGTCTTAATTTTCCGTTCTTCTTTTCTACGAAAAGGATAGGTAGTTCTTCCTCCGCGAACAAGTCTCTAATCCATCTTCATTGCAGGTTCTGTATGATGTAGGTCTTCAGCTCTTGTAGTTCTTTTTCTCCAACTGGGTAGATCTTCTTCATTGGGAATTTGGTGTCTTTTTGTGAATTTTATTTCCATGTCCAACCCTTTCGGGTGGAGTGGGACTGTTGTCGTATCTTCTTCCCAGAACAGTTCTCCATATCAGCAGTATTTCTTTAGAATTGTTTCGTTCCTGTGTTTGTGCTCCTTGCACTTTCTATCCTAGATTGATAATTCTATACTTATACTAAGTCAGGGCCATATGGCCTGGTATTGGTCCTATTGTAGTTTGAGAAGTCCCATATTTTCTTCTTGTCACTTGAACTTTGTGAATGCCGACACCCCAATGTTACAGATTTCAATCTTATTTTCTGGTTGCGGCTCTCTGTCTGTCAGTTGATTCATACTTCTAAATGTTTTTATACCACTAGTGATTTCATTAAGAGTTCCTACTACTTGGAGTTCTTCTTCATTAATCTTTTCGATGATCAATTGGGCAATTCTAGGACCTTTTCCCACTTGGAAATGCTTATCTCTTAGGTTCGCCCAGACTACTCTTACTTAACCCACATGGTTAGTGTCTATTATCTCTACACTTATTATGAGCCCAGTTTTGACTGCAAAACCGCTTCATGGGTCAATCTGCTTATAGGTGCCCAATGGTAGTCAGCTGGACATCCCTGTATCTATCATTGTCTGCTCTCTTGGAGGTATTGTCTATTGTTTATTGGTGTACATGTTGTGTCCAGCTGCCCTTTCTGAACCAGTGGTAAGTGTTCTCGCGTGCTTGGTCAACTTCTTGACCTGGATCCGGTGATCCCTTTAGACTCTTTGAGCACTTAGTTGTTTCCGGATGTGGAGTTTGGAGAACCTCATGATTAAGTTCTCTTCCTGGCCTTCTGCCTCAGGGGTGGTATACACTACCGGTAAACTGTGGAGATACTCTGTCATTCATAGTTTATTCGCAAAGGTGATTTCGTTGTTTTCCCAATATATTGTGGGACTCTATTGTCTCAGCTATGGCATTTTTAAGACTACCTCATAGCCCTACAACTTGACAACCTGAAAGGTTAGTAGTTTCCTATAGCTCCTGGTCTCTATAGGAACTCATGCCTGGTAGGTAATCACTCCCATAACGATTTCCATTCCTGCTGCTGGGTGTATGTTTCTTGGTTTGTTTACCGTAATGGTGGTCAAACCATTATTGGCGCATATTTCTTTATCGATGAAGTTTTTCCTTGCTTCTGAGTCTCTCATTGCATGTATCATAACCATTCCACCTTTCCCATGTAGCAGTGTTTTAACTATCATATGATCTCCTTCGTATTCTAGTGGTTTTGCCTCTAGTATTGTGTAGTAATTGGCCAGCATGATGGGTTTTGGCTGCCTCCTGTCCCTCAGACTATTGATTGCCAGAGACTGCCATCTTTTCCTCTCTTTTCAGGATCATTGTGGAGATTTATTTCGCATAACCTGCTCAGGACTGGTCGTTATCTTCCTGGTCCAAGATGTCCTCTCCTTTCTGGTTGCGCTCTGTCTTGTTTCTCTCTCGACAGTCTGCAGTTGTAAAGCATATGGCTGCTCCTTCCACACCCAAGATACAGCTGGTCTTTCCTTCTTTGTTCATACTCTTGTTAGAACAGGTGCAGGTTGGGCCGTCTCCTTGTCACATCTAGGTTCATTGCGTCACTCCTCTGGGCCATCGTTAAGGGTGTGTGCTTGCAAGTGCTATCTTGATTCCATGGTATTACCTTGTAGTCGGTGATCAGGGTGCTCCTGTTGCGGATATCTTTGATCATGGCCAAACATTGCTCTCTTTTCATTGCCTATCCCATGGAATCTTTCAGTGTTATATATTTGGTTTCTGCTGTGCCCCATACTCATTGCAGCTTTATGGTACATGCTTGCAACAAGTACCTGAAGAGGGTCCCATCATTGTTTTCAGCCTCGATGGCTAGGTACTGGAATTGGTTTCAAAAATGTATCCTATTCTTCCTTCCTGGTTGCATGGTTTCCAACCTGTTCTGGGCTAACGGTTTTGTATCGATGTCTCCGAATCGTTTTCTCAGGACCTCCCTGAACCATTCCCACCTTTTGCATTCTCGTTCCCCTGACCCTTTGATATAAGGGGTTCTCCAATGGCTTGCAGTGTCATGCAACAACGACTCAGTGTATGCTGTCTTAGTAGTATCTTGCTTGTTCTGCTAGTCCTGGACTCTGAAGTACCATTTGACTTTGGAAGAGAAATTATTGTAACTTTGTTCTTTCCTTTTTCAAAATGTGAGGATCCTTGGCCTTTGGAGTATTTCCTGTGCCGGGTGGCCCTGTCTGTAGTGTCGCTAGCAGGACTGCAAGGAGTTCAGGTGTCATTCCGATGGGCTAAACCAGGGGCACAGCTGTTCCTGTTCCTAATATTCTTGTTTCCAGTTTCTCGTCAGATAACGAAGTTACTTTCAATGGTTGCTCTCTGGTGTGGCTGCACTGAGAAGTCTGTGGCTTCTTTGTCAGCTCACCACTCTTTCTAGCTATTGGCCTAAGCCTGGAAGTTCAAGGTGGTAGACTATCTCATTGCCGTCATAATGCGTTTTGCTGTTACTATGGGTTTGCCTAGGGCACCGTCTAGTCTTCTCCTACTATTGGCCGTATTTTGTTCTAATGCTATCAAAGGTAACAATCCCAACTGGTTTGTACTTTCCTCACATAGGCGACAATACCATAACCTCAAGCACTCGAGACCCCAGGTCTTTCTCCAAGTCAGAAAGCTAAGCATCCAAGGCTCTAATCTGGTGATTGCTTACAAGGATAGGAGTATAGTGGGGCCATGTAGGTGAGAAGTAAAGTAACAAAGTTATAGGTAAGAAGATACTAAGATGACAGCATGAAGAGCTTATCCCCCCAGGTCCTGCCAACCTCTTTTATACTTGCTCTTCATGCCCACCCTGACCCTGTTGCTCATACCTCTCAGTTGCCTACCGTAGTCATGTGCGCTAAGCGTATCATATGCATACGACCCATGACTCGTTAACCTTACCCTGCATGAATGTCACTAGACCATGCGACCTCGCAATTGTGAGCTGTCCGGCCATATTAACCAATCATTGCATGCCAAGAACTGACGACTATGAGTCGTGCATGACGCCAAGACCATAATATGAGTCATGCTGCAAAAAATCTAACCAATCTGCCTTGCCGGTGAGCCTTAGCGGCTAGCCTTACCCAGTCCTCCCAACCTTCCATTCTGAGTCTTCTATAACTTAAGAAACCTTCCAACTCTATCTCTGTTCATCATACAATCGGTCTTTCTATTTCTAACTTGCTAAATATCTTTACACTTCCTGTGAAGTTCTTCCGTGTTTTGTGAGAACTGGAACCTGTCCCTCAGGTATTTTATCGCTGTTCACTGTCTTATTTTTTCTCCACTCTTATAGTACTTCATCACTTGGTGGTATGTTTCCTCCCCTTTCCCTATATAGAAACCTCTATTGTAAGCTCCTGTGTCTTTCTTTAACTTATTGATGTCCTCTGCCACTACAGACTGGGAGATAGTTCTAACCCATTAGTTGAATGGTTCAGGTTTCAAGTTACTCTTTTCTCCCAAGAACATGGGGGAAAGTAGCAACTTGAGCCTTGACTCATGATAGCTGGCCACCAGGCTAGGCAGTCGGACAGACTAGGTTTCTTACTATAACTGGTACGGGTTACTAGGATTTTATGGTTGGTTTCACAGTATCGTTTGATACTTGTATTGTTTCATGTGCTATCGGTTGATACACATATTATTTTATGTTTGGTTTCACAGTATCGTTTGACACTTGCATTGTTTCATGTGCTATCGGTTGATACTCATATTGTTTTATGTTTGGTTTCACAGTATCGTTTGATACTTGTATTGTTTTGTGTGCTATCGGTTGATACACACAATGTTTTGCAATATGGCTCATACTGGAGATAAGCGATATGCCATATTTAAAAACCGCTGATTCCCGCGATGGAAACAGCAGACTTCGACAGACAGTATTCTTAAATATACTTGGTTGAACGGTTACTTCTTTGATCTCCTATTACACCCTGTTCGAAGCCTCCTTTAGCAAGCAGCGCTCGCTTTGTGTTGATCACAAAGCCATCTGCTCCTATCGTACCGCTACGTGACTAGGGCCTGGCCCGAACACGTTAGATTTTTTTAACCTCAGCAAGTGGTTAAGAAACCTGCAGGGACCTGGTCTGATCAACCTACGAAAAGTCCGATAAGCTAAGCTAGCATCGGGGAGCGGCAGAACCACGAGAAGTTCGGCTCCACCAAACGACACGATTGAGTCATTAGAGACTCGGAGTGAGAAGCAGGTCCCACGAGAAGGCCTTACCAAGAAAAGGCAACCTAAGAAACGGATAGGGCCAAAGAGCGAATTTTCGATCGACGAAGCAGAACGACTATTAGCGCGAGGTTTGGCCAAGCCGACCTTTAGCGACTCAACTGACAAATTAGTAAAGGCAGCAACCACCCTTCCTGGGCAATTTCCTCCCAGCCCTAGTAAAGGAAAGGGACCGGCGCAGCCACCGAAGAAGGACGGCATACCTATCGGGCCACCTAAGAAGGAAGAAGGCGAAGAAGAAGAAGGATCAGATCACTCGGTAGTAGGGCCGCCACCAGACGATAACCCTAGCGATTCTCCAGAAAGCTCCTCAGACGACAGCTCGAGTGACGAAGAGGCCGAACACGAAATGTCTGAAGGCGAATCCGCCAGACTGCTCGGGGCAGGGGCCGGGTGAACAGGACCTAAAATCAAACTTCCACTGCCACCATCGTTCTCGGGCGAAAAGAACGACCTAAAACCTGAAGTATTTGACCAATGGGTCATAACTACTTCCCAATACCTTACCCTACATGGGGTGGACAAAACCAAGGAAGGAAGCGGAGCGTACTTTGGAAGTTTCTGTACCGGGAAGACAGAGGAGGCATACCACCAAGCAATGAACCACTATGAGAGTGGGGAAAAAATCCGAGGAATGACCCTGATAAAGTACTTGAGAGATAGATTCCAATCCTCGCGAAAAAAAAAAGAACTATACAAAAGATTCAAGGAAATCCAGCAAGTACGAAATGGCAAAACAGAAAGAATAACCCTGGTCGTGACGGATATCTTGATGTATCACGGACGATTGCCTTCAGGAACGGTGTCTCAATATATCCTGAAACAAAGATTTTATGAAGCCATGCATCCCAGACTACGTCAGGAGATAGAACCCATGCAGGAGGGTAATGATTTATTTGATAAGATAGTCAAGCGAGCCGAACGGAAGGATGCTATCCTGTATGAAACAGGGGTGTACCGAACCCATGTGCCACAGCAAAAGAATAGCAGAGGATCATCATCGCGGGACAATACGAAGAAGGATAAACCATACCGCAAGGACAAGAAGTAACCGTTCAACCAAGTATATTTAAGAATACTGTCTGTCGAAGTCTGCTGTTTCCATCACGGGAATCAGCGGTCTTTAAATACAGCATATCGCTTATCTCCAGTACGAGCCATATTGCAAAACATTGCGTGTATCAACCAATAGCACACGAAACAATACAAGTATCAAATGATACTGTGAAACCAAACATAAAACAATATGTGTATCAACCGATAGCACATGAAAGAATACAAGTATCAAACGATACTGTGAAACGAAACATAAAACAATATGTATATCAACCGATAGCACATGAAACAAAACAAGTATCAAACAATACTGTGAAACCAAACATAAAACAATATGTGTATCAACCGATAGCACATGAAACAATACAAGTATCAAACAATACTGTGAAACCAACCATAAAATCCTAGTAACCCGTACTGGTTACAATGCATGTGTCAACACAGTCTAGTCGGCATTCTCCTTATGCAGTGAACAATTCTGTAGCACATTTGCATTTTGCCCTCCCGAGTGAAAACCTCATCGTATCGGCGTCTTGCCAGTGGCTAAAAGTCATGATGCCTGATGAACTGAACTACCTATGACAACCTTCCCATATGCATTGATCTCTACTTGACCGCGGAAGCTGCCAGGAACAGTTTATCTATCCACTATTGATAAGTGTCGGACTTCTGGTTTCTTCCGCTAGAGAAGGTGCTCCAGTAGTGATCCAATGGGGGCTACACATAACCACTACCTTGGATTCACCTTACCTGTGGTAGGAAGCATGCTTTTAGTGTCTCTGCACTTTCCTTCCTGAGCCTATAGGATTGGGGACACTTTTGGGCTTGGTAGGTGTAGAGCTATCCCGGTCACCCAGCACCACCTGGGACTACCTTCGGGACTCCCACAGTTAACGCCCGGTCACAGTGTTAGTTTTAGTCCATTATACTCCGAACAACTTAGACAAGGTACTCCACCTTCCACCCTATGCCCTCCTGTATATCCTGTGAACAGCCTATGGTCAACCGGACGGCGGCGACGTATATCGTGTTGCCAGCAGGTCTGCAACGATCCTTCTTTGCTAGACTGCACACAGCTACGCAACCATTTGCCCATGACATCCGGGCCACAAGGCGGGGTCGGAGGGGTATGATAGGAATAATGTCTCCAATTTACAGCATTGTCGTAGCTGTGTAGCTCGCCCAATAGCATCCCCCAGAACCCCCGATTCCAGTATTATACATGGCTTCGTGTGACAAACATTCTGGTCATGTTCACCAAACTCCCCGGGGGACTTCATATTGAAAGGTAGCGTAACTCACGACTTTTCGGCAGGGTAACCCAAGCCCCATTGCAGGGTAACCTGGTCCTGAGGGTAGCATAACCTTGTCCGATGGACAAGATGACTTCTTCCCCTTATCCTGTCTATTCCGTTGCCGGAGATAGACACTTCTGACCTTTCTCCAGTTACCCTGCCTAACTGAGTAACTGCCCCTTGGGAGGTCCCTAAGTACGCTAACACTGCTCCCAGGTGTACCCAGGCACCTAACTACCTGGCCTGCGAATTCTGTTCATTCTCACAGCCTGGTCCATCGGGTCTCCATAGGTCAAGTACTCACTTCCCTGCCGGTTCCTACCAGTTTGCCTCCTAGATACCTGTATGGGTGTAGGTTCCATCTGCCATAACTCATGTATGCTAGGTCATTACAAGGTATAATACTCGCCTGGTTACCCAAGCACCACTCACGATTACTACCCTGGACCCCCCTAGTTAACCCCCTATTGACTCACTTAGCCTTGGTCCATTTTACCCCAAAGGACCTGACAGAGGTACTTCACCTTCTACCCTAAGCCTCCTTGTATATTCTGTGAACTCCTTGTGGTTGGACAGTTAACCAAGGTGCATATGGTCTTGCAAGTAGTCCTACAAACAGGCCCTTTTGCTACAATCTGTGTAACTATACTACTATTTGCCCATGATATGTGGGCCTCACCGTGGGGCCAGAGGGGTATGACAGGCATAATGTCTCCAATTTGTAACATCTTCAGAGCTGAGTTGCTGACCCAATATCGTCTTCCAGAACCCATATTGCCGTATTATACATGGGTTCGCATGACAAATATTCTCGTCATTTCCTGCAAACTTCTAGACAGACTTTGTTTTACCAATTAGAGTAACCCAAGTCTTAAGGTAGGGTAACTGTAATCGCCAAGTAGGGTAACCTACTTTGAAGATCACTCTAGTTTTACCTTGTTACTCTCTCGATTCCTATAGCAAAGATAGACTTCTCTCCTCTTCGCCCGGTTACCCAGCCAAGCCAGGTAACCTGGCCTCTCTAAATCCTTGAGTATGCGAACATCTCTCAAGGCTGAAACCTCCCGGGCTTAAGTTTCTTGTATACTTTACTGTTCACAATGGAACTCAGTGTTAGGCAGTAGCCGACTCTAAAGACAAGCGAGTCTAGACTAAGGCCCAATAGGTGACGCAGTCATTTTCTAGGAAGGCGCACTTATGATGTTAAGAACAAATATAGGTTTCCATCGTAGAACGAATATATTGATAAGATCTCTTCTCCGTCGCTGATCATCTATAAAGCGTGGGAGGCACCTCGATATTTATATTCCGCGTCTGGGTGTTCACGGCCTATTTATTTCTTACACCTTTCCTCTGTGCGAACTTCGTGGACACTGAAAACCTTTATCCCGCTTGACTCTGATTTCCCCGAGCAGCGGGGAGGGTGTCCCACCCCTCTCCTCGCTTCCACGGTGCTTATCATAGCCACTTGAACCCCTTCACTGTGGCAAGTGGCTACTGGTCCTTTCTCTGCATACGGAGTGATCAGCTCCGATGACAGACTTATCAATGTAGGAGGATTTCCCATCCATCTTCATTGACCTGCAGGACGCATGCTCCTACATTATCGCGCCAATGGTGGTTAGGCCTCGGTGCGCTCAGTGTTGATTTCTTCACGTGGTAGGTCCTCAACTGACTCTACCTTGTCATGCTTCTGGGTGTGGATGAACGATCGTCTCTTGGGCGTCATTCCCTCATCAGGATTTCCCTCCGCATTCCTCCACCAACAGACGTGAAATTCGGTCTTACTACCCTCATGGCAGCCGGTGACTCCTATTGGAGTAGCCGACCTCCCCCCGGTTGGCATCCATCCATTGGGGCAGCTGAGGGATCTTTGCATATGTTTATCTCCACAACCAACCAACCGATTTAGTTCGTTCGACATTGTCAGGATAGCCGAGAGTCCTCTCTTGTGAATTCAGGGAAAGCCCGACTGTCGGCAACCTTGGGTGGTGGCGTAAATGCGGGTTTTGTGCCGGCGTTGTATTGGTAGAAATTAACTCATTCTCCAAATACCCCGGCGGACCCTGGGATTGAACACGTGACCTTTTGCCAATGATCACGTAACATGCCCATTACACTAGGCCAGTTCGTCTTATGTGTAACACCCAGACCATCAGGCTTCTATAGATTAAGCTCTTGCTTGCCCCCCTTTCCTTACTAGTCAGACTCATAGCACCCTGCATGGATGTAGGTTCAATGGGCCACAGCTCAGGTATGCTAGGTTATTACATTCTGTTGCATAGCATGGGTTTCAATCTATATTATGCAGTCCTTTGTTCTGTATTTTGAATATCAGGTACTCCCTTAAGATTGTATTTCTGCCCTCAAGTCCCTTTGGAATATATAAATAGTTTTTGCCATACCTGGTTCTTGCAAATAACACTCTATTTGCAATTGAGTACCATGATAAATCACCTCTCAAATCCATATCTTTATTTACTTTTTTCCATGTTTGTTCTCTGTGGGACATTGAGACCTTGTGGGTACAGAATATTCTTGTCATATTATTTACCATCTATCCGATATCTCTTTCCTCTTCTATGTTGCTTCCTCAAGTTGGCTCAGGTGGGTCATCTTCCTCTTCTTCTTCCCTGACATGGAATATTCCCCGATAGTATTCATCTATCACTACAAGCATAACTGAGATTGCTCTTTTACCTCCATATGTAACGTGTTCCACCCAGGCCCTAGTCATGTAACGGTACGATAGGAGCAGATGGCTTCTTGATCAACAAGAAGCGAGCACTGCTAACTAAAGAAGACTAAGAAAAGGGTGTAAAAGGAGATCAAAGAAGTAACCATTCAACCAAGTATATTAAGAATACTGTCTGTCAAAGTCTGCTGTTTCCATCATGACTATCAGCGGTCCTTAAATACAACATATCACTAATCTGCAGTATGCGCAATATTCTAAAACAATGTGTGTATCAACCGATAGCACACGAAACAATACCAGTATCAGGCGATGCTGTGAAACTAAATATAAAACATTCTGTGTATCAACCGATAGCACAGGAAACAATACAAGTATCAAACGATACTGTGAAACCAAACATAAAGCATTGTGTGTATCAACCAATAGCACACGAAACAATACCAGTATCAAACGATATTGTAAAACCAAACATAAAATAACCTAGTACCCGTACTGGTTACACTCCCAAAATAAAATAACCATTTCACCAAATAAAATAACTTAAAGAAATCATAATGGTCGGTAAACCCACCATTCTCCTAAATGTCCGCATAGGACCCATCCTTCTCGTCATCTCTATCCTGCAACAATCTCATGTCGTCCTGCAATATCCGTTCTGCTCCCTGCAACCATCTTTCCAAACACAGCTGACATGGTGCTCCATGCACGAAGAAACCCAACTCCCAGTGATGTGGTAGGTCCACGAAGTTCCGTACTATGCGGTCCTCGCATTCCTCACTTTTGATATCAATTCGCCCGCAATCCTCACTGTGATCGATGTAGAATATTGTCAAGTATGCGCTTAGTGGGATGATTTCTCAGTATAGCAGGTATCCCAAAATGAGGACTCATCCCTTTATGCTGACCTCTCCATAGTGCGACATCTTGTTTCTTTCACGTAAGGATAAGGTGGTTTGATAAAGTATTTAGGGTAATGTATGTTGTAAGGGGTGTTGTTCGGAGGAATCTGGGTAATGGTGGCTGGTGCTTATGTCTTGGTTTTGGCCTCGCTTAGGTGTTGGCCTCGGTTAGGTGTTCGGGGAAGGTGAGTGGTACTTAATGTCGGTTCCTCCCATCTCTACGTATATATCACATCTTACCGTGCTCAGATAACAACCACTTCCTAAGTGGAATATGTCCGACATTGTTTCTTCCCACATCCTTCCTGTCGACTCCCTTGTTATCACTAGGCATTTGTTGCAAATATGCATGAATAATCGCTGCGTAAGGTACTTTCTAGGGATAATTTCACGGTTCACCAATAGTCCAATTAGCCGGTAGCACAGTCTCCCCGGAACTTGCTCATAGTTTGACATCGTAAGGCTTTTCGATGGTGTGTTTTCCCTTTCGCTATTGCCACTACTTGGTTTTGGCCAGTTGTTCTAGGTGCGCAGCTTCGCCTTCCATGACCTTATTTTCATCTTCACTGCCTTCTAAGTCGCTTTCAAAGTGGGCCAACCAAAATCCATCCTGTATCCCTTGGTCTGTGTCAGGGCGCAGGTGTTGGATTTCTGGCAGGATTAGGCTCTACGCCACTGTCTCATGGTTTATCGTGGGGGGTAATGGACTTCCGGTTTGTTGTCTTCCCACCATTGATTTACCAATTCCATCGCATTTTCCAATCCCCCCTAAGGTTCCCAGCTATTCTCTGTTTCCAGGTACCCCACTCATTTTACTAGCAATTGATCATGGTCATACCATCTTCTATGGTCTCGTATCACTTCTACTTCCCACTCCAGCTTTTCGTTAACCACAATCGGGGGGGGTTTTGCGTGAATGCTTCCAGGGAATGAAATATCGTCGTTAGAGAGGTAGCTTTTCACGGTAGATGCATGGAATATCGCTTCCCAGTTTCTGTACATTCTCCCATCCATTTCCGCCGTGTAATTTTGCATATGCTCATCGTATCCAATTATCTTGAATGGGTCACGCTAGCGCGGTTGCAATTTCTTGCTGCGTGCCAACCCCGTAGCAAATAAACTTCCATATACCAGTAATCGATTACCTTTTCCTATTTGTGTATGGTGCCTGCATCGCTTTGCTGCCCTTCTCAAGCTTCTAAATTGTGCCAATTTGATAGCATTAAATGCTGTGTTCCAGATTGCTTGGTGATTGTTTAGCAATTCGTCAGCAGCTGGTACTGTGGAGTTCTTGAAATTCGCTAGGGGAAGTAGTAGGTAACGTTTTTCCAAAAACTGCTTCATACGGTGACATACCGAGAGTTTCTGACCACCCTGCGTTCAGGTATGCTGCCATCTCTGGTATGTCATCGACCCAATTGTTTTGCCTTGCATTGACTAGGTTTCGAAGATCTGTCTTTAATTCTCAAATCTTCCTTTTGACCTGTCCATTCGTTTCATGGTGGCCTGGTGCCGCTGTGAGGTACTCGATTCCTAAGGATTGACACTTCTGTTTCTACACATATGACTCGAATTGTGAATCCGTATCGCTTACCATTGATGTTGGGTAACCATGGGGAGTAAATATTTTGTTGTGTAGTAGCTCCCAGGTTGTTATTGCCGTTACTTGCTTAGTTGTAGGTATGAGCCATATGAATCGCAAAAACCTCTCCATCGCAACTAGGATTGTATCATATCCTCAAGAGTTGTGGAAAGGTCCTGCAAAGTGGATGGCTATTGATTGGAAAGGTTCAGAGGGTAAGATAATCATCTGAGCCTTTCCTTCTGGTAACTTTGCGGGTTCCTTATTTGCCTGACAGGTGTGACATTGCGCCACGTATGCTCTGAAGTCCTCCTGCATTTCAGGCCAGAATGGGTACTTGGTAGCGTACAGCAAGTTTCGTTTAGCACTGTGGTGGCCTTTGTTGTGGATTTTGCTAAGGACATACTCCCTCAACATCGTATTTCCCTATGCGGGGCCGTTTGGGATATACAGGCAGTTCTCCCCGTATCTTGTTTTTGCATACAGCATTCCATTTGCAATCTTGTAAGAGGACAAATCTCCTGTGGAGTCCATGCTCTCATTGACTTGTCTCCAAATTGGTTCCTTTCGGTATGCTGCGACCATGTATGCTCGGAAAGTTCCAATCATTTCGTTGATTGTCTGCAGTGTATCCCGTTCGTCTTCTATTCCACTTCCTCTTGTTACTTCAGGTTGGTTGTCCTCCTTGTTGTCTTCCAAAACATCTCGTAGCCCGCGCCGATGTTCAGTCATGGTCGGGGGGATTACTGAGACTATTGTCTCCTTGTTATGGCTTTCTAGCGGTTCTGCCCGTCTAACCGGTGGCAGGCTGTCTGGTCCTGGCATTCGAAAAGACGCTATTATCTCATTTGTAAGGTTCTCTACTGATTCTGGTTCTGGCATTTGGGATGCTGGGGCTTCTGGGTTCAGAATTGCCAGGATGGTGTAGGACCTAGACACTGGTTAGATGAGGGTGAACGGCACCTCCCCCACGCTACTTGGTCTACCGCCAACAGTTTGTTGCCAGTCCCACTCATTGATTGGAGTGGGGTCCAGAGGGCTTGGGTTGATTTCTGTACCTGGATGGCTTGGACCCTCACTGGGCGGGAACGGTGTCTGGGTCTTCCGCCATCTAGGGTGATTGTTTGTGAATTTGATCTTGGTTTGATGATATGGACAATGGTCCAGATAGTAGTGCGAGGAGTGAAGTCTGCTATGTTGGAGATCCTCAGGTGGCGTGCTGCGGAGGGTGCACTTGTCACCCCAATCGTTTCCCGCAGTAATCAAGCAGGGGCTCTCAGAAGGCACAGGGGCCACATTGGGGTACTCTGTATATGGGTAAGGAGGTGAGGTAGGGGAAGAATGTTGCTCAGGCTCCATTGTGTTTGATTCTTGCTCGTAAACAGTATTATCAAAGATGTCATCTGCTTCCTTTGTGAAGTGGTGGACATAGAGCGGGTTCAAGTCTGATCCGTCCTCGTATATCCGGGAAAGGGTGTCAGCTAAATAGTTCCTGCTTCCTGGCGCGTAGACTATTTTTGTGTCGTACTTTCCTAAGGCACTAAACCATCAGACTTGCTTTCTGCTTGGATTCTTCGCAGTCCGTAGATGAGTCAAGGGTTGGTGGTCTATTACTATCGTGAAGGTGTTTCCCATTAGAAAATTGTGGAACCGGTTAAGCCCTTCCACTATGTCAGTGGCCTCTTCATCGGTAGTTACATAATTCATCAGTGCATTGGTTAACATCCTGCTATGTAACGATACCGGTTGAGCCGTCTCGTATATGGGTCCTTGTCCCACCCATGCTCCTATTCCTGAATCTGTGGCGTCCGTAATAAGCCACATTGGTTCCTTGCTTCGTATGTCTATTGGTCGCATGACTTTGTGATCGATGATGCCCTTTTTTACTATCTCAAACGTGGTCTGATTGGTGGTCCTCCATACGAATTCCACATTGCCTATCACATCCGTCAGCGCTGCCGTTAAGGTAGTATGGCGTGGGAGGAACTGAGCTACACAGTTCACTATTCCTAGAAAGCGTTGCAATTCCTTTTTGTTGCGAGGTGTTTCCCCACCTGCAATGCTTGATATTTTCTAGGGAGAGGCATGGATCCTCTCATTATCCACTATGTGTTCTAGTACTTCCAGCTTATCTGCAAATAGTACTGACCTTTTCTTGCTTGCATAGAACTTTGTCTTTCTGAGTCGATGACATACCTGGCGCATGTGATTCTGGTGTTCCTCTGATGTATCTGAGAATATGAGAATATTATCGATGTATACCCATACAAAATAATGTGGAAATTTACCTTAGAAGGTCTTCCATTATTCGCATAAAGGTTGCCGGTGCGTTCATGTCTCCTTGTAGCCTTACTTTGCTAACAAACCCTCTCAATGGGGTTTTGAAGGGGTTGAATTTAGCGCTGTCCTTAACCACTCATGTTTGGAGGTACGTGTCGCTTAGGTCGATCTTACTCCTGAATTTCGCTCGCCCTATTCAGTTAAGGATCCGTTGATGGTTGGGAATCGACGCACTATCCATAATCGTGTTGTCATTTCAAACTTTTAAATCCACCAGGAGGCGGATTCTTCCATCTGACTTGGGTTGCACAAACATAGGTGCCGCCTCGGGAACTTCCTGTTGTACAATAACTCCAGCGCACAGCTTCTCATTCATCCAACTGATGAGTTTTTCTTTGTATACTTCTGGGATTGAGTATGTCAGTTGATTTTTTAGGTCGCCTAGATCTTTTAGCCGACTGTGGTGGTTAATCTTACGCACGGGTGGTAGCATTTCAGGAACCTTGTCTGAGAATACATCCTTGCATTCTTCCAACAATGTTGCCGTTGTGGTGTCTGAAATGGCGGCTCGGAATTCCCCGCTTGTTGGTCTGCATAGCACACGCAGTCTGTTATCAGGAAACTCCACTGCTGTATCCCCACACCTGATAAGGGCATTGTGTCTTTTGAGGAATGGCATTCCTATGAGGGCGTCGTATTTGGCGAGATTTCCTACCAACATCTCCTGATTTGCCCATTTCTTTTTCCCGATTCCCACCATCAAACCACACTTTTTATGGCTTGAGGAGCGGGAGCCTTTCATGGCCATATTACCTGTTGTTGGTTGAGGTAGGGGTTCCATAGGGATGCCATGGGTAGAGATAAAGATGGCGCTAACTATGTCACAGCCGATTGTTCCCGTGTCGAATAGTACCTTTGCTGAGTGGCCTTCTATGTGAATTGTTCCTTCTAGAGTATCACGGGGCCTGCTTGCCAGTGATGGTTGCATTCGGAAGCTTTCCATTCCCCACCAGTTAATTTTCACTGCAATGTATCGGGTTGCTTCCATGTGGTTCGTACTTGTTTCTCACTTAGTTGATTTTCCTTTTCCCTTTTTGGCATAGCAGTCCTTTGCATAGTGCCTCTTTTTCCCGCATTCAAAACATGTGCCTTCATAGCATCGTTTCTGCTTCTTGTCTTTCAAATCCTTGTGGTATAGTTTACTCTTCCTTGTATTGTCCCCTGATGATGATCCTTTTCTCCTCTTCTGTTATGGTATGGGGGTTCAGTAAACTCCTGTTTCATACAGGATAGCATGCTTTTGTTCAGCCTGCTTGACTATCTTGTCAAAGGAATCTCACTCTTCTTCCCTGAGTTCTACCGCCTGGCGTAGTCTGGAATGCATTGCTTCATACAATCTTTGTTTACAGCATGTACTGAGATACCGTTCCAGTAGGCAATCATCCATGATACATTAAGATATTCATCATGACCAAGGTTGTTCTTTCTCCGTTGCTATTTTGTACTGGCTGGATACCCTTGAACCTTTTGTATAATTCTTCCGTGTTCCGTGAGGATTGGAGTCTTTCTCTCAGGTATTTCATCTGGGTCATTCCTCGGATTCTTTCCCCACTCTCATAGTGGTTCCTTGCTTAGTAGTATGCTTCTTCTGCTCTTCCAGTACAGAAGCTTCCAAAGTACGCTCCACTTCCTTCCTTGGTTTTTTCCACTCCATGCAGGGCCAGGTATTGAGAAGTGGTTATTACCCATTGATCAAATCGTTCAGGTTTTTGGTCCTCTTTTTCGCCCGAGAACAAGGGTGGCAGCGGAAGTTCGATTTTTGGTCCTGTTCACCCAGCCCCCGGGCCGGGCGGCGCAGCGGATTCTCCTTCTGGTATTCTAGGTTCAGATTCTTCATCACTGTTATCATTGTCTAACGAGCTTTCTGGTGAGTTACTGGGGGACTCGTCTGGTGGTTTCTTTACCGCTGAGCGATCTCTTGTTTCTTCGTCCCTGCCTTCATTCTTAGGTGTGTCAACAGGTGAGGTGTCTTTCTTTGGTAGTTGTGCCGGTGCCTTTCCTTTGCTGGGGCTGCGGGGAAATAGCCCATGAAGGCTGGTTGCTGCCTTTGCTAATTCGGCAGTTGATTCGCCAAAGGTCTGCTTGGCCAGGTCTCGCTGTAGTTGTCTTTCTGCTTTGTCAATCAAGAAGTCGCTCTTTGGCTCTTTAGGTTTCTTGGGTTACCTTTTCTTGGTAAGGCCTTGGCATGGGACCTGCTTCCCACTTCGAGTCTCCAGTGACTCAATGGTGTTGTGTTGGCGGAGCCAGACCTTCCGTGGTTCTGCCGCTCCCTGATGCTAGCTTCGCTGTTGGCCTTTCGTAGGTTGATCAGACCAGGTTCCTGCCGGTTTCTTAACTACTTGCTGAGGTTAAAAAAATGTAACATGTTCGGCCCAGGCCCTAGTCACGTAGTGGTACGATAGGAGCAGATGGCTTCTTGATCAACAAGAAGCGTGCACTGCTAACTAAAGGAGTCTTCGAGCAGGGTGTAATAGGAGATCAAAGAAGTAACCATTGAACCAAGTATATTAAGAATACTGTCTATCCACGTCTGCTGTTTCCATCGCGGAAATCAGCGCTCTTTAAATACAACATATCACTAATCTCCTGTATGTGCGATATTTCAAAACAAAGTGTGTATCACCCAATAGCACACGAAACAATACTAGTATCAGACGGTACTGTGACACCAAACATGAAACATTGCATGTATCAACGGATAACACACGAAATAATACAAGTATCAAATGATACTGTGAAACCAAAGATAAAATAACCTAGTACCCGTGCTGGTTACATAATAGCCATCTAGAGGTGTCACACATCTGATCAGAAGAGTACTCTCTGGTATTTGAAAAGCAGTAGCGCCCATGTCAAGTAGTTTAGGTATTACGAGGGATCAGACTGTAGGCTGTATAAGAGTGAATAGCTTCTCACTGGTGCTTCTCCATCTTTCATCAATGGTTTACTGCCATTCCCCATCTCCTATCTCTGGCAATAGTAGGGGACTAGGATCTGGTATAGTGCTTAGAGGTCTCAGTGGCTTACTTGTGAGGTATGGCTATAGTTAACTGCATAGTTTGCCTCATTATTGACAAACTTGGATTCTCTCTGGTGATAAGAGCAATACTCCACCCTCCAGTATGAGCAGTACAGCTTGCTGTACTGGACTTCTTCCAGTAGGGTACTTCACAACATGTATAAATTGCCTCAATCATTTCCTGTAATGATAGTTCAGTGGTATTAGATATATACAGGTCTCAAATTATGGTATATTGTAGCGACCCAGCATACATGAGCTATGGCAGTCGGAACCTGCACCGATACAGGTAGCCAGGCGATGGACTGGTAGGAACCGGGAGGCAAGTAAGTACTTGACCTGCGGAGACCCGATGGCCCGGGCTCCGAGATGAACAGAATTAGCTGGCTAGGCACTTAGGTACCTGGGTACAACTAGGAAGCGGTGTCAGTGCACTTAGGGACCTCTGAAGGGGCAGTTACTCAGCCAGGCCAGGTAACTGGAGAAAGGTCCGAAATGTCTATCTACGGCAACAGGATAGACCGGGTAACAGGGAAAGGTTATCTTGCCCGCTGGACAAGGTTACCCTACTCTCAGAATCCGGTTACCCTGCCATGGGGCTTAGATGGCCCTGCCGAAAGTGTTGGGTTACCCTACCTTTCAATACGAAGTCCCTCAGGGAGTTCGGAAAAAATGACCGCAATGTTAGTCCTGCAACGCCATGTATAATACTGGAATCTGGGGGTTCGGGAGATGATATTGGGTGAGCTACGCAGCTCCGAAGAAGCTGTAAACTGGAGACATTATTCCTGTTACACCCCTGCCGGCCCGCCATGTGGCCCGGAGATCATGGGCAAACAGTTGTGTGATTGTGTGCAGTCTAGCAAAGGAGAATCTTAGCAGATCTGCTTGCAACACCGTATACGTCGCTGCCGTCCAGTCGAGCGTAAGCTGTTCACAGAGTGTATAAGGGGGCATAGGGTAGAAGGTGGAGCACCTCCTCAAAGTCGTTGGGAGTAAAGCAGACCAAAACTGGCTGAGTTAACGGGAGTTACCCGTAGGGGTCTCGCAGGTAATCACAGGTGGTGCCGGAGTGGTCGCGTGAGTTTTACACCTACCAAGCCCGAAAGTGTCCCCAACATCATAGGCTCGGAAACAGAAGTGCATAGACACTAAAAGCATGATTGCTAGCACAGGTAAGGTGGATCCCAGGTAGTGGTCATGGGTAGCACCCCTTGGACCCCTCCCGGATCAACATATCCTGCGGATGCCACCAGAAGTCCAAGAACTGTAAATAGTAGATAGATAAACCGCTCACGGTAGCTTCCAGGGCCAAGTAGAAGATCAATGCATATGGGAAGGGTGTCACGGATAGTCGAGTTCCCACAGCGTCTTGACTGTTAGCCACTGGCAAGACTCTGATGCCTAAAAGTTTTCACTCCGGTGGGCAAAATGGCAATGCCCCCGCAGAAACGATAGGCGTATAAGGTGAATGCCGACTAGAGTATGTTGACACACGCATGCCCAAAGGGTGTGCCAGGAGACTTGTCGGACCGCCCTTAGCGGAGAAGGGTGTGCTCGAATGGTTGAAGCAAACTGATAGGGGAGTGTCTAGCATAAGATAAAAGTGCCTGAAAGTATATGCGAGAACTCTCCTACTCCAACAATCAATCCTCTCGAGACCTTAATTGAATGAAGCGTCAGGCTTAACGATGTTAAGTTTTGCTGTTTACTTTACACTTACATTTGGCTGCACCTTTGACAATAAGTTTGAAGTTACTTGGTGCGGTCGCAACCTTGGGTTCCATCTTCCTAGGGGCGCCCCCATTACATATGCAATGTATAAGAAAGGAGGAGAGGTTGTGGGAAAGGCTCACTCAGGTTCTATTATATTTGACCCTTGTTTGTACCAGACATTATTTGAGATATTATCGTCTTCACTCCTGTACTTCTTCACCTTTAGTCAGTTTAGGTCTGACTTTCCTTCATATACCTGGGAGAGACTATCAGCTAAATGGCTAGTAGTTCCAGGACCATACCCTATCTTTACATTATATTTTCATAGTGTACTAACCCATCTTACTTCTTTTCCCTTGCAGTTTTTGGCTGTCCATAAGTGAGTCAGGGTTGGTGCTTGGTACCTACCAGTAATATATTTCTTTCTGGTATGTTGTGAAAAATGTTTAGCACTTTGACTATCGCTATGACCTCTTTAACACTAGTTTCGTAATTTGCTTGTGAGTTGATAAACTTTCCATTATGTAGAGTATCTGGTTGTGCTATTTCATCTATGAGTCCTTGTCCCACCTCTGCCTCTTTTCCAATATCTGAAGTATCTATTACCAACTATATTAGTTCTTTGCTTCTAATTTCTATAGGTTGCATGACCTGAAATAGGTTGATCTGGTTCCTGACATTATCAAATGCTACCTAGTATATGTAAGTACAAATACGGTCTGCATTTCCTGCTAGGTTAGTTAATCGTGCTATTGGTGTCGTATGATATCCAATGAATAGCACCATATAGTTCACAAATCTAAGGAACCACTCTAATTTCTTTGTATTTCCTGGTATATCCTATTTTGCATTAGAGGATATTATTTGTAGGAATTCATAGGTTCTCTTCTTGTCCACAATGTGTCCTAATACATTTAGTTTCTTTGCGCACAATTCTGACTTCCTCCTGCTTGACTAAAACTTCATAAACTATAGTTGATCTCATATTTGTCTTATGTGCTTTTTATATTCTTCGAATGTATCCCAAAATATGAGAATATTATCCATGTATATCCATAGAAAGTGGTGCTGGAATTCGTTAAGTGGATCTTCCATTATCTATATAAATATTACCACTGCATTCATGTTGTTTTCAGGTATTTTCTTACAAACATATCATTCAATAAAGAGTTTGAACGAGTTGAACCAGACACTCTCCTAGTCCACCTATGTTTAGAAGTAGACATTGCTTAGATCAAACTTTCTTCAGAATTTCACTCTCCTGATATGGTTCTGAATTCGTTGTTAATTGAGAACAGAATAGCAGTCTATAATTATATTATTGTTTCAGAGATTCAGCGCTACCAGGAGACAGATTCTTCTGTCAGACCCTGATTGTACAAATATTGGTAACACTCCCAGTATCCCTTGTTGTTTGATCATTCCAGCATGTAATTTTCATTTATCCAGTTTATACAGTTTTCCTTGTATGCTTTAGTGATCTAGTATGTTGGTTGATTTTTCAGGTCAGCTAGGTCTTTTAACCGCATCTGGTAGTTTATTTTTTTAACTGGTAGCAAGGTCTCAGGGACTTTGTTCATGAACAGACCCTTGTTTTCTTCAAACAAGATAGCTTAAATAAAGTCCAATATGGCAGCTTAGAACTCTCCACCCATTGGTCTGCATTCTACTCCTAGTTTGTTATCAGGAAACTCTACTGCCATGTCTCTATACTTCCTGTAGGCATTGTGCCTTTTAAGACATGGCATTCCAATAAGGGCATCATATTTAGCAAAGTGTTCAACTAACATCTCCTGGTCTGTTCTTTCCCTTTTCCCAATTCCTACTGTCTGACCTCGTTCTTTGTGGGTTGAAGAGTGGAAACCTTTCACAACCATATTTGGTATTATTGGTTGGAAAAGGGAGTCTGTGGGTATTGTATAGGTTGCAATAAAGGTGGTACTGATTTTGTCACAGCCAATTGTTCCTATATCAAATACCACCTTTGCTGAGTACCTATTTATGTAGATTGTGTCTTCCAATACATCATGAGAGATTATCAGATTTGATAGCCCAGTTCAGAAGCCCTCCACTCCTACCAAGTTTATCCCAATCTCATCATACATGTTTGCTTTGACCTAGTTAGTGCTGGTTTCCTTTTTTAGAGCTTTACTCTTTCCTTTCTTTGTATAGCAATCTTTCGCATAGTTCTACTTTTTCCTACATTTCAAAACATGTTCCTTCATTCTATCTTTTGAGTTTCTGGTCTTCATCCTGTTTGGTTTTTTGGTATGTTGGTTTGGCTTTCTCTCAGCTTTCTCTCCGGAAATGTCTTTTACTATTCTATTGTTGTATTTGGTATATCCACTAGACTCCAGTTTCATATAGGATTCCATGTTTTCATTCTACTTGCTTAACAATCTTGTCAAAACTGTTTCTGTTTTCCTCCTTAGATTCTACTTTCTGCTACAGTCTTAGGTGTATAGTCTCATACAGTCTTTGACTTAGTGTATAGTTGGATACCCTCCCACTAAGTAGTCATCCTTAGTATATCAGTTGGTCCATAGCTAACAATATTACTTACTCTGTTTTTCCTATTTCAGACTTACTAGATTTCCTTAAACTTTCCGCATAGTTCTTCCATGTTTTGCAAGAACCAGGATCTATCTTTCTGGTGTTTTATCACAGTTGATTCTTGTATCTTTTCCCCACCCTCATTGTAACATGTTCACATCTAGGATGCTAATCACGCTTTCAGCACAATGGTAACAGGTGGCCTGCTTGCTTAGCAAGTGGCGAGAGCAGTGTAGACCAAAGGAGGCTTTGGAAGGGTGTAATAGAAGATCAAGAAGTAACCATTCAACTAAGTATATTAAAAATGCTGTCAGTTGAAGGCTGCTATTTCCATCATGGAATCAATGGTATTTAAATACAAGTTTTCACTTGTCTCCAGCATGAGCAATAACATAGTTCTTTTCAAGGTATCCAATGATACCTTTGAAAAATAGCAAGCATCAAATGATACTGCGAAACAAAACATGAAATATTCAAAGTATCAAGCAATACCTTTGAACTATAACAAGTATCAAATGATACTATAAAACAAAACATAAAACATTCCAAGTATCAAGCGATACCTTTGAAACATAACCAGTATCAAATTATACTATAAAACAAAACATAAAACATAACCTAGTACCTATATTAGTTACACTCACAGTGTCTTATTACTTGATAGTATACTTCTTCCCACTTCTCAGTACAGAACCTTTTCAAGTATGCTCCACTTCCTTCTTTGCTTTTATCTATATCATGTAGTATGAGTTACAAGGTAGTAGTGGTAACCCATTAGTTAAATACATTGAGTTTTAGATCCTCCATTTCTCTGAAGAAGGTGGAAGACATTGAAAGCTTGATCTTTGACCCACAACATCCCATTGACAGGCTGGACACCATCCCAGCACCCCTTTCTGGCCTGCTGTCATCTGATTCTTTACTACTAGAGCTGTTATCTGGTAGCCTGAGAGTTGCAGTTCTTTCTATCTCTTCCCAGGTATTCTTTAGGAGTCTAAAATGTATTGCGCATTCTCTTTTGAGAGGTGGTTCAAGTACCTTCCCTTTGTTAGAGCTTTGGGGAAAGGTTCCCAGAGTACTGGTCCCTGCTTTTAGTAATTCCTCTGTAGATTCACTAAAGGTCTGTGTGGCTAGGTCCTAAGAGAATGGTCTGGCATGTTCATTGATTACAAAATCATCCTTTCAACCTTTCTCTTCCTTGGGTTATCTCTACTTGCAGAGGTCTTCTCATTAGACTTGCTTTCCGCTCCCTATTGTCGATAGCTTAATGGTATATTAGTGGAAGAGCTAAACATTCCTAGTGTAGTGATATTCTATGTAACTAGAGGGAACCTAGGGTTCCATAGAGTATAGGTGTTAGGGCTGGTATGGTGCTGAGTACAATGCACCGATAGCTTAGAAGAGACGATGAGGAAGTAGAGGAAACTCAATCAATCACCATCATCCTTCAATTCCCACTTCCCTGTTTGTTCCTATTACCTAGGTTCTGCCACTTCATGCTACTAGCTCTCTGTACAGAAGTTAACAGGTTGATCGTGCCTCATCTCTATGTGTTTCTAACCACTTGCTGAGATTAAAAAAGTGTTATGTATTTGCCCCAGTATACTAATTATCTAGCGGTATGATAGGAGCAAATACCTACTTGATCAACAAGAGGTGGGCACTGCTTACTAAAAGAGGTTTCGAGAGAGTATAGTAGATAATCAAATGTAACTATTCAACCCAGTATATTAGAAATACTATTAGTCAAAGTCTACTGTTTCCATTATAGAAATTAGAAGTCTTTAGATACGACTTATTACTTATAATCAGTAGGATTGATTTTATAAAATCTTGTGTGTCTCAAATGATAGTACATAAAACAATACAAGTATCAAACAATACTGCGAAATCAAATATAAAATATTATATGTATTAACCAATACTACATGAAATAATACAAGTACCAAACAATACTATGAATCCAAAGATAAAACTAACCTAGTACTCATACCAGTTACATGTATGATAAAAGACAACCCAGTTTATATTGTAGAGGACAAGGAAAATAGGTGCTAGGGTTTTTTTTGATTTTCAATTGGTAGAAAAATAAGTTACAGCTTTTAAAAATTTCTGTTTTGAGTGAGAATTACAGAAAAATATTATATCAGTCACACTTGATGTCCTGATTAACCTAATGATATATGTACTAGTTATAGGATTTAGAGTCCAAGAAAGCAAATTGTATTACTAAAATTTAATTCCTATAACCCACAATCATTGATTATTACTATAATTACTAATGAAATAGACTTTCAAGCTCAGAAATGTCAACTACAGGAAGATATTGAGAAATGTGGCAATCAGGTCCTCTTTTACCCATAGCCTTACTATGAGCTAAACTTTATTGAATATATATAGAGTGCAGTGAAACAGTATACAAGAAACAATTGTAGATACAGTATTAAAAGCTTATAACAACTTATTCCACACGTATTAAACTCGGTATCTGATGAAATGATTTGGAAATTTGTATAACGGGCAAGATATATTATAGATACTTATCAAGATAGAATGTGTTATGAATCTGCAGAATTTCAAGCTTCTGTTTGGCACAAATATAAAAGTTATAGACATGTCACAGATGTAATAGAGATTGATGAAGAGATTAAGTTAATATTATATTTATATTCTAAATTAGTTGACACCTATATATCTTATAATATAATATAAAAAGATCTTGAACTTTGAAGATTGTATCAATTCATATTATTCATATACCTAGATATTATAATACATCTGCTTACTTTAAACCCTATTCCTAAAATCTTTTTTACTTAGTTCGAACTAAAAATATAGATCTCAGCAGCTAACTTTGCACAGCGACATATAACATATCTTTTTCAGCCTTGTTGTCAGAAATGGTGATAGGGGTAGATGATTGATTATGTTACGAAAGACTCAGAACAGAATAGTTGCTGGATTGAGTTAGACTAACCAGTAAGGCTTGCGAGCAAGGCAGATTAGTTAGACTTTAGTACTATGACTCACAGTGGGGGTTATAGGGTCTCACACGACTCACAGTTGTGAGTCACTTATATGTTGCAACTGATTGATACATTTGAATGACTCATGGTTGCGAGTCGCATGATATAATAACTTTTCTAGATAACTCAGTTAGCAAGTCATGGGTCTTACGCATGTGATACACTTAGCTTACATAACTATAGCAGGTGAGTCAGAAGTATGAGTTACAGGATTAGGGTTGGTGTGAAGAGTAAGTATAAAAGAGGTCACTAGGACCTGGGGGGATGAGCTCTGTATACTATCATCTTTGTATCTTCTTGCCTATAACATTACTACTCTACTCATCACCTACATAGCTACATTGTGCATCTAGCCTCATGAATGGGTTATGAGATAGAAGCCTAAAGTGCCTAGCTATCTAACTGGGAAGAAGAAGTCAAGCCTTGAATGTTTGAGGCTAAGATATCATTGCCTATGTGAGAAAAGCACGGACTAGTAGGAATTGTTACATTGGTGTATGTTTTAAACTACTTGAACCATAAGAAAAAATATTGTAATTGGGGCACCCCTAGGAAGATGGATCACAAGATTGCAACCGCACTGAACATCCTCAAACTTATCACTAAAAGTTCACACCAATATAAGAATAAAGTGATCAGTAAAATTTAATATCATTAAGCCCAAAGCTTCACACAATTAAGGTCGCAAGACGATTGATTGTTGAAGTAGGTGTTACACATAAGACAAACTGGTATGGTGAAATAGGCATGTCACGTGATCATTGGCAAAAGGTCACATGTTCAATCCCAGGGTCTGTCGGAGTATTTGGGAAATGAGTTAATTTCTGCCAATACAACTTCGGCACAAAACCCTCATTTACGCCACCGCCAAAGGTCGCCAACCAAGGGGTTTTCGTTGAGTCTGCAAGAAAGGACTCTTGGCTACCCTAGCAAGGTCGAACGAACTAAATTTGTTGGCTGGTTATGGAGATAAACGCATGCAAAGACCTTGCCTGATGAGAAAACAAGGCCCAAGAGACGACCATTCGCCCATGCCCAAAGGCATGATAAGGTAGAGTCGGAGGATGGCCTACCACATGAAGGTCAACACTAAAAGGCCATTGGCGTAATAAGACAGGAACATGCTTCCTGCAGGTTGACGCAGACGGATGAGGAATCCGCCTGCATTCATAAGTCTGTTGTCGGAGCTGATCAATTCGTATGCAGAGATAGGACCAGTAACTGCCTGTCACGGTAAAAAGGTGTGAGTGACTACGATTAGCAGGAACACCGCAAGGAGAAGGGTGAGACACCCTCTCCGCTGTTCTGAGAACTCAGAGCCGAGCAGGGTAAGGGTTTTCAGGGTCTACGAAGTTTACAAAGAGAAAACGTGGGAGGAGTAGATAGGCTGTGAATACCCAGATGCGGAATATAAGTATCAAGGTACCTCCCATGCTTTACAAGAATCATCAGCGACGGGGAAGAGATCTTATCAATATATTCGTTATATGATACACTTCTTTATTCTACCATTACTTTGACATCTCGAGTGAGCCTTCCTAGCAATGACTTGGTCACGTATTAGGCCTTAGTCCAGACTCGCTTGTTCTTAGAGTCGGCTCCCGCCTAACACTATATTGATAAGCTTCTACACCACTGAGGCTCACAACCACCTCCTTCAATAAGCCTGGTGGACCGCTTATCTAGCGCCCTCCACCATCTATCTCAAATCTGCCTCCAACGAAACCCACACATATAGGAGATTGAGTTTGATGTCCGTATAAGCGAAGTCTTCAAAGACCAAAACGTTCCCTTCTGGTTCACTGATTACGGAACCAAGTGGGCCCGCAAAAACCTCACCCTTATAGAAAGGAAACGAAAGATGTCACAACCAAGGATCGAAGAAGAATTGGAGAATTCTAGGATCACCAACATGTGGCGCACTGAGAGACAGCAACAGCTGATCAGGGCATGGGGACCAGGCCAAGATAGCCTCTTTCTACTACCCCCACCACCTCCAGGAGGTGACATTCCACTGCTACACCTAGGTTCTACACCAACACCTAGGAACCCCACAGGGCCACCAGTACCAAGAGGCCCAACTCAAAGCATCACAAAAAGACAAAGCGGGCAGAGGTCACGCTCTGGGACCCCAACCCCCTCAGGCACCACCAACTTGGGTCCTTTCACCGCATACATTGGGACACTGATCGGCCAATTGGACCGCAGCGTTGCCCAAACCTGGAATGACCCGATGGTCGCATATGGGACCCTATTTGATGAGGGGAACGAGATGGCAGAAGGCCTTGCGCAAGTAAGAGAGCGACTTCTAAATGGGGAGAAGCTGGTTTGAGAGAAATTGGCGCTTTGGCAAAATAAGAGTAGGAAACTGGAAGAAGAGGTAGTGGCCGAGATCACCAGATTTAAGGGAGTGATTGAAGCGGCACTTGATCGCATACATGAGGGATCGGAACAGCAAGCAGCAGTAAGTGGACAGCTGCACCAGGACCTGGGATGCACTATCCCAGAATCGGTGAATAGAGACCGGGAACTCTATACAGACCTGGATAGACTACCGAAAGAGCTGGAAGAAGAGCAACGACGCCAGGAAACCTGGGACCTGCAGTTTGTAACACAGCTACAGACCCTCGATAAAAAGGTGTTGAGGGGGCTCGGGGACATGCAGCAAAACATGACCCAGAGGTTTGCCCAATCGATGAGGGAGATGACCACACTGGTACTGACAGCGTTAGGATCACATCAGGGGGGATCGACCCAGGATGGGGAAACCGGGGGAGGACTGTCGAGCCAATCCGAATGAGATAAAGGGAAGTGGCCAGCGGAGAAATGTATCGAGCCAGAGACCATACAGAGTGGTGGAGAAAGAACTGTGGCCACCCCAAATGTGGCCGGAGGAGCAGGGGACCTGGTCCCAGGAGATGAGGGGTCGGAAAATGGTGGGGAAGAACTGGGCCGCCAGCTAGGGGCACTGCCCTTAGGAAGGCCGTGGACAGCTAAGCAAGAGGAGGAACAGCAGATGAGCCTACAGTTAGCCCAAGAGTTGGCTCGACAAACTGCGTTGCATCAGAAAAAGCCTGCTGACCCTCTCTTCATATACAAAGCAAAGTCCTACCAGGACATAAAAACCTGGCTACACGCGTGTCTGGACTACTTGAGCCGAAATCCCATGTTGTGGATGGAGGATAAAGGTAGAATCATATATGCTTTGAGAAGGATAAAGGGTGCTGATGTGGCACTCTTCAGCAACTGGTATAGAAAGAGCATGAAAGGGCTCAAAGGGTATGCCGCTCGGCCTGAATTGCTGACGTGTGAACAGTTTCCGCATGAGATTATCGCGTAATTCTCAGCGATCAATAGCGACCACAAGGCCCTAGCACAGATGGGCAAGAGCATGTACGAGAAGAGCATCAATAAGTACCTGCTCCAGATGGAACCTTGAACATGAGGGCCAAGCTTCAAGGAACGGCGTATAGGAAGATAGTCTAGGACCGACTACCGGAGGCAATACTGAGACAGCTGTCTCATAAGTGACACGACACCAACGCCGCATGGCTAGAGCACCTTCGAGCGGTAGGCAACCAAGAGGAAGCTTTCCTTGGCAGCGGGAGGCAATGACGGGACAATCCATCCAGCTCATCGAGCTCCTCCAGACCGTTGAAACGATGACAGGAGGACAGAAAAAGGTACCCGACGTGAGGAACGGACGAAGGGTGACCTAGAAAGTTGCGGAGGAAGACAGCACCTGGAACTTTCAAGTCCGCAAGGTTTCCCCTGACAAATAAACCGAACAAAACACGGGGGGTGGAGCATACTAACTGGAAGAAAGCTCACGAATGAATACCCCAGAACCTGGTCGGCCAACGCCAGGAAAATAAAAGCTACACATGGTGCGGACTCACCAACCACAAGTGGGCAGTTTGTAGAAAGGAAGCCATTGTCGCAACGATAGGACAACAGAAAGCGGCGAAGTTTAGACCCCGAAACATAGAGGTTCGGAATACTGCCCCAAGGCCAGAGCTGAAGTAGACCCATGTGCCACCACCACCTAGACTTTGGGAGTTGTCCAATCAAGAAGGGGGATAGAGCAAGCAACCGGGAGCCCTGTATAAAAACCACAACCTAGTTTCTGAGCTAGGGCAACAGCTTAGTCAACAATGTCAGCGCACCGCACTGACTGGTTCCGAGCATGGGCATAGACAGAAGTGTGAGGGGCATAAGAAGGCACGTATAATGGAGAAAGTTAACCCATCTCAGGAGGATTCAATCAAGAATGACCCCTGGCCTGGACACGGGATGGCAAGACTTTATATTCCTCCCTAGGTAGAGAAGGTTCAAACCCAGTACCCGTGAAGAGGGGACTATTGCAGGGGGCAACTCAGGGCGTCCCAATTCTTTCCTCCAAAGGTCATGCACGGAAATTGAGTAGGGATAGCGCAGGACCGCCTAAAGACGCATCACCAGTCTCAGGATGGCACCACTGGCGATGGCAACTGGGTAGGCTGCAGGTTACTAGGTGAGACAAAGAACAGCATGCTTAGCTTAAATCGTACACAGCGGCAGGAATCGAACACCTGAGGCAGGGTTAGAAAGTTCGCTCCATCACCTATGCACTGGTGCTATAGACCGGTATGATTAAATATCGTTACTGAGGCGAAAGAAGGCAAGAAAGGATATGCAAGGATGAGAGACCAAGTTTATCTGAGAAGGCCTGAATGGCCGAAATTGTATGGGCACAATAACAAACACCCAAGATTATTGAATGCCCCAAAATACAAATGTCCGTTAAATGAAGACAGAGTAACCCTACAGGGGAACCAAAGAGACAGAAAACTCAAGTCCCAACACCGATACACTACGAGTGCCCACAAGGCACAGCACAGCTTAGAATACAAGGAGAGCGAGTACTGATTCACGTGTTATCACATTCAGTCTCACAGATCTTGGTTATATGAGAAGCACTAGTCCTAACGCTTGGCCTAGCAATAATACAACGAGACACCCCAGTTCGTATAACTGGGTTTGACGGTGCACAATCCCAAAATGCAAGAAGGTGCTATACAATGCCTATTATATTAGAAATTGGGGCTAACCGACATTTTTCAGAAATTACCTGTGAAGTCATAAGCCAGGAGATCCATGACTTAATAATACCTTTCGGTTGGTGGCATCGACAACACCCCTTATGATTCATCAAGGATGCAAGCAGATGGGCGTTCCAAATGGAGCAGTGTAAGCAACACTTGGAATAGGAAGATGAAGGAATCTGCATTGGGTGGGATGAGACAGTGGCCTCGGACCCTGCAGCAATATATGTGGGCTGAATTGCGAGCCCTGAAGACCCCAAGGCAGCAGAACGGCTCCCAAATCATAACACCCTTGATCATGAGATCAAGGTTGTCAAAGATGAGAAGCCCCCATGGGGGCCAATTTACCCGTTGCCTCAAAAGGGACTATGGGCGTTGCGGCAATCCCTTAACAAGATGCTGCGCGAGGGAAAAAGAACACCAAGCCAGGCACCCACAGGCACCCCAATACCATTTGTACCAAAACCTGACAGACGACTGAGACTGTGTGTGGACTACCGTGGGCTAAACAAGGTCACCATCGCCAACAAGTACCCTCTACGACGCATGAGTGAACTCAGAGATCAAGTAGTCGGGTTGCATATCTTCACCAAGTTGGACCTAAAAGATGGATACCACCTGATACGTATTAAAAAGGGGGATGCATGGAAGACGGCCTTCCCCATGCGGTATAGTCATTACGAATAATGGGTAATACCATTTAGGCTCGTGAACCCGCCCGCCACCTTTCAAGACATGATGCACGTGGTCCTAAGAAGATTCCTAGACTTGGGAGTAGTCGTATATATAGACAACATATTAATTTGTTCCAAGAATGAGGAGGACTGCATCAAGCTGGTAAAAGAGGTACTGACCTAGTTATGGAAATACCGGTTGGCGGTGTCAATCACTATGTCAATGTTCCACACAAAGACAGTGGAATTTCTGGGATACATAGTGAAGAGGGATGGGATCACCATGAGTGATCGAAAGGTCAAAGCCGTAAGGGAATGGACGAGACCTGAATGTGTAAAGAACATACAAATCTTTATGGGATTTGCAAATTTCTAGCGGAGATTCATCAAGAATTTCTCCGGGACTTGTAAACCCATAACGGAGTTATTGAAAGGTGACCCAAAGGGCTTAGCCTAGGGAAAGGAGCAGGAGGAGGCTTTCGAATTCGTGAAGGAACAATTTGTGATGGTGCCCATTCTAGCATGCTTCCACCCAGACAGAAACACAGTGGTGGAAACAGATGCAACTGATTTTGCGCAAGGGTCTGTACTGTCACAATGCATCGAAAAAAGTCTACACCTGCTAGCATTTCACTCGCGAAAACTGAACTTGGTGGAACGCAACTATGATGTTCACGATAAAGGATTGCCCGCCATAGTGGAAGCGTTCAAAGAATGGCGACATTACCTGGCAGGGACAAAGGAACCCATTGCGGTATTTACGGACCATCAGAATCTACCATACTTCCTCACGACCAAGGCCTGGAGTGCCAGGCAGATAAGATGGGCACAGAAGTTAGCACATTTTAACTTCAAAATTGTGTACCGACCAGGGTCCAGCGGTGGAAAGCTGGACGCGTTATGCAGACGGCCAGAGTACTGTCCTGTGGGGGGAGCTACGCAAAGCAAGAAGGTATCAATTTTAAACCCCGTACATTTTAACCACGTTATAGTTATAGTGGTAGGACCAGAAGAGGAACCTGGTCTAGGTCAGAAAACACCAGAACCTGAATATACCTGAGCCATGCGGCTACAACCAGAAGCTTGGATCCCAACTAGGGGCTCAAATGAAGCAGCAGGCCACGACATTTACGCACTGGAAGAAGCAGCGGTGCCGGCTCGCGCACAAGCAACCGTAGCCAGCGGAATAGCCTTGGCGTTACCAGCAGGTCCCTGGGGCCGACCAGGTCCAAGAAGTGGCCTTGCCATCCGCCATGGGATCATGGTCGGAGCAGGAGTCATTGACAGGGACTACAGAGAAGAGGTGAAGGTGTTGCTATTGAATCTGAAGGACCAGGACTACCATGTGGAGAAGGGAGAGTGAGTTGCGCAACTCATGATAGAAAGGTTTCATGATGCAGAGCTCCACGGGGTAATGGAGCTAGATGATACTGAGAGGGGCCAGGAATGATTCGGAAGCACGGGAACCAGTGTGGTCAAAACCCCGACCAAGACCAGCCAGTTGAGAGAAGAAAGTGCACAAAAGCGATACTTCGAGAACCTCGATCAGGGGAGCCACAAAGCCCTGACAACCGAAGAAACCACGCTAACAAATGCAGTGGTCATTGAAGCAAGGGCACGGAAATTTGATGCTCAATTCCTAAGACAGGTGGAAGAAAAAGGAGGGATAGACCAGGACTGGAAGAGGTAGAGAGAGGGGTTGGAAAGACTACGAGATGAGGGAAAGGAGACGCCAATGCATTGGTCTTTAGCGAATGGCCTCCTTTACTATAAGGGATGGCTATTCATCCGTACGGCCAAGGGCCTACAAATGCTGATTGGTCAAAGCAGCCACGACTCCATGGTCGCAGGGCATTTCGGCCAGGAAAAGACAGTAGAAATCATAACGTGCAACATCTACTGGAAAGGGCCCGTGGAATGCGTGAACGACTGCATATGGTCATGCGACGAGTGTCAACACAAGAAGGTGCCATGGCACACAAAGTATGGGTTTCTACAGCCATTGGAAATACCCTACATGGCGTGGACCTCTGTCTCAACCGACTTCATAACACCATTACCGAAGTCGGAGGAAAACACTCAGATCATGGTGGTAGTCGACCACTTCACCAAGATGGCCCATTTCATTAGGCTAAAGGAAAATACAATAGCAAAGGACGTGGCCCAGACATTTCTCCAGGCAGTATGGAAACTACATGGGCTATCCACAGAGATTATCTCAGACATGGATGCAACGTTTGCGCGAGAATTTTGGGAATCCCTCTCCAAGACCTTAGGCATTATGCGAAAGATGTCAACAGCATACTATCCTCAAATAGACAGGCAAAGGGAGCGAACCAACCAAGTGCTAGAAGGCTACCTGAGAAGCTTCGTCAACTGTGATCAGGATGATTAGCACCAACTGCTCCCACTAGCAGAGCATGCCTATAATAACTCCATTACGAGCGCAGATGGACTAACCCCGTTCTACGTGAACTATGGATACCACCTGCCGACAGAATGGGTGAAGGAGCGAGAAGCTCAGAATCTAGGAGCCACCACGTATGCTCACTGAATGAAGAAAATATATGGACAAGCCATGGCCATACTAAAGACAACCTGAGAAGCAATGGGGCAGTACCATAACAAGAAAGCGAGGCCGCAGCCAAACTTTCAGATGGGCGACTTGGTCATGCTAAACGCCAAGAACATCCACACCAAACACGCCTCCAAAAAGCTTAGCCCAAAACTATATGGGCCTTTCAAAATCCTGAGACTGCGCGGCAAGCGAGCATTCAATCTAGAAATCTCGGAATGCAGAAAGATACATCGTGTCTGCCATGTCTCGTTGTTAGAGCCTTATCGGATGTCTGTTCGGCTGGCTCGGGAACAGCCTCCCAGGGCGCCCAAAGAGATAGATGGTGCCCTGGAATGGGAGGCTGAAAAAATAGTAAAGAGCGAGACCATTTCCTACACTCACAGGGTTCACGGGTGCACTAGGAGGATCCGTGAACTTAGGTATTTTGTGAAGTGGCAGGGGTGTCAGAAGAGGAAAAACACCAGGGAGCCAGCGGAACATTTGGGGCATGTGGCCAGGTTGGTAGAAGGGTTTCACGGGGAAAACCCAGAAATACCACTGCTAGAGAGGAAGGATGACAAGGAAAGGTTTTCCTAGGCATGGCCAATTAAACACGGAAAGGTATTTCACCCTATCTTGCCAAGTCCTAAACGGAGTTGGAGTTGTAGACTCTTAGAAAATTGGATGATAGAGATTCGGGCCGAACTCTGGGAGGGGGGAGCTCTTGTTACACATAAGATGAATTGGCATAGCGAAATGGGCATGTCATGTGATCATTGGCAAAAGGTCATGTGTTCAATCCCAAGGTCCGTCAGAATATTTGAAGAAGGAGTTAATTTCTACCAATACAATACCGGCACAAAACCCTCATTTGTGCCACCGCCAAAGGTCGCTGAGGTAGGGGTTTTCACGGAGTCTGCAAGAGAGGACTCATGGCTACCCTGGCAAGGTCAAATGAAGTAAATTGGGCCATTCCTTGAGGAGATAAACACTTGCAGAGACCACGCCTAACGCGGGAATAACACGGAAGAGGCGATCGTTCGCCCACGCCCGAAGGCATGATAAGGTGGAGTCAGACGATAGCATGCCATGTGAAAGTCAACCCTAAAAGGCCGGTGGTGCGATAAGGCAGGACCATGCTTCCTGCAGGTTGACGCAGACGGATGAGGAATCCGCCTGCATTGATAAGTCAGCTGTGGGGGCTGATCACTTCACATGGAGCGATAGGACCAGTAAACGCTTCCCACGGTAAAAGGTTGTGAGTGACTACGATTAGCACTGTAACCGGTATGGGTACTAGGTTGTTTTAGGTTTGGTTTTACAGTATCGTTTCATACTTGTATTGTTTGGTGTGCTATCGGTTGATACACAAAATGTTTTATGTTTCGTTTCACTCTATCGTTTGATGGGTAAATTGTTGCGTGTGCTATCGGTTGATACACACATTGTTTTGCAATATCGCTCATACTGGAGATAAGCGATATCCTGTATTTAAAGACCGCTGATTTCCACGATAGAAACAGCAGACTTCGACAGACAGTATTCTTAAAATATAATTGGTTGAACAGTTACTTCTTTGATCCCCTATTACACCCCATTCAAAAGCTCCTTTACCAAGCAGCGCTCGCTTCGTGTTGACCACGAAGCCATCTGCTCCTATCGTACCGCTACGTGATTACGGCCTGGTCCAAACACGTTACATTTTTTTAACCTCAGGAAGTGGTTAGGAAACCTGCAGGGACCTGGTCTTATCAGCCTACGAAAGGTCCAATAGCGAAGCTGGCATCGGGGAGTGGCAGAATCATGAAGGGTTCGGCTCCGCCAACAAGAAACCATTGAGTCACTGGAGACACGAAGTGGGAAGCAGGTCCCACGAGAAGGCCTTACCAAGAAAAGGCAACCTGAGAAAGCGCAAGGGCCAAAGAGTGAATTCTCGATCAATGAAGCAGAACGACAACTAATGCGGGCCTTGGCCAAGCAGACCTTTGGCGAATCGACTGACGAATTAGCAAAGGCAGCAACTAGCCTTCCTGGGCTATTTCCCCCCAGCCCCAGCAAAGGGAAGGCACCAGCGCAACCACCTAAGAAAGATAGCATACCTGTCAGGACACCTAAGAAGGAAGAAGACAGCGAAAAAGGATCAGATCACGCGGTAGTAAGACAGTCAGCAGACGAATCCTCCAGCGACTCTGCAGAACGCTCCTGAGACAACAGTTCGAGTAACGAAGAGTCCGAACACGAAATGTCCGAAGGTGAATCCGCTGGACCGCCCGGCCCCTGAACAGGACCTAAAATCAGACTTCCACTCCCACCCTCGTTCTCGGACGAAAAGGACAACTTAAAACCTGAAGTGTTTGACCGGTGGGTTATAACAACCTCTCATTACCTGGCCCTACGTGGAGTGGACAAAACCAAGGAAGGAAGCGGAGCATACTTTGGAAGCTTCTGTACCAGGAAGGCAGAGGAAGCATACCACCAAGCAATGAACCACTATGAGAGTGGGCAAAAGATCCGAGGAACAACCCTGATAAAATACTTGAGAGAGGGATTCCAATCCTCACAGAACACGGAAGAACTATACAAAAGGTTCAAGCCTATCCAGCAAGTAGGAAATGGCAAAACTGCAAGAGTAACCTTGGTCGCGACAGATCTCTTAATGTATTATGGACGATTGCCTACTGGGACGGTGTTTCAGTATACGCTGCAACAAAGATTGTATGAAGCAATGCATCCCAGACTACGACAGGAGGTAGAACCCATGGAGGAGGAGGGTGATTCTATTGACAAGATAGTCAAGAGGGCCGAACGGAAGGACGCTATCCTATATGAAACAGGAGTTTACCAGACCTGCGTACCGCAGCAAAGGAGCAGTAAAGGATCATCAGCACGGGATAATATGAAGAAGAATAAACCAAACTGCAAGTATTCAAAGGACGGGGAACACAAGAAGAAGAAACAACACGAGGAAGGCACATGTTTCGAATGCGGGAAAAAGGAGCACAACGCAAAAGATTGCTGTTCCAAAAAAGGAAAAGGAAAGGCCGCCAAGTGGGAGGCTAGCACAAACCACATAGCAGCAACCGAATATGATAAAGTGGAAATTAACTCAGTGGAAATGGAAAGCCAGCGAACACAACCAACGTTGGCAATCAGGCCCCGTAACGCTCTTGAAGGAACGATTCACATAGAAGGCCACCAAGCAAAAGTACTATTCGACAGGGAAACAATCGGCTGCGACATAATTAGCGCCACCTTTATCTCTACCTATGGCATCCCTACGGAGCCCCTATCCCAACCAACAACAGTCAATATGGCTATGAAAGGATCCTGCATTTCAAGCCACAAGAAATGTGAACCAGCCGTAGGAATTGGGAAGAAGAAATGGACAAATCAGGAGATGTTGGTAGGAAACTTGGCAAAGAAAGAAGCCCTAATAGGAAAGCAATTACTGAAAAGACATAATGCTCTTATCAGGTGTGGGGATACAGCAGTGGAATTTCCCGATGACAAACTAGGTGTGTGCTATGCAAACCAACAAGTGGGGAATTCCCAGCCGCCTCGTCAGGCACCACCACAAAAACATTATTGGAAGAATACAAGGATGTATTCCTGGACAGGGTCCCTGAAACGTTACCCCCATTGTGTACGATTAGCCAGCACATTCGGCTAAAGGATCCAACTGATCTACGAAACCAACCAACATTCTCGATCCCACAAGCCTACAAAGAAAAACTCACGAGCTGAATAAACAAGAAACTATGCAGTGGAGTAATTGTATGACAGGAAGTTCCCGGAGCGGCACCTATGTTTGTACAACCCAAATCAGATGGAAGGATCCGCCCCCTGGTGGACCTGAAAGTGAGAAACGATAACGCGATCATGGATAGTCCATTGATTCCAAATCAACAGCAGATGCTTAACCGAATAGCACGCGCGAAATTCAGGAGCAAGATCGACCTAAGCAACGCATACTTCCAAACAGGGGTGGACAAGGAAAGTGTTAAGTTCCACTCATTCAAAACCCGGTTCGGAGGATTTGGGAGCAAAGTAATGCTCCAAGGAGACATGAATGCACAAGCAACATTTATGCGGATAATGGAGGACCTCCTAAGCGAATTTTTACGTCATTTTGTATGGGTATGCATTGATGATATTCTCATATTTTCAGACACATCAGATGAACTCGAAAAACACATACGCCAAGTATGTGATCGGCTCAGAAAAGCAAAATTCTTCGCGAGCAAAAAGAAGGCAGTACTTTTTGCGGATAAGCTGGAAGTATTAGGACATATAGTGGACAACGAGGGAATTCATGCCTCCCCACAGAAAATATCTTCCATTGCACAATGGGAGACACCAAAAAACAAGAAGGAGCTACAACAATTCCTTGGAATAGTGAATTATGTGGCCCAGTTTCTCCCACATCATGCTACATTAACGGTACGGCTAACTGACTTAACTGGAAACGCCGAATGCGTATGGAAAACGACCCACCAAACAGCATTCGATATGGTCCGAAAGCGAATCATCGATCACCAAGACATGCGACCAATAGACATACGAAACAAGGAACCAATTTGGTTGGTTACGGATGCCTCAGACTTCGGAGTTGGAGCATGGACCAGACAGGGACCCACCTGTGAAATGGTACGACCACCCGCATTACACAGCAGAAAGTTCACCAACGCTCTGATGAACTATGGGACCAGCGATAAAGAGGCTTTAGCGATAGTGGAAGTGCTTAATTGGTTCCACAATGTACTAATGAGAAATTCCTTTACAATGGTTACAGACCACCAACCCTTGACACACCAGCGAACAGCAAAAAACCCAAGCAGAAAGCAAGTGAGATGGCTAAGTGCCTGGGGAAAATACGACGCAAAAATAGTCTACGCACCAGGAAGCAGGAACTATTTAGCTAATGCCCTTTCCTGGATATATGAGGGAGAATCAGACTTGAATTCACTCTATGTCCATGATTATGCGAAGGAATCGGATGACATCTCGGATAACGCGATATAGGAGCAAAAATCAAACACCATAGAGTCCACGCATGAGTTCTCCACTACTTCCCCTCCTTTCTCCTATACTGAGTACCCCAACAAGGCCTCGGTACCCGCCGAAAGGCCCTGCCCAATCACTGTAGAAACGATTGGGGTGATCAGTGTGCCCTGCGAAGTACGCCACCAGAAGAACTCCAACATAGCACCTTTCACTACTCATACTGTTATGTGGATCATTGCCTATATCATCAAACCGAGATCAAATTCACGAACAGCTATTATAGACGACTGTGAAAATCGACCGCTTACCCACTTAGCGACGGACCGAGCCCCCCAAGTACAGAAATCGACCCGAGCCGTCCGGAGTCCCCCGAAATCAATGACTGGGTATGGCAACAAACGACTGGCGGAAGACCAATTAGTGGGGGAGAAGGGCCGTCCACCCTTGCCCAACTGACGCCCAGATCTTATGCAATTCCAGCACTGCTAAACCCGGAAGCCCCGGCATTCGAAATGCCTGAGCCAGAACGAATAGAGAACCTCACGGCTGAGACTCCAGAGGCATTCCAAATGCCAGGACCTGATAGCCCACCACCGATTAGGCGAGCGGAACGGCTAGAACGCCTTACCAAGAAGACAATGGTCTCAGTAATGCCCCCAACAATGACAGAATAGCGGCGTGGGCTATACGATGTCTGAGAAGACAACGAGAAGGAAGACCTAGCTAAGAGAACCAGAAGAAGCGAGATAGAAGATGAACGCGACACCTTACAAACAGTCAATGAAATGATCGGAACGTTCCAAGCACACATAGTAGAAGCATACCAGAAAGAACCAATTTGGAAGAAGGTATATAAGAATATGGAATCCGCAGGAGATTTGTCCTCTTATAAGGTTGCAAACGGAATGCTATATGCAAAAACCAGATACGGGGAAGACTGCCTGTATATCCCGAAAGGCCCCGCATACGGAAACAGGACGTTAAGAGAATACGTCATTAGCGAAATTCATAACAAAGGCCACCACGGTGTTGAACGAAACTTACGGTACGCAACGGAGTACCTATTTTGGCCTGAAATGCGAAAAGACTTTAGAGGGTATGTAACTCAGTGCCACAAATGCCAGGTAAATAAGGAGCCTCCAAAATTGCCAGAAGGAACGGCTCAGACAATTGCCCTGCCGTCAGAAATCTTCGAATCAATAGCCATTGACTTTCCGGGACCCTTCCACAATTCATGGGGATATGGCACGATCCTAGTGGCGATGGATAGGTTTTCAGAACTCACGTGGCTTATATCTACAACGAAGCAAGTAACAGCTATAACAACCTGGGACCTTCTATGCAACAAAATATTTACACCCCATGGCTACCCAACAACTCTAGTAAGCGATAGGGACCCACGATTTGAGTCACATGTGTGGAGACAATAGTGTCGATCGTTAGGCATTGAGCATATCAAGGCGGCACTAGGCCAGCATGAAACGAATGAACAGGTCGAAAGAAAAATTCGAGAATTGAAGACAGCTCTCTGAAACTTAGTCAATGCCCGACAGAACAACTGGTTTGATGCCATACTGGAAACAGCAGCATACCTGAATGTGGGATGGTCAGAAACTCTGGGCATGTCACCATATAAAGGTATTTCTGGAAAGAATTACCCAGTACTTCCCCTAGTGAACTTCAAGAACTCCGTAGTACCGGCTGCCGATAAATTATTAAACCGGCATCGAGCAATCCTGAACGCGGCATTCAATGCGATTAAGATGGCACGATTTAGAAGCACGAGAACGGCAGCAAAGCGACGCACACAGCATACACTAATAGGAAAGGGCAATCCGTTACTGGTATATGGAAGTTTATTCGCAACAGAATTGGGACGTAGCAAGAAATTGTAACCGCCCTGGCGGGGACGATTCAAGATAAGCGGATACGATGAGCATACACAATATTACACTGTAGAAATGGATCGCAGAATGTACAAAAACAGAGAAGCGACATTCCCTGCATCCACCGTGAAAAGGTACCGCCCTAACGATAGTATCTCCTTCCCTGCCCGAAGCCACGCAAAACCACCTCCGGTTGTGGTTAACGAGAAACCGGAGTGGGAAGTGGAAACCATACAAGACCACAGAAGATGGTATGACCGCGACCAATCCCTAGTGAAATGGGTGAGGTACCCAGAAACAGAGAATAGCTGGGAACCCCTGGAAGGATTAGAAAATGTGATGGAATTGGTGAATCAATAGTGGGAAGACAACAAACTGGAGGAAGAGCTACCCGCTACAAGAAACCATGTAACGGTGGTGTTGAGCCCAACCCTACCAGAAATCCAACAGCTGCACCTAGACACGGACCAAGGGATACAGGACTGATTTTTGTCAGCCCACTTCGAGAGCTATTTCGAAAGCAGCAAATATAAAAATCGCGTGATAGAGGATAAAGCCGCATACCTAGCCCGGCTGGCCCAGGCGGAGTACTGGCAATAGCGAAAGGAAAAAAACACCCCATCCAACAGCCTTACGATGTCAAACTATGAGCAAGTACCTTGGAGACTGCGCCATCAGCTAACGGGACTGTTGGTGAACCGTGATATTATCCCTAGACGATACCTTACACGCCGACTATTCATACACATCTGCAACAAATGTTTAGAAATAACAACAGAATCAACGGGACGAATGTGGGGAAAATCGGTGTCAGATGTTTTCCGCTTCAGTAGCGGCTCCTACCTGAGCACAGAAAAACTTGATGGTTGCGTGAGGACGGAAGAAACCGAAATTAAACAGCACCCCGGTTCCCCTGAAGACCTAAGTGAGGCCGACACCTAAGTGAGGACAACATCTAAGCGAGGTCACCACCGAAACATAAATACCACCCACCCTCCCTCTAACACGCTGAAGAAAACAGACCAAACCACCATACCCCCACACCTTTACCCACTTACAAACTTATCCTTATGCGCAAGAAACAAAAATGTCAACCTGCTCAGAAGTCAGCATAAACCGACGAGACCTCACTTTGGGATACCTGCTGTACCACAAGATCATTCCAGAAAGCGCATGCGGGAAAATATTCTACCTTGATCAGTGCGAGGATTGTGGATGAAGCAATGTCGAGATGGAGGAATAGGAGGACCAGTTAGTATGGAACTTTGTGGACCTGCCATACTACTGGGCGTCAGGTTGTTTTGTGTGAGGAGCGCCATGTGGGGAGTGTTTGGAAAGGTGGTTGGAAGGTGTGAAATAGATGTGGCAGGACAACATGGGATTGTTGTACCATAGCGATGACGATGAGGATGAGTCCTAACCGAACTTTCGGGAGAATAGCGGAATTACCGGCTATTAGGGTTTCATTAGGTTGTTGTATTTTGTGAAATTGTTATTGTATTTAGGGAGTATAACCGGTATGGGTACTAGGTTGTTTTATGTTTGGTTTCACAGTATCGTTTGATACTTGTACTGTTCGTGTGCTATCGGTTGATACACACCTTGTTTTACATTTGGTTTCACGGTATCGTTTGATACTGGTATTGTTTCGTGTGCTATCGGTTGATATACAAATTGTTTTATGTTTGGTTTCACAGTATCGTTTGATACTTGTATAGTTTCGTGTGCTATCGGTTGATACACACCATGTTTTATGCTTTGTTTCACGGCATCGCTTGATACGTGAATTGTTTCGAGTGCTATCAGTTGATACAAACCTTGTTTTGCAATATCTCTCATACTAGAGATAAGCGATATGCCGTATTTAAAGACCTCTGATTTCCGCGATGGAAACAGCAGACTTCAACAGACAGTATTCTTAAAATATACTTGGTTGAACGGTTACTTCTTTGATCTCCTATTACACCCCGTTCGAAGCCTGCTTTAGCAAGCAGGGCTCGCTTTGTGTTGACCGCAAAGCCAACGGCTCCTATCATACCGCTTCGTGATTAGGGCCTGACCCGAACATGTTACAAGCACGAACACCGCAAAGGGAAGGGTAAGACACCCTCTCTGCTGTTCAGGAAAATCAGAGTCCAGCAGGGTAAAGGTTTTCAAGGTCTATGAAGTTCGCAGAGAGGAAAAGTGGGAGGAGTAGATATAAAACCTGTTCAGGCCGGGCCCTAGTCACATAGCGGTACAATAGGAGAAGATGGCTTCCTTCTCAACAAGGAGCGAGCGCCGCTAACCAAAGGAGTCTTCGAACGGGGTGTAATAGGAGATCAAAGAAGTAACCGTTCAACCAAGTATATCAAGAATACTGTCTGTCGAAGTCTGCTGTTTCCAATGTGGAGATCAGCGGTGTTTAAATGCAACATATTGCTAATCTCCTGTAGGAGCGATATTTCAAAACAATGTCTGTATCAACTAATAGCACACAAAATGATACCAGTATCAAACGATACTGTGAAACTAAACATAAAACAACCTAGTACCCGTACCGGTTACACTCCCAAAATAAAATAACAATTTCACCAAATAAAATAACCTAATGAAATGCTAATAGTTGGTAAATCCGCTATTCTCTTAGGCGTCTGCATAGGACCCATCCTCATCGTCATCGCTATCCCGCAATAACCTCATGTCGTCCTGCAACATCCATTCCGCTCCCTCCAACCATTTTTCCAAACACTCGCTACATGGCGCTCCCTGCACGAAGCAACCTGACTCCCAGTAGTGTGGTGGGTCCACGAAGTTTCGTACTCTCCAGTCCTCCCATCCCTCCGTTTCAACATCGATTTGTCTGCAATCGTTGTAGTGATCGATATAGAAAACTTTCCAGTATGCACTTAGTGAGGTGATTTCCTGGTATAGTAGATACCCCAAAATGAGGTCTCGTCCCCTTATGCTGACTTCTTCATAGTTCAACATTTTTGTTTCTTTTGTGTAAGGATAAGGTAGTTTTGTAAAAGGTTTGTGGAGTAATGTATCTTGTATTGGATTTTTTTCGTAAGAACCTGGGGAACGGTGGGTAGTATTTATGTCTTGGTGTTGGCCTCGCTTAGGTGTTGGCCTCGCTTAAGTGTTAGGGGAAGGTGGGTAATACTTAATTTCGGGTTCTTCCGTCTCCATACATATATCACATTTTTCCGTGCTCAGATAGCAACCACTTGTAAAGCGAAATGTGTCAGCTATTGTTCCTCCCCACATCCTTCCTGTCAATTCCGTTGTTATTTCTAGGCATTTGTTGCACATATGTATGAATAATCTATGTGTAAGGTATCGTCTAGGGATAATTTCACCATTCACCAACAGTCCCATTAGCTAGTGGTGCAGTCTCCATGGAACTTGCTCATAGTTTAACATCGTAAGGCTGTTGGATGGTGTGTTTTTCCTTTCGCTATTGCCGGTACTTGGTTTCGGCCATTCGTTCTAGGTACTCTGCTTCGTCTTCCATGACCTCATTTTCATCTACTCTACTTTCAAAGTCACTTTCAAAGTGGGCTTACCAAAATCCGTCCTGTATTCCCTGGTCTGTGTCTGGGCGCAGGTGTTGGATTTCTAGCGGGCTTGAGCTCCATGCCACTGTTACATAGTTTATGGTAGGGGGTAATTCGTCCTCTGGTTTGTTGTCTTTCCACTGTTGATCTACTAATTCAATCCCATTTTCCAATCCCTCAAGGGGTTCGCAGCTATTCTCTATTTCTGGGTACCCTTCCCATGTCACCAGGAATTGATCACAGTTATACCATCTTCTATGGTCTCGTATCACTTCTACTTCGCATTCCAGTTTCGCGTTAACCACAATCGGGGGTGGTTTCGTGTGACTCCTTCCTGGGAAGGAAATATCGTCGTTCAGGAGGTATCTTTTCATGGTTGATACGTGGAATGTTGTTTCTCGGTTTCTGTACATTCTGCCATCCATTTCGACCGCTTAATTTTGCGTATGCTCCTCGTATCCGATTATCCTGAATGCTCGCCGCCAGCGCGGCTCCAATTTCTAGTTGTGTCCTGACTCCATTGCGAATATATATCCATATACCAGTAACAGATTACCCTTCCCTATTGGGGGGTGGTGTCTTTGTTGTTTTACTGCCTTTCTCGTGCTTCTAAATTATGCCAATATGATAGCATTAAATGCCGTGTTCCAGATTGCTTGGTGTCTGTTTACCAATACGTCGGCAGCTGGTACTGCGGAGTTCTTAAAATTCGCAAGGGGAAATAGCGGGTGAGTTTTTTCCAAAAACCACTTGGAACGGTAACATACCGAGAATTTCCGACCACCCTGCATTCAGGTATGCTGCCCTCTCTGGTATGGCATCAAACCAATTGTTTTGCCTTGCATTAACTAGGTTTTGAAGAACTGTTTTTAATTCTCGAACCTTTCTTTCGACTTGTCCATTCATTTCAAGGTGTCCTGGTGCCGCCTTGATGTGCTCCCTTCCTAATGATCGAGATTGCTGTCTCTACGCACGTGACTCAAATCGCGGATCTGCGTCGCTTACTATCGATGTTGGGTAACCATGGGGGGTAAATATTTTGTTGCACAGTAGTTTCCATGTTGTTATCGGTGTCACTTCCTGAGTTGTAGGTATGAGCCATGTGAAACCCGAAAATCTATCCATCGCAACTAGGATTGTATCGTCCCCCCAAGAGTTGTGAAAAGGTCCCGCGAAGTCGATGGCTATCGATTTGAAAAGTTTGGAACGTAGGATAATCACCTGAGCCTTTCCTTCTGTTAGCTTTATGGGTTCTTTATTTGCCTGACAGGTGTGACATTGTGCCACATATGCTCTGAAGTTCTTCCGCATTTCAGGCCAGAATAAGTACTCAGTAGTGTACCGTAAGTTTTGTTCAGCACCATGGTGGCCTTTGTTCTGCACTTTGTTAAGGAGGTAATTCCTCAACGTCGTATTTCCGTATACGGGGCCTTTTGGGATATACAGGCAGTCCTCCCCGTACCTGGTTCGTGCATGCAGTATTCCGTTTGCAACCTTGTAGGAGGACAAGTCTCCTGTGGAGTCCATGCTCTTATTGACTTTTTTCCAAAATGGTTCCTTACGGTATGCTGTGATCATGTGTGCTCGGAAGGTTCCAATTATTTTGTTGCTTGTTTGTAGGGTATCCCGCTCATCTTATATTTCACTTCCCCTTGTTCCTTCCGGTTGGTTGTTGTCCCTGTTGTCTTCCGAAACATCGTATAGCCCGTGCCGATATTCAGTCATCGTCGCGGGCATTACTGAGACCATTGTCTCCTTGCTAAGGCTTTCTAGTAGTTCTGCCCACCTAATCAGTTGCGTGCTGTCTAGTTCTGGCATTCGAAAAGCCGTTATTGTCTCCTTCATAACGTTCTCTATCGGTTCTGGTTCCGGTATTTGGAATGCCAGGACTTCCAGGTTCTGGATTGCGGGAATGGTGTAGGACCTAGGCACTGGTTGGCTGAGGGTGAACGGCCCTTCTCCTACACTACGTCGTCTACTGCCAATAGTTTGGTGCCACTCCCAGTCCTCAACTGTGGGCCACTCTGGCGGGCTTGGGTCGATTTCTGTACTTGGAGGGCTTGATCCTTCACTGGGCAGGTAAGGTGTCTGGTTTTTCCACCGTCTAGGGTGGTTGTTTCTGAATTTGATCTCGGTTTGATGATATGGACAATTGTCCACATAGCAGTGCGAGTAGTGAAGTTTGCTGTGTTGGAGCTCCTCAGGGGTTGTGCTCCGGAGGGTGCACTAGTCACCCCAATCATTTCCTGCAGTGATTGAGCCGGGGCTCTCCAGCGCCACAGGGGCATCATCAGGGTACCCCGTATAGGAGAAAGAAGGGGAGGTAGGGGAGAATTGTTGCTGGGGCTCCATTGCCTTTGATTCTTGCTCGTAAACTGTATTATCCGAGATGTCATCTGCTTCCTTTGTGAAGTCGTGGACATGGAGTGGGTTCAAGCCTGATCCGTCCTCGTATATCTGGGAAAGGGCGTCAGCCAAATGGTTCGTGCTTCCTGGCGCGTAGGCTATTTTTGCGTCATACTTTCCTAAGACACTATGCCATCGGACTTGCTTTCTGCTTGGATTCTTCACAGTCCGTAGATGAGTCCAGGGTTGGTGGTCCATTATTATCGTGCAGCTATTTCCCATTAGGACATTGTGGAACCAGTTAAGCGATTCCACTATCGCTAAGGCCTCTTTATTGGTAGTTCCATAATTCATCTGTGCGCTGGTGAACTTCCTACTGTGTAACAAGGCCGGTCGCGCTGTCTCGTACGTAGGTCCTTGTCCCACCCATGCCCCTACTCCTAAACCTGAGGTATCTGTTACTAGCCAAATTGGTTGCTTGTTTTGTATGTCTATTGGTCACATGACTTTATGATCGACAATACGTTTTTTTAGCATTTCGAATGCGGTCTGATGGGTGGTCGTCCACATGAATTCCGCATTTCCCATCAAATCTGTTAGTGGTGCCATCAAGGTAGCATGGTGTGCGAGTAACTGAGCCACATAGTTCACTATTCCTACAAAGCGTTGCAATTCCTTTTTGTTGTGCGGAGTTTCCCAACCTGCAATGCTGGATATTTTCTGGGGAGAGGCATGGATCCTGTTGTTATCCGCTATGTGTCCTAGTACTTCCAGCCTATCTGCGAATAGTACTAACTTTTTCTTACTTGCGTAGAACTTTTCCTTTCTGAGTCGATCACATACCAGGCATATGTGTTTCTCGTGTTCCTCTAACTGATCTGAGAATATGAGAATATCATCAATGTATACCTATACAAAATGATGTAGGAATTCGCTTAAGAGGGCTTCCATTATCCGCAAAAAGGTTGCTGGTACGTTCATATCTTCTTGCAGGATTACTTTGCTGACAAATCCTCCCAAGGGGGTTTTAAACGAATTGAACTTGCGGCTGTCCCTGTCCACTCGTGTCTGAAAGTATGCGTCACTTAGGTCAATCTTGCCTCTGAATTTCACTCATCCTATTCGGTTAAGGATCCGCTGTTGGTTTGGGATCGATGGACTATCCATGATTGTGTTGTCCTGTCAGATTTTTAGGTCTACCAGGGGGCGGATCCTTCCGTCTGACTTGTGTTGTGCAAACCTAGGTGCCAGTCCCAGAACCTCCTGTCGTATGATAACTCCAGCTAGTAATTTCTCATTTATCCAGTTCATGAGTTTCTCCTTGTATGCTTCTGAGATCAAGTATGTTGGTTGGTTTCGTAGGTCAGTTGTACCTTTTAGCCGAATATGGTCATTAATCTTTCACGCGGGTGGTAAGGTTTCAGGAACCTTGTCTGGCAATACATCACCGTATTCTTCCAACAGTGTTGCTGATGTGGCGTTTGAAACAGCAGCTCGAACTTCCCCGCTTGTTGGTTTCCATGGCACTCTCAATTTGTCCGCGGGAAACTCCACTGCTGTATCCCCACACCTGATAAGGGCATTGTGTCTTTTTAGGAATGGCATTCCGATCAGGGCGTCGTATTTCGCCAAGTTCCCTACCAACATCTCCTGATTTGTCTATTTCTTTTTTCCAATTCCTACGGTCAGCCCACAGTTCTTGTGGCTTGAGGAGCGGGATCCTTTCATTGCTATATTGACTGTTGTTGGTTGGGGCAGGGGTTCCGTAGGGATGCCATAGGTACAGATAGAGGTGGTGCTAACTATGTCGCAGCCGATTGTTCCCATGTCGAACAGTACCTTTGCTGGGTGGCCTTTTATGTGAATCGTTCCTTCTAGAGCATCACGGGGCCTAATTGCCAGTGTTGGTTGCGTTCGCAGGCTTTCCATTTCCACTAAGTTAATTTCCACTTTAACGTATTTGGTTGCTTCCATGTGGTACATACTTGTTTCTCCCTTAGCTGATTTTGCTTTTCCGTTTTTGACATAACAGTCCTTTGCATAGTGCCCCTTTTTCCCACATTTCGAAACACGTGGCTTCATCGCGTCATTTCTGCTTCTTGTCTTTCTTGTCTCGCGAATCCTTGTGGTATGGTTTGTCCTTCTTTGTAATGTCCTGCGATGATGATCCTTTGCGGTTCTTTTCCTGTGGTATGGGGTTTCGGTAAACTCCTGTTTCCGACAGGATAGCATCCTTTCATTCGGCCCGCTTGTCTATCCTTTCAAAGGTATGTCCCTCTTCTTCCATAGGTTCGACCTGCTGGCGTAGTCTGGGATGCATTGCTTCATATAATCTTTGTCGCAGCGTGTAATGAGATACCGTCCCGGTAGACAGTTGTCCGCGATACATCAAGAGGTCCGTTGCAACCAAGGTTATTCTTTCTGTTTTGCCATTTCGTACTTGCTGGATATCCTTGCACCTTTTGGATAATTCTTGCCTGTTCCGCGAGGATTGGAATCTTTCCCTCACGTATCTTATCAAAGTCGTTCCTCGGATGTTTTCCCCACTCTCATAGTGTTTCATTGCTTGGTGGTATGCTTCTCCTGCTTTTCCGGTACAGTACCTTCCAAATTACGCTCCACTTCCTTCCTTGCTTTTGTCCACTCCGTGCAGGGCCCGGTATTGAGAAGTGGTTGTTCCCCATCGATCAAATACTGCAGGTTTTAGGTTCTCCTTTGCACCCGAGAACGAGGGTGGCAGCGGAAGTTCGATTTTTGGTCCTTTTCGCCCGGCGGATCCTTCTTCTGACATTTTGTGTTGGGATTCTTTGTCACTGTTATCGTCGTCTGACGAACTGTAACGGGGGCACCCCTAGGAAGATGGATCCCAAGGTTGCGACCGCACCAAACAACTTCAAACTTATCGCCAAAAGTTCACACAGATGTAAGAGTAAAGTAGACGGTAAAACTTAATATCGTTAAGCCTGACGCTTCACTCAATTAAGGTCTCGAGAGGATTGATTGTTGGAGTAGGAGAGTTCTCGCATAGACTTTCAGGTAGTTTTATCTTATGCCAGAAACTCCCCCATCAGTTTACTCCAACTATTCGAGCACACCCTTCTCCGCTAAGGGCGGTCCGACACGTCTCCTGACACCCCCTTCGGGCATGTATGTGTCGACCCGCTCTAGTCGGCGTTCACCATATGTGCATATCGTTTCTGCGGCGCATTTCCATTCTGCCCGCCGGAGTGAAAACCTCTGCGCATCGGGGACTTGCCAGTGGCTAACTGTCAAGACCCCTTGCTGAACTAGACTATCTATGACACCCTTCCCATGCGCGTTGATTTCTTCTTGACGCCGGAAGCTACCGTGAGCGGTTTATCTATCTACTATTTACGAGTCTCGGGCTTCCGGTGTCTTCCGCAGGGTACGGTGGTCCAGGAGTGATCCAATGGGCGCTACCCATGACCACTACCTCGGATACACCTTACCTGCGGTAGGAATCATGCTTTTAGTGTCTCTGCACTTCCCTCTCAGAGCCTATGGCGTTGGGGACATCCTTGGGCGTGGTAGGTGCAAAACGTTCCCAGTCGTCCCGGCACCACCCGGGACTACCTTCGGGACCCCCACGGTTAACTCCCGTTAACTCCGTCAGTTTTGGTCCGTTTTACTCCGAACAACTTGGAGGAGGTACTCCACCTTCCACCCTATGCCCCCTTATATATCCTGCGAACAGCTTACGGTCGACCGGACGGCAGCAACGTATACGGTGTTGCAAGCGGGTCTCCAAAGATCCTCCTTTGGTAGACTGCACACAACTACACAACCGTTTGCCCATGACGTCCGGGCCTCAAGGCGGGGCCGGAGGGGCATGATAGGAATAATGTCTTCAATTTACAGCTTCTCCGTAGCTGCGTAGCTCGCCCAATAGCATCTCCCGGAACCCCAGATTCCAGTATTATGCATGGCTTCGTGTGACAAACATTCCAGTCATTTTTCCCAAACTCCCCGAGGGACTTCGTATTGGCAGGTAGGGTAACTCAGGTCCTTGAACAGGGTAATCCAAGCCTCAAGGCAGGGTAACCCTGTCCTGAGGGTAGGGTAATCTTGTCCGGTGGACAAGTGGACTTTCTCCTGTTACACTTATTCTATCCCACTGCCGGAGATAGACACACTGGGCCTTTCTCCAGTTACCCAGCCTAGCTGTGTATTGCCCCTTCATAGGTCCCTAAGTATGCTGACACCAATCTCGGGTGTAGCCATGTACCTAAATACTTGTGTCCACTAAGTCTGCTCATCTCGGAGCCCGGGCCATCGGGTCTCCGTAGGTCAAGTACTCACTTGCCTGCCGGTTCCTACCAGTTCGCCTCCGGGCTACCTGTATGGGTGTAGGTTCCGGCTGCCATAGCTCACGTATGCTGGGTCGTTACATCACTCCCCTCTTCTCTACGGTCCGTCCCGGACCGTTTAGCGTCGTCTTTTCTTTCCACGACTCGATTCCCCCAAGACCCGATGGTCCCTGGGCTTGGACGGATATCTTTGGTGGAAATCTAGCATGGCCTGTAAGCCTGTCCCTTCTAGCATCTCATAGGGCTCCCACGAGTTCTCCTCAGCTCCATAGCCTTCCCATGAAACCAGGTACTGGACAAAGCGCGACGGAAACTTCGCCTTTGTTCCACCATACCAGCGACTGTCCACAACAGCTTCGATGACGTAACTGGGCTCATTGTCCACGAGCTCGGGGGTAGGGATCTCCTTGATCCTACCCGATTCCGGATCCTCGCGATAGGGTTCCAGCAGCGTGACATTGAAAACCGGGTGGATGCTCCATCGGGTGGGCAATTGGAGTTCGTATGCTCGGGTACCCACCCGACGTTTGACCACGAAAGGGCCAAACATCCGGTGGTCCAGCTTCTCCATGGGACGCTTGGTGCGGATGTTCTTCCGGTTCAACATCACGCGGTCCGCTTTCTTAGCCCGCCCAGCAGCCACATCTTCCAAGGTAACATAGTCCGGGGATGGCAGCCGTTTCTGGTCATGCCATTTCCGCTGCCTTTCCTGTGCCCGTTTAATCGTTTCTCGAATCTGTTGCCAGGTTCCTTCCCATTCCTTAACCAAGAGTTCACTACTTGGGTGTATCCCTTGGTTGTCAGACACAACACCCGACCAGTTTGTTCGTGGGTTGAACCCATAGTTGATCTCAAATGGTGACAACCTGGTGGATTCTGATGTTGAGGTGTTATACGCATACTCCGCAAGGGGTAGCAGCGAGACCCAGTCATCCTGTTGATAGGAGCAGTAACTACGCAGGTACTGCTCCAGTGTCTGATTAACCCTCTCGGTTTGCCCATCAGTCTCTGGGTGGAATGCAGTCGAAACGTTTAGTTTCACTTGCAGCAAGTGCATCAGACTCATCCAGAACTTGGATGTGAATCGGCTATCTCGGTCGGAGATGATTGACTCTGGCAGTCCATGAAGGCGCCAAACCTCCTTCAGGAATATCAAGGCAAGCTCCTTGATAGGTACCTCAGTGGTCAGGGGTATGAAATGGGCCATTTTCGAAAACCTGTCTACTATGACCCAGATCTTGGTATACCCTTCGGACTCTGGCAGCGCGACAATGAAATCCATTGAAATTGCTGTCCAAGGCCGCATAGGAACATCGATAGGTTCCAGCAGCCCGAACTTCTTGTGCCTGATGGATTTATTTCTTTGGCATGCATCACATGTCCGCACATAGTCAGTGATATGCTCATCCATCTTAGGCCAGTAGAAGTTAGCCCTCACCCTGCCAATGGTTTTGTAAGTCCCGAAGTGTCCCGCGATTCGGGAGTCATGTTCTGCCTTCATGATTGTCTGCTTCAGATTCTGACCCTTGGGAACATACCACCTGTTCTTGTACAGGAGTAAGCCCTTTTCCGTCGTGAAATGTCGGTCAACCTCTTTGTCACCTGCAGCTGTTGCCTTCAGGATCCTTAAGTACTCCTGGTCTTCGCTTATCGCTACCCGCAACTGATCCAAAAAGGACGACTTGAGCCGAAATCCCTGGCACACTTGCAACACCTGTGGTCGCAAGATGTCCCGTTCCTGGCTCCCGACCCACTGTCCGGGGCGAAAAAACGACTGTGGCGGAAAATCACTCCCCCCTTCAGGGCGGTAGTCCCTACACCGCGACAAAGCATCTGCCTTCTCATTCAACCGTCCTTCTCGGTAAACCACCTTGAAGTTAAATGGTTGCAGGAATTCAGCCCAGCGGTGCTGCCTTCGGTTAAGGACCTTGGTACTATTGAAGTACTCCAAGTTCTTATGATCTGTATAGATCACCAACTGGTCCGTTACCGAGCGTAGCAAATGATCCCATTCCTTGAACGCCACCACGATGGCTGTCATTTCCTTGTCATGGACATCATAATTAATCTCCGCTGGGTGAAACTTCCTACTATGGTAGGCCACCGGATGCCATCTCTCATCCTCACATAACTGGGAGAGAACGGCTCCTAATGCAAAGTCACTAGCGTCGGTTTCTAGCCGTGTTGGCCGTTCAGGGTCAAAATGTGCTAGGATAGGTTTGGACGTGAACGCTTCCTTTAAATGATTGAAGGCCTGCTCACATGCAGGTGTCCATTCCCATCGGACATCCTTCTTTGTCAAGTCCGTGAGGGGTTTCGCTATCTTGCTGAACCCTTCTATGAACCGACGATAGAAGTTGGCAAAGCCCATAAAGCTTTGAACGTCGACGACGCATGTCGGAGGTGCCCAGTCTTTGATTGTCTGCACCTTTTCCGACAACATAGAGATCCCCATATCGGAGATCCTATATCCGAGGAATTCAACCTCCCGTTGGTGGAAACTGGACTTCTTCATACTTACACATAGTCTAGCTTTCCGCAATTTCTCCATTACACGCCTTACCATCGCGACGTGCTCTTCCATAGTTTTGGAGTAGATCAGGATGTCATCCATATACGCGATGACTCCTTCATCCATGAGATCTCGAAAGACCTCATTTATCATGCTCTGGAAAGTTGCCGGGGCATTACATAACCCAAACGGCATGACCGTGTATTCATACAGTCCATATCTGCACCGGAAGGCCGTCTTCCATTCCTCACCTTCTGCCATCCTCAGAAGATAGTAGCCGTTTTTCAAGTCCAACTTAGTGAACACAACGGCTTTTCCTAACCTATCTCGCAGTTCATTCATCAACGGTAGAGGGTACTTGCTCTTCACCGTGATTTTGTTCAGCCCTCGGTAATCTATTACCAGTCTTAATGTACCATCTGGTTTTGGCACAAAGAGGATAGGGGCTGCTGCTGAGGAACTGGATCGCCGTAGCTTCCCCGTTCGCAGCATGTCATTGAGATATTCCCCGAGTGCCTTAAGCTCCTTTTCCGATAACGGATAGATAGGCCCAAACGGAGGTTGAGTCCCGGGTAGCAACTCGATCGTATGGTCATACTTTGAGTGCTCCGGCAAGGCCTCAATCCGTTCTTGACTGAAGATGTCCCCGTAGTCCTTATACTCAGGGAGTAGCTTGACGGTAATGTCAGCACCTTCCTCATCGGAGAATTGTACAATTCCCAATAGGTACACATTACTAGGGTCTTCAGCTAGCAACTCTTCATCGGTCATGAACACTAACCGCCCCTGCTCTGCCAGGCAATTAGCCTTGCAGAAATCTGAGCGCCAGGTTAGTGATCCTGTCTTCCAATCTATGTCGGGATTATGGTCCTTCAACCAAGACATAGGTAGGTACCCGTCCACCTTGGTGTCGGGCATGTCCGCGACTTCAAACCGCATTTCGTTATGGTGGTCGCCTATTCTCATGTCCAATGATTTGGTATAGTGCAGACCTGACCCCGGAATGTGATTACCGCTTGCGTCGCTTATCGGCACATGTACCTTTCGTCGTACACATGGTGCCTGCGTTTGTTTAACCCATCGGCTACTAAGCACTGGCCCAGTAGCTCCACTGTCGAGTAGCAGGAGCGCCTCAGCGCTTACCTGTCTAGCTCCAATCTTCCAGTCTAGCCTTACCCTCAGGTGGATAGACTTGGTATGGCGAGGCAAGTTATCACGCTTCTGCCTCTTCACTTGTCTTAGGGACTTAGTCATCTTGGCTTACTAATTCTGATCTCTTGCCTTTCGACACAAGAGCGGCCACAACGGGTCGGTAAACGTTAAGGGATTGGGAATCGTTTTATCAATAGCTAGGGTGTTTACTATCACGCCAGCATGATTTCGGGTACTAAACCCTCCTCAGGTAAACTTGATCATAGTATCATTTATTCAATCAAGTCCAGCCTGAACTAATCCCGCTTGTACTAAACATAACAAATTTTCCCGAGGTGGGTAGAAGTCCGCTGTTGGACCGGTTCCAAGCGAAGCAACCTTGCTTCCCCAATGTCGAGCGTCTCCGCGAGCGAGATCTCTCCCAGCCTCAACCGAAAATAATACCCTATGACTTGTCCGTCCCAGTAAAGAAATCCTGAAAGAAATACAAATAACTAGAACAAAGGAAATAACCTGAAAACCCACAAAGGAGAGATCACCCTGTCCACCGCACACGGCCCTCAACATCTATCTGCCCACACCACCTGGGTGTAGTCAGCATCAGGGTCGTTCATGCAGTAGAGGGGTACTTACCCATCCCAGAAGCCACTTCTGGGGCTCCTTTTCATCCCTCCCGCAGGGGTCTATGGATACAGGTTATTAAGGTTATACCTTTCGCAGAATGGGGTCTTACCTATTCTGAGCCGTCAGTATCAACCTCCATAATCTGAGGTGATGCCTGTCGGACTTCAAGTATCTTTGACGAGGTAGCCGGAGGTGGCGCTTCAATGCGCTTTAGTCGCTTGTCCGTACCTGAGGGCTCGCTTACCGGGGCTGACCGTTTCAACCCACGAGCCTGTTTGGACGAACTAACGACTGGGGACGTCGCGGTGCACTTTCTCCAAAAGTGACCCGTTTGTCCACACTTGGTGCACTGGTTGTGCTTTCTCCGACGTTCGGTCAAAGTCGACGGGATTTCCTTATGCGCCAGGGCATACTCAGAAGTCCCCGGCTTTGCCTGTTTCCCCGCATTGAAATTAGTAGGTTTGGCAGACCGCTGGTTCTGTCTGCCCGAACCTTTATCCTTCTTTTTAAACCTTCCGGAAGTTGAGGACCTATCCTCCTTCTTGTCCGTTGGTTGAGACCGTTGGACAGGGTGGATAACTCGGTTGCTGAACCGGGTGTTGTCTTCCAGTGTGTGTCCAACCTTCCGAAGAAGATCAAGGTAGTCGTTCAAGTCGGTGGGATGGGGCTCCTTCAGTGCCCACGCGTTCCTCACTTCTTGAGTAATGCCCGACCGTACCTTATCTCGTACCTGCACAGGGTCTGTATAGCTAAGCTTATACATATAGTCAATTATCTTGTCCAGGTACTCATCGATGTGATGTGGCTTCATCACTAGGTCTCGCCACTCAAGGAGGGATCGGTCTCGTTCCGCTTGGTCACCGCCGAAACTCCGTTCAAGCCGTTCCCGGAATCCTTTCCACGTTCTTAACGGGTTACTGTTATTAACTGGAACTCCGGTACGCTTGGCTGCCTCCTTATTGATGTGGGAGTGCAGCCCAAGATACCATGTTCGGGCAGTATCTTCTAGAAGGGGGATCACCAGGTTTACCTTGTCCATATCGGTCAACCTGCACCCAGCAAAGTACTCGAACTTAACCTCTACCAGCGTCAAGAAGCTGGCGAGTTCGGTGACCTTTCCCTTAAACGCCGGAATGCCGCTCAGCTTTTCCGGCTTCTTCTGCCGTTGTCTAGATGATGGTCGTGCAGCCGCCCTACTCCGTAGTTCCCTTGACAGCTTCTTAGCACGGCGGTCCCACCGTCGTTTCTTCTCGTCGCTCCAGTCATCCTTGCGAGCGCCGAGAAAAGGGGTCAAGTCGGGGAGAGAATCGGCATCATCATCATCCGAGCTATCATGGTCAGAGTCCCCAGGATCTCCACCTGCTCCCGTAGTACCACCGACAGGTGGTCCATTTCCACCTCCACTACCCCCGGTATTTCCACCTGGGGTCTCGCGGGGTCTATCATACCCATCAAACCTTTCCTCCTGGCCATCCTGATTCCCATCCTCGGGGGGGTTAGCCCCTGATGGTACTGATGCCGGTGGTGGAACAGGTCGTTGCCCACTCTCAGGAGTTGGGTTCGGAGCCGCCTGAGTCATCGCCAGAAACGACTGAAGCTCTGGACAACTCAAAGGTTGCATTGGGGGCCCCGCGTGTCTCCATGACCCACAGTACCCACATGTTGGTCGTCCGTCTCCCTCCTTCTGTCTTCTTCGGTGCCTTACCGGGGTCCGTGGTCCCTTCCTGCACCCGTACGTGTGGTAATGAATCCACCCCATACGGGTTTCTTCCGACTTGCAGCCCGACAGACAGTACTCGTCTTGGCTGTCCGACTCACCACTAGTGATCGTGGGGAGGATGGAGGGAAGAGTTGGTTTTGAGGGGGCAGAGGGAATCACGGGTGCCCAAGGAACGGAACGAGCGGGTGTCCCAGGTCCGGGGATCGGAGTCCCTCGTGATGGAGCCATGGGTGCTCGCTCTTCCTGGCGCCTGACCTGTTCAAAGAATCCAGGTGAAGCCGCACGCAGCGGTCGGTACCCTGGGGTAGCCGATACTGTTGGCGGGAAAGCTGCGACAGGGAAGGTATCAGGAGGGGGCAATGAAACTGGTAAAGGTGTGGGTCTTGGGGCAGCAATAGGAGGTACGGGAGTTGCAACCGACGGTGTTGCAGGGGGGTTAATGGGAGCGGGGGTCGGCCGAGGAGTAGGGTCAGGTGTATCTGGTGCTGTGATACCCTTTGGCTTGGACGTCCTTTTCTTAACCCGACGCCCATCGGTTGGTCCAATCGCCGGACTTCCTGAACGACTGCGGGCGATCGAGGAGGGGACAGACAGCGAGCCTGTTGATGCTCTTGTGAAGGACGAGGTATAACTGTATCCTTCCCCCTTGAGGCTTTCCAACATCCGTATGCCCACGGGGCTTAGGTACGCCCTCCACTGTTCATCCCGGGCTCTCATAGCCAGTTCCATCCCGAAGTTCTCCAGCTTCGTGTGGACAAGTGGGAGTGGGGGCGCCGCCTCTATCATCAGTACGTCATTCTCAGCATCAATACTATAACCTCCCGCGAAGGCCCTTTCCAGCGCTGCCATACGATCCTTCAATGCCTTCTGGTCTCTTAACATTCGCAGGTATGCCTCCTGCTGTACCTTCATCCATTCCACCGCTGCCGTAGTAATCTGTTTACGGAACACCTGCTGCTGCTGGGCATTCCAGTTCTTCAGTTCCCGCTTCGCATCCTCAATCGACTTGGATACCTCCCGGACGATGTAAGGTTCGACGAACTCGCGGGAGAACTCGCTAAAGGGTACTCCTTGCGGTGGAGGAGGGAGCATGTTGTGGACGAGGGCGGCGTCTTGGAAGAACGAAAGCGCCGCAGCGCGAGGGTCTGTAATCATAAGATCAACACATTCATCAGGTAGTTGAATAGGGGCGGCCTCCAGGAGCAATTGGTGACCGTCCCATTCAATACCGCGGACGTCCGCGAACACCGAAGCACGAAATGTGTTGGCGGAGTTCTCGTCAAGGTCAAGGTCTGAATCCGAGTTGGATTCCATTCTAGGTCGACGTTCGATACTAGCCATTGCGCTTTCCACCCTGGGCTACTTGTTCGAGACAAGGTTACCAGTATTCACGCAAGGTCAGTGCCGAAGGTCGAAAAACAATTAATCAGGAGAGGAGTTAAGCGAGGAGCTCGCTTAACGATATACTGTAACGGGGGCACCCCTAGGAAGATGGATCCCAAGGTTGCGACCGCACCAAACAACTTCAAACTTATCGCCAAAAGTTCACACAGATGTAAGAGTAAAGTAGACGGTAAAACTTAATATCGTTAAGCCTGACGCTTCACTCAATTAAGGTCTCGAGAGGATTGATTGTTGGAGTAGGAGAGTTCTCGCATAGACTTTCAGGTAGTTTTATCTTATGCCAGAAACTCCCCCATCAGTTTACTCCAACTATTCGAGCACACCCTTCTCCGCTAAGGGCGGTCCGACACGTCTCCTGACACCCCCTTCGGGCATGTATGTGTCGACCCGCTCTAGTCGGCGTTCACCATATGTGCATATCGTTTCTGCGGCGCATTTCCATTCTGCCCGCCGGAGTGAAAACCTCTGCGCATCGGGGACTTGCCAGTGGCTAACTGTCAAGACCCCTTGCTGAACTAGACTATCTATGACACCCTTCCCATGCGCGTTGATTTCTTCTTGACGCCGGAAGCTACCGTGAGCGGTTTATCTATCTACTATTTACGAGTCTCGGGCTTCCGGTGTCTTCCGCAGGGTACGGTGGTCCAGGAGTGATCCAATGGGCGCTACCCATGACCACTACCTCGGATACACCTTACCTGCGGTAGGAATCATGCTTTTAGTGTCTCTGCACTTCCCTCTCAGAGCCTATGGCGTTGGGGACATCCTTGGGCGTGGTAGGTGCAAAACGTTCCCAGTCGTCCCGGCACCACCCGGGACTACCTTCGGGACCCCCACGGTTAACTCCCGTTAACTCCGTCAGTTTTGGTCCGTTTTACTCCGAACAACTTGGAGGAGGTACTCCACCTTCCACCCTATGCCCCCTTATATATCCTGCGAACAGCTTACGGTCGACCGGACGGCAGCAACGTATACGGTGTTGCAAGCGGGTCTCCAAAGATCCTTCTTTGCTAGACTGCACACAACTACGCAACCGTTTGCCCATGACGTCCGGGCCTCAAGGCGGGGCCGGAGGGGCATGATAGGAATAATGTCTTCAATTTACAGCTTCTTCGTAGCTGCGTAGCTCGCCCAATAGCATCTCCCGGAACCCCAGATTCCAGTATTATGCATGGCTTCGTGTGACAAACATTCCAGTCATTTTTCCCAAACTCCCCGAGGGACTTCGTATTGGCAGGTAGGGTAACTCAGGTCCTTGAACAGGGTAATCCAAGCCTCAAGGCAGGGTAACCCTGTTCTGAGGGTAGGGTAATCTTGTCCGGTGGACAAGTGGATTTTCTCCTGTTACCCTATCTATTCCACTTCCGGGGATAGACACACTCGGCCTTTCTCTAGTTACCCAGCCTAGCTGTGTATTGGCCCTTCATAGGTCCCTAAGTACGCTGACACCAATCTTGGGCGTAGCCATGTACCTAAATACTCGTGTCCACTAAGTCTGCTCATCTCGGAGCCCGGGCCATCGGGTCTCCGTAGGTCAAGTACTCACTTGCCTGCCGGTTCCTACCAGTTCGCCTCCGGGCTACCTGTATGGGTGTAGGTTCCGGCTGCCATAGCTCACGTATGCTGGGTCGTTACACGAACTTTCTGGAGAGTCGGTGGGGAACTCGTCTGCTGGTTTCCTTACCGCCGCGCGATCTGCGGTATCTGTGTCATTGTCTTCCTTCTTAGCCTTCTCGACTAGTGAGCTGTATTTCTTTGGTGGTTGTGCTGATGTTTTTCCTTTGCTGGGGCTGGGGGGAAATAGCCCATGAAGGCTTGTTTGTAACGTGTTCGGGCCAGGTCCTATTCACGTAGCGGTACGACAGGAGCAGATGGCTTCGTAGTCAACAGGAAGCGAGTGCTGCTTGCTAAAGCAGGCTTCGAATGGGGTGTAATAGGAGATCCAAGAAGTAACCGTTCAACCAAGTATATTTAAGAATACTGTCCGTCAAACTCTGCTGATTCCATCGCGGGAATCAGCAGTGTTTTAAATACAGCATATCACTTATCTCCAGTATGAGCGATATTGCAAAACAAGATGTATATCAAAGGATAGCACATGAAACAATACAAGTATCAAACGATACTGTGAAACCAAACATGAAACAATATGTGTATCAAACAATAGCACATGAAACAATACTAGTATCAAATGATACTGTGAAACTAAATATAAAACAACCTAGTACCCGTACCGGTTACACTCCCGAAATAAAATAACAATTTCACCAAATAAAACAACCTAATGAAATCCTAATAGCCGGTATCTCCGCTATTCTCTTGAAAGTCCGCTTAGAACCCATCCTCATTGTCATCGCTATCCTGCAACAATCTCATGTCGTCCTGCAACATCCATTCTGTACCTTCCCAACATTTCTCCAAACACTCCCCACATGGCGCTCCGCAAAAAAAGCAACCTGACTCCCAGTAGTGTGGCAGGTCCACAAAGTTCCATACTATCCGGGCCTCCCATTCCTCTGTCTCGACATCGATTTGTCCGCAATCTTCGCAGTGATCGATATAAAACATCTTCCAATATGCGTCTTCCGGAATGATTTCTCGGTAGACCAGGTACCCCAAAATGAGGTCTCGTCCCTTTATGCTGACTTCTGCATAGGTTGACATTTTGTTTCTGTTCGCGCAAGTGTAAGTTGTAATAGGGTGAAAGTTTTTGCAAGAGGTTAAAGGTTTAGAGGTCTGGTTGTGTGATCTGTTTTCTTTGGCGGTTTAGAGGCCTGGTGGATGGTATTTATATTTCGGTGGTGACCTCGCTTAGGTGTTGGCCTCACTTAGATGTCGGCCTTGCTTTGGTCTTTTTAGGAAAAAGGGGCGTGCTGCTGAATTTCGGTTTCTTCCGTCTCCATGCAACCATCATATTTTTCTGTGCTCAGGTAGCACCCACTTCCGAAGCGGAAAACATCTGACACTGATTCTCCCCCCATTCGTCCCGTCCATTCTGTTGTTATTTCTAAGCATTTGTTCCAGATGTTTATGAATAGTCGGTGTGTAAGGTATCGTCTTGGGATAATATCACGGTTCACCAACAGTCCCATTAGCTGATGGCGCAGTCTCCAAGACACTTGCTCATGGTTTGACATCCTAAGGCGGTCGGAGGGAGTGTTTTTTCCTTTCCGCTACTGCCAGTACTCCGCCTTGGCCAGCCGGGCTAGGTATGCTACTTCATCTTCCATTACCCGCTTTTCAACTTCACTGCTTTTGAAATCACTCTCGAAGTGAGCTGACCAAAATCTGTCCTGTATCACTTGGTTCCTGTCCGCGCGCAGGTGTTGGATTTCTGGTAGGGTTGGGCTCCACGCCACCATCACATGGTTTATTGTAGGGGGTAGCTCATCCTCCGGTTTGTTGTCTTCCCACCATTGATTGACCACTTCCATCGCATTTTCCAATCCCGCAAGGGGTTCCCAGCTAATTTCTGTTTCCAGGTACCCCACCCATTACACTAGGAACTGGTCATGGTCATAGCGTCTTCTGTGGTCTCGTATGGTTTTCTCTTCCCCTTCCGGTTTCTCGTTTACCACAATTGGGGGTGGTTTTGCGTGGCTCCTGACTGGGAAGGAGACATCATCGTTAGGGCGGTATCTTTTCACGGTGGATGCATGGAATGTCGCTTCTCGGTTTCTGTACATCCTGCCATCCATTTCTACTGTGTAATTTTGTGTATGCTCATCGTATCCGATTATCATGAATGGTCCACGCCAGCGCGATTGCAATTTCTTGCTATGTCACGATTCTATTGCGAATAAACTTCCATATACTAGTAACAGATTAGCCTTTCCTATCAGCGTATGGTGTCTGTCTCATTTCGCTGCCATTCTCGTGCTTCTAAATCCTGCTATTTTAATTGCATTGAATGCCGCGTTCCGGATTGCTTGGTGCCTGTTTAGTAATTTGTCAGCAGCCGGTACTGCGGAGTTCTTGAACTTTGCTAGGGGCAGTAGTGGGTAATTCTTTCCGAAAATGGCTTTATATGGTGACATACCGCGAGTTTCTGACCATCCCCCATTCAGGTATGCGGCTGTCTCTGGTATGGCATCAAACCAATTACTTTGTCTGGCATTGACTAGGTTTCGGAGAGCTGTCTTCAATTCTCGAATTTTCCTTTCGACTTGTAAATTCGTTTCGTGATGGCCTGGTGCCGCCTTGATATGTTTAATGCCTAATGATCGACACTGTTGTCACCACATTTGTGACTCAAATCCGGGGTCTGCATTGCTTACTAGAGATGTTGGATAGCTATGGGGTGTAAATATTTTGTTGCGTAGAAGTTCCCAGGTTGTTATTGCTGTTACTTGCTTCATTGTAGGTATAAGCCATGTGAATCCTGAAAGCCTACCCATCGCAACTAGGATCGTGTCATATCCCCATGAATTGTGGAAGGGTCCCGCAAAGTCAATGGCTATTAATTCAAAAATTTCCGACGGCAGGGTAATTGTTTGAGCCTTTCCTTCTGGCAATTTTGTAGGCTCCTTATTTACCAGGAATGTGTGGCACTGAGAAAAATACGCTCTAAAGTCCTTCCGCATTTCAGGCCAAAATAGGTACTCCATTGCGTACCATAAGTTTCGTTCAAAACCGTGGTGGCCTTTATTGTGAATTTCGCAAATGACATATTCCATTAAAGTCATATTTCCATATGCGGGGCCTTTCGGGACATACAGGCAGTCTTCCCCGTATCTGGTTGTTGCGTATAGCATTCCGTTGGCAATCTTGTAAGAGGACAAGTCTCCTATGGAGTCCATATTCTCATTTACCTTTCTCCAAATTGGTTCTTTCCGGTATGCTGCTACCGTGTATGCTCGGAATGTTCCGATCATTTCATTGACTCTTTGTAAGCTGTCGCATTCGTCTTCTATCTCGCTTCCTCTGGTTGTCTGAGGTAGGTCTTCCTCCTCATTGTCTTCTGAGATATCATAAAGCCCGTGCCAATATTCTATCATTGTCAGGGGCATTACTGCGACTATCGTGTCATTGGTAAGGCTTTCTAGCCATTCGGCTTGCCTAATGGGTGGTGGGCTATCAGGTCCTGCTATTCGGAATGCCGCTATTGTCTCGGTCGTAAGGTTTTCTATTGGTTCTGGCTCCGCCATCTAGAATGCCGCGGCTTCCGTGTTCCGCAGTGCCAGAATTGCATAAGACGTGGGCGTCGGCTGGGGAAGGTTGGACAGTCCTGCTCGCGCACTAATTGGTCTTCCGCCAGTGGTTTGTTGCCATTCCCAGTCCTTGATTTCGGGGGACTCCGGAGGGCTCGGGTTGATTTCTGTGCTTCGGGGGCTCGGTCCTTCACTAAGTGGGTAAGTGGTCAATTTTCCCCATCCTCTAGGATGGTTGTTCGTGAATTTGATCTCGTTTTGATGATATGGGCAATGATCCATGTAACAGTGTGAGTAGTGTAGGGCACTATGTTGGAGTTCTTCCAGTGGCATACTTTGCAGGGTACACTGGTCACCCCAATCCTTTCCTGCAGTGATTGAGCAGGGGCTTTCAGGGGGTACAGGGGCCTTGTTGGGGTACTCAGTATAGGAGAAAGGAGGCGAAGTAGGGGAGAACTCATGCATGGGCTCCATTGTGTTTGGTTCTTGCTCGTAGACCGTGTTATCCGAGATGTCATCTGATTCCTTCGTAGAATCGCGGACCTAGAGTGCATTCAAGTCTGATTCTCACTCGTATATCCGGCAAAGGGCATCCGCTAAATAATTCGGGCTTCCTGGTGCGTAGACTATTTTTGCGTCGTGTTTTCCCATGGCACTTAGCCATCTCACCCGCTTCCTGCTAGCGTTCTTTGCCGTTCGCCGCTGTGTTAAGGGTTGGTGGTCTGTGACTATTGTGAAGGGGTTTCCCATTAGTACATTGTGGAACCGATTAAGCGCTTCCACTATTGCTAAGGCCTCTTTATCAGTGGTCCCATAGTTCATTTGAGCGTTGGTAAACTTTCGGATGTGTAACGCGGCTGGTCATGCCGTCTCATAAGTGGGTCCCTGTCCCAACCATGCTCCAACTCCTAAATCTGAGGCATCTGTAACCAACCAGATTGGTTCCTCGCTTCGTATGTCTATTGGTCACATGACTTGGTGATCAATAATTCGTTTTCGGACCATATCAAATGGGGTCTGCTGGCTCGTTTTGCATACGAGTTCGGCGTTTCCCATTAAGTCGGTTAGCGGTGCCATCAGCGTAGCATGCTGTGGGAGAAACTGGGCCACATAATTCACTAGTCCTAACAATCGTTGCAATTCCTTCTTGTTTTTCGATGTTTCCCAGTTTGCAACGTATGATATTTTCCAGGGGGAGGCATGGATCCCCTCGTTGTCCACTATGTGTCCTAATACTTCCAGTTTGTCGGCAAAAAGTACTGAGTTCCTTTTGCTCGCGTAAAATTTTGCTTTTCTGAGTTGATCACATACTTGGCATATGTGTAGTTCGTGTTTCTCTGATGTGTCTGAAAATATGAGAATATCATCCCGGTATACCCATACAAAATGATGTAAATATTCGCTTAGGAGGTCTTCCCTTATTTATATAAATATTGCTGGTGCATTCATGTCTCCTTGGAGCATTACTTTGCTCACAAATCCTCCGAACGGGGTTTTGAATGAGTTGAATTTAACACTGTCCTTCCTTGTCCACGCGTGTTTGGAAGTATGCATCCCTTAGGTCAATCTTACTCCTGAATTTTGCCCATCCTATGCGGTTAAGGATCTGCGGTTGATTTGGAATTGATGGACTATCCATGATCGTGTTATCGTTTCTCACTTGCAGGTCCACCAGGGGGCGGATCCTTCCATCTGACTTTGGTTGTACAAACATAGGTGCCGCTCCAGGTACCTCTTGTCGTACAATCACGCCACTTCGTAATTTCTCCTTTATCCAGTTCATGAGTTTTTCCTTGTAGGCTTCTGGGATCGAGTATGTTGGTTGGTTTCATAGGTCGATTAGATCCTTTAACCGCATGTGGTGGCTAATCTTTCACACTGGGGGTAGCGTTTCACGGACTTTGTCCGGGAATACATCCTTGTATTCTTCCAACAATGTTTTTGTGGTGGTGTCTGACACAGCGGCTTGGGATTCCCCGCTTGTTGGTTTGCATAGTACACGTAGTTTGTCATCGGGAAATTCCATTGTGGTATCCCCACACCTGATAAGAGCATTATGTCTTTTCAGGAATGGCATTCCAATCAGGGCGTCGTACTTTGCCAAGTTCCCTACCAACATCTCCTGATTTGTCCATTTCTTTTTCCTGATTTCTGCGGTCAGTCCACATTTCTTGTGGCTGGAAGAGCGGGATCCTTTCATAGCCATATTGACTGTTGTTGGTTGAGGTAGAGGCTCCGTAGGGATGCCATAGGTAGAGATAAAGGTGGCGCTAATTATGTCGCAGCCGATTGTTCCCATGTCGAATAGTACCTTTGCTGGATAGCGTTCTATGGGAATCGTTTCTTCAAGAGCATCACGGGGCCTTGTTGCCAACATTGATTGCGTTCGTAGGCTTTCCATTTCCACTGAGTTAATTTCCACTTCGTCATATTCCATTGCTTCCATGTGGTTTTTACTAGCCTCTCGCTTAGCGGACTTTCCTTTTCCTTTTTTGGAATAGCAATCTTTTGCGTAGTGCCCCTTTTTCCCGCATTCGAAACATGTGTCTTCCTCGCGTCATATCTGCTTCTTGTCTTTCTTGTCCTTTGAATACTTGCGATATGGTTTATCCTTTTTCGTATTATCCTGCGATGGTGATCCCTTTCTATTTCTTTCCTTTGGTATGTGGGTTCGGTACACTCCTGTTTCATACAGGATAGCATCCTTCTGTTCGGCCCGCTTGACTATCTTCTCAAAGGAATCACCATCCTCCTCCATGGGTTCTACCTCCTGGCGTATTCTGGGATGCATTGCTTCATACAATCTTTGTCGCAGCGTATACTGAAACACTGTCCCAGTAGGCAATCGTCCGTGATACATCAAGAGATCCGTCGCGACCAGGGTTATTCTTTCTGTTTTGCCATTTCGTACTTGCCGGATATCCTTAAACCTTTTGTATAGTTCTTCCGTGTTTCGCGAGAATTGGAATCTCTCTCTCAAGTCCTTTCACAGGGTCGTTCCAGGGATTATTTTCCCACTCTCATAGTGGTTCATTGCTTGGTGGTATGCTTCTTCTGCATTTGCGGTGCAGAAGCTTCCAAGATATGCTCCGCTTCCTTCCTTACTTTTGTCCACTCCATGTAGGGCCAGGTATTGAGAGGTTGTTATAACCCACCGATCAAATACTTCAGGTTTTAAGTCGTCCTTTTCGCCCGAGAACAAGGGTGGCAGCGGAAGTTTGATTTTAGGTCCTGGTTGCCCGGCTCCTGGACCAGGCGGTCCGGCGGGTTCACCTTCAGACATTTCGTGTTCGGACTCTTCATTACTTGAACTGTTATCTGAGGAGCTTTCCGGAGAGTCGCTGGGGAATTCGTCTAGTGGCTGCCTTACTACTGGGTGATCTGATGCTTCTTCGTCATCTTCTTCCTTCTTAGGTGTCCCGACAGGTATGCTATCTTTCTTTGGTGGTTGCGCTGGTGCCTTTCATTTGCTGGGGCTGAGGGGAAATAGCCCAGGAAGGCTAGTTGCTGCCTTAGCTATTTCGGCAGTCGATTTGCTAAAGGTCTGCTTGGCCAAGTCTCGTGCTAGCTGTCGTTCAGCTTAGTCAATCGAGAATCCGCTCTTTGTCACTTTTGGTTTCTTGGGTCGCCTTTTGTGGGTAAGGCCTTCTCGTGGAACCTGCTTCCCACTTCGAGTCTCTAGTGACTCAATGGTGTCGTGTTGGCAGAGCCGAATCCTTCCTGGTTCTGCCACTCCCCAATGCTAGCTTCGCTATTGGACTTTTCGTATGTTGATCAGACCAGGTTCCTGCAGGTTTCTTAACCACTTGTTGGGGTTAAAAAAATATAACATGTTGGGGCCAGGCCCTATTCACGTAGCAGTACGATGGGAGCAGATGGCTTCGTAGTCAATACGAAATGAGCGCTGCTTGCTAAAGCAGGCTTCGAATGGGGTGTAATAGGAGATCAAAGAAGTAACCGTTCAACCAAGTATATTTATGAATACTGTCTGTCGAAGTCCGCTGTTTTCATCGCGGGAATCAGCAGGCTTTAAATACAGCATATCGCTTATCTCCAGTATGAGCGATATTGCAAAACAATGTGTGTATCAACCAATAGCACACGAAACAATACAAGTATCAAACGATACTGTGAAACTAAACATAAAACAATATGTGTATCAAACGATAGCACACGAAACAATACAAGTATGAAATGATACTGTGAAACTAAACATAAAACAACCTAGTACCCGTACCGGTTACATGGTTGCTGCCTTTCCTAATTGGTCCATTGATTCGCTAAAGGTCTACTTGGCTGAGTCTCGCGCTAGTTGCCTTTCTGCTTCGTCAATTGAGAAGTCACTTTTTGGCCCTTTCGGTTTCCTAGGTTGCCTTTTCTTGGTCAGGCCTTCTCATGAGACCTGCTTCCCACTTCGAGTCTCTAGTGACTCAATGGTGTCGTGTTGGCGGAGCCGAACCTTCCGTGGTTCTGCCGCTCCCCAATGCTAGCTTTGTTGTTGGACTTCCGTAGGTTGATCAGACCAGGTCCGTGCAGGCTTCTTAACCACTTGCGGAGGTTAAAAAAATGTAACATGTTAGGGCCGAGCCCTAGTCACATAGCGGTATGATGGGGGCAGATGGCTTCTTGATCAACACGAAGCGAGCGCTGCTAACTAAAGGAGTCTTCGAACGGGGTGTAATAGCAGATCAAAGAAATAACTGTTCAACTAAGTATATTAAGAATACTGTCTGTGGAAGTCTGCTGTTTCCATCATGGAAATCAGCGGTCTTTAAATACAACATATCGCTAATCTCCAGTATGAGCGATATTTCAAAAGAATGTCTGTATCAACCAATAGCACACAAAACAATACCAGTATCAAACGATACCGTGAAACCAACCATTAAACATGGTGTGTATCAACCGATAGCACATGAAACAATCCAAGTATCCAAGGATACCGTGAAACCAAATATAAAACAACCTAGTACCCATACCAGTTACAAGATAGGCCGCGAACACCCCCACGTGGAATATAAATATCGTGGTGCCTCCTACGCTTTATAAGAATTATCAGCGCAGGAGAAGAAATCTTATCAATATATTGGTTATAGGATACACTTCTTTATTCTGCCATTATAAAGACACCTCCAGTGAGCCTTCCTAGCAATCACTTCGTCACGTATCGGGCCTTAGGCCAGACCTGCTCGTTCTTAGAGTCCGCTACCACCTAACAGTAGAAGAGTTCTTACAAAGACATTCAAGTAGTTTTACCTTATACCAGAAACTCCTCCATCAGTTTACTCCAACTATTCATACACACTCTTCTCCGCTAATGGTGGTCCAATACCTCCCCTAGCACACCCTTCCGGCATGCATGTGTCGACACACTGTAGTCGGCATTCAAGTTATACGGTTATCATTTCTGCGGCGCATTTCCCTTGTGCCTGCAGGGGTGAAAACCTCTTTACAGACATGCCTTGCCAGTGGCTAACCGTCCAGACACCAGATGAACTGGACTATCTACAATACTCTTCCCATATGCATTGATCTCTACTTGACCTCGACAGCTACCTCGCGCAGTTTATCTATCTACTACTTACAATTCTCGGTCTTCCGGTATCTTCTATAGGATACTGTAGTCTACGATGGATCCAATGGGCGCTACCCATAACCACTACCTCGCATCCATCTTACCTGTCATAGGAAACCTGCTTTCCGTATCTCTGCACGTCCTTTACAGAGCCTATAGGGTTGAGGACATGTTTGGGCTTGGTAGGTGTGAAACTCACGTAGTCGCCCCAGCACCACCCAGGACTACCTTTGAGACCCGTACAGTTAACTCCCCTTAACTCTGTCAGTTTTGGTCTGTTTTACTCCAAACAACTTGGAGGAGGTATTCCACCTTCCACCCTATACCTCCTTATATATCCTCCCAACAGCTTGTGGTCGACCGGAGGGCAGTGACATATATGGTGCTACAAGCAGGTCTCCAAAGATTCCTCTTTGCCAGACTGGATACAACTGTATAGCTGTTTGCCTATGACGTCCTGGCCACAAGGCAGGGCCACAGGGGTATGATAGCAATAATGTCTCCAATTTATCGCTTCTCTGGAGCTGTGGAGCTTGCCCAATACCATCTCCCGCAACCCATATTCTTCTATTATGTGTGGCCTCCTGTGACAAACATTCCAGTTACTTTTCCCGAACTCCGCAGGGAACTTCGTAATGAAAGGTAGGGTAACTGAGGGCTTTAAACAGGGTAACCTGAGTCCCATGGTAGGGTAACCTGATCCTGATGGTTGGGTAACCATGTCCGGTAGACAACATGACTTTACCCTATTACTCTACCTGCTTTGTCGCCAGAGATAGACACTGATAACCTTTCTCCAGTCACCTGGCCCAGCAGAGTAACTGCCCCTTCAGTGGTCCCTAAGTCCGTTGACCTCGCTCCCGTGTGTAGCCAAGGACCTAAGGACCATGCCAGCCCATTCTGTTCTGTCAAAGCCCCAGCCATCGGCTCTCAGGAGGTCCACTCCTTACTTGCCTACTGGTAGAACGATCAGGCTACAGGAGGACTAGCCAGGTGACAGCGGCAAGGAACAGGTTTCACACCTGGCGTCATTTAGACATCATGCAAGTAAGTTCTTCTTTCACGCACCTAACCTCGTTAGCAGGTCATGGGGCTCATTTATGTTTCCTTGCATTTCGCATGTAACGTACAGTTGACGTCATGGGGAGAGTCTAGACTGGCTGGTAAGGGTTACCGGCAAGACAGACTCATTTATGTTTCATGCGTGACCTCATTAGCAGGTCATGTGGCTTGTTTAGGTGATTGATTTATAATGCATTTGATTTATGTTTTCGGACATGATGTCACTTAGAGGTCATGGGATGTTTTATGTTTGCGCATATGACTCATTTAGGTCAGGTGATGGATTTCACATCTGACCTCACTTGAGGATCAGGGCTGGGTTAGGGTTGCGGGAAGAGGCTTATATAAAGGCCGGGTTTTCACAGATGGGTTAGCTCGTAACCCAACCATCTACTATTATTTCCTACCTACTACTTTATGATCTTTAGGAATACAATTACTGGACACTTCAAACCTACTCGCTGGTCGAATCAACCATAGAGTCAAGATCCTATCCGCTATGGAGACCGGGTTAACCCAATAACAGACCAATACTCTGCGTGCCAGTGAGAAACCGATTCTTACGTGAGAATACTAAGATAGGGCCTAGAGACTCGAGGAGCTCTAGGACACGGCACAGTACAGTTTGAATGGTTCAGAAAGGACGTTACCTGTAACGAGTAACACAAGTAGTGGGAAACCGTAACATTTGGTTGCGTCTGCTGTGACACCTAACGACACAAGACGGTAACTCCAAGGAACTCAGAGTTCCCCCAAGACAACGAAGGGGATATCGATCTCATAGACAACACCCTCGACCTAGGACCAGTTCAAGACACTGGGGGTGAATCAGCGGGACAACCCTCATGAGCGGCAAGCCTGGGTATACCAGAATGGACCACACCCTCAGGGAGTTCCCCTGCAGGAACGCCACGACTGTGAAGAATGTCGGTATCGGCGACACTGGCACCCCCGACAGTGCCCACTACGCAGGCCCTGATGATGACTGAGGACAAGATGACACGATTCCTTGGAACAATTAACACTCACCCAGAATCAAGGCCAAAAGCAAGGGAACCAGACTTATGCGAAGGAGGCCGTGAGAAGTTGAGACAGTTCCTAAGTCAGTGGGAACAGTACTTCAAGGTCAAGGGATATGGAGTCGGAAAAGACATGATCAAGGTGGACTATGCAGAGTCCCTCTTGAGAGAAGCCACGGGGCAATGGATAATTCCCTATATGGAAGGAAAGCGAGACCAAGTATGGACCTCGCAGAAGGAATTCAGGGAAACCCTCCACACCCAGTTTGGAGACAGAAATGCCAAAGAAATGGTGAGACTCAAACTGGAAAAGATGAGACAAGGAAAGGATAACCTTTTGGACTACTGGCACAAGTTGCGCATGATATCGGTCAAAGTGGACTACAACGATGACACAGAGTACCGCCACCTCTTGGGCGGCACCAACGAAAGGCTACAGGAAGCGTGGATAAGCTCGGTCTAAACCAATCGAACACCCGCAGGCTTCGCGGTATGGGCCGTCAACAAAGAAGACAAGATCAACCTGGTCAGGCATGCCCAGAACAGGATGCCGGGGATCGCCCATGCAACCCCACCGCGCAACACCAATGGTACCTACAGACTAAACAACAGGCCACAACCGGCATGAGACAGGGACCCTGTGGACCTGAATGCGGCGCGAAGGAAGAACCGACGGTTTCAAAAGCTGTCCGACCAGGAATACCAGAAAAAAAGGAAGGAAAATGCGTGTCTGGAGTGTGGGCTGAAGGGACACTTTACCAAAGCTTGCCGATACAAGGAAACCAGGCTTCAAGAGATGGAAGCAAAGTAGAGTGGGGAAGGGGAGGAGACTTTAAATAAATAAAGTCCCCAGCAAAGCGTAGTCTGCGGGATGAGGCATGAGGCAACCCCACCGGGATTGTACATATATCGACAACGAAAAACAAGGCACCTACCCCAACAAGGAAAGGCAACAAGGCGACGATCAACAGCACGAACGATTACGACAACGACATCGAACATCTTATGATCAACATAAAACTATGCACAACAAACAAGGACACAGAAATGAACGCGTTGCTTGATTCAGGAGCAACCCAGGATTTCATCGACAGAGATTTCTGTGAAATCCACAGATTACCCTGGAAGGAGATGAAGAAACCAAGAGACATATACGTAGTCAACGGGGAAAAAAGCAAGGCAGAGCCAATCACCCATATAGCACAAGCAGTAATGGAGATAGGGTTACATCACCAAGCCATGACGTTCCAAGTAGCGCACTTGCAGAAACACAGTGCCATACTGAGAATCCCTTGGCTAAAATGACACAATCCAAATATCGACTGGGAAAAAGGCCAAATCAACTGCAACAGCGAATTATGCGTGCAGTTGTGCCTGGAAACCTCCCTAATGATTGAAATAATCCCCGAAGAAGAAGTAATAAGAGAAAACTTGCCGACACAGATCCTCCATATGAACACCAAACATGAAGAAATGATCCCCGACAATGAAGGCATAAGGGTACAAGTGTTACACCCAGATGCCAAAATGCCAACACGAGGATCCATGAAGGCAGCAGGTCACGACCTGTACAGCACGGAAGACACGATGGTCCCCACGAGGGGACAAAAAATAATACCAACAGGAATTGCAGTGGGACTACCTGACAGCACCTATGCGAGAATCGCTCTACAGAGTGGTATGGCCACCCAACATGGGATTACCACAGGCACTGGAGTGATCGATGCAGACTATAGAGGCGAGGTGCAAGTCCAGCTAATAAACCTGAAGGATACAGACTATACGATCCAAAAAGGGGATTGCATAGCCCGGATGAATATTGAGAACATTGATACCAGGGAGCCCGCGAAGTCCGAGACCTGGACAAGACCAAAAGGGGTGAGGAAGGATTCGGCAGCACTGGACGAGGAACCCCCAAGGACAACACCCCAACCGAAACGACAGAAGAAAAACCCCTGAGCATATCCTTCATATCAGCAAAGGCCTTGAGTCAACTCTACCAGAGAGGGGAACAGACAGGGATCCGCAAATGAGACGAGGAAGAAGATGGACCAACGATCACAGAAGCGTTAACGATTAGTACATGACTAGTAGTAATAGAAGAAGTCAAGAAGAAGGAAAAAACTCTGAGGCAACTAGTCCCGAAAGAACATCACAATTATCTCAACATATTCGAAGGAAACGAAAGGACGGATCTTCCCACACATAAGAGCGAAGATCGTCAGATCAAGCTAGAGGAAGGAAAGGCAGCCCTCTTCATGAAACTCTACCCGTTAAGGGAAGAGCAATTGAAGGCACTGCGAGAATACCTCAACAGAACCTGGCCAGACAATGGATCAGACCAGCATCCTCCTCAGCGGGGGCACCCATCCTATTGGTCAAGAAGAAAGATGGGGAACTTAGACTTTGCGTGGATTTCCGGGGACTGAACGCGGTATCATAAAAGGATAAATACCGTGCACCATTGATTGATGAAGCATTGGACTGGCTAGGACGGGCCAAGGACTATACGAAGTTGGATATCAAGGATGCATATCACAACATAAGGATAGCGGAAAGAGACGAGTGGAAGATGCCTTTCAGGATGAGATACGGACTATTCGAATATTTGGTCATGCTCTTTGGATTATCCAATGCACCAGCAACATTCCAACGGTAGATCAACTCCAAGTTGAGCAAGTACCTGGACATATGTTGTATCGTCTACCTGGACGATATCCTCATCTAGTCAGACAACATGGAACAATACCACCAAGACATATGAAATGTCAGGCAAGCATTTAGAGAAGCCAAGGTCAAGCTAAAACCGTCAAATTGTGACTTCTATACAAACGAGGTCGAATACCTAGTGTTCATCGTCAATCCTGAAGCAGTACTAGGCGATCCAGTCAAGACAGCGGCTATCCACAGCTGGAAAGTACCCAAGAGTGTAAAAGAAGAGCAAAACTTTGTGCGCATTGCGAACTTTTACCTAAGATTCATCGAAGCGTTTAGCAGGGTAGCTAAACCCCATGTACGATACGACCAGGAAGGGGATCAAATGGAAATGGGGAGTGAAAGAACAAAAAGCATTCGACGACATGAGAAAGCAACTTACTACGATGCCAATATTGCAACACTTCGACCCCACGTTACCCATCATGATCGAGACGGATGCATCCAACTACGTATGCTCTGGTATCCTCTGTCTACAGGGCGAGGATGGATTATGGAGACCAGTCGCGTTTAGATTAAAAACAATGTCAAAGGCAGAGCAAAACTATAACATTCACGACAAAGAACTGTTAGCCATTGTTCAAGCAGTTAAAGACTATAGGAAGTACATGCTAGGAAGTCAGCATATGATCCAAATCATCACTGACAACAAGAACGTACTAGCGTTCACTACCACCAAGGAAGTCAATGGACAACAGATCAGATGGAGCGAAACCTTGCCCCAATACCACCTCCAAATCAAATACTGACCAGGAAAAGAAGGAGGAAAGCCGGATGCATTGACTCAAAGAACAGAAGATTTCTGCGACAAGGAAGCAACACAGTCGCAATGATAACGGATACTCCTCCCCAAGGAGAAGTATTTCGTGCAGGAAACAGACAAAAACAGTAGATACCAATTCCTGAACGAAATTACTACAGCAGCTAGCAACAATGAGGAATACGAAGAATGGATCAAGAGAAGCACAGCCAATGACCGAGTAAGCAACGAGATAAAGAAGCCCTTGACAGAAGGCCTAAAACAAAGGAAAGGCATAGCCCTCGGGCCATGCCGAGAAGAAGACGGATACCGGTAGTATGACAACAAGATAAGGCTCCCAGATGAGGAAACCTTTTGAAGAGAAACAATAAGGAGAAATCACAACATTCCACCGGTGGGACACTGTGGAACATCAACAACAACAGCATTAATTCAACAGTCATACTACTGGCCGTCGATACGCGATGATATTAAAAGATATGTGAAGAGCTGCGACATAGGTCAACGGACCAAAACGGTTAAACATGCATCCTACGGACTACTCAAACCACTCAAAACTCCTGGAAGACCATGGCAATCTATTGCTATGGATTCTATCACTGGGCTACCCGAATCGAACAGTTACGATGTTATATGGGTTGTTATCGACCAACCTATGAAAAGTGCAGCACTTTATACCATGCAGAATGGATATGACAACACCACAGTTCTTCAACCTGTTTAAAGACCAGGTCTTTAGACTCCATGGCCTATCAAAAGATATTACATCCGACAGAGGATCCCTCTTCACATCGGACGTATGGAAAGAAATCACACAACAAGTAAGTGTCAGCCGACACTTGAGCACGGACTTCCAACCACAAACGGTTGCTCAGACCGAACGAATGAACGCGATATTAGAACAATATCTGCGAATCTACGTCAACTACCAACAGAACGACTGGACGGAGTTCCCATCCATGGCAGAATTCGCATATAACAATGGGCGACAAGGGACGATAAACACCACACCCTTCTTTGAGAACTATGGACACGACCCCTCATTCCACCCGGCACAGTACCAGGTGCCGCAAAGGATAACTCAGGCCGACAATATGATAAGGGTACACGACATGTTAGGAGACGAAATGACTCTAGCGCAAATGAGTCAAAAAGAAAAGAGTGATTAGCACCGGAAACCAGACCCAAATCTCATGGTCGGCGACAAGGTGTAGTTGATACCACACAATGTGCGGACTACGAGACCATCAAAAAAGCTGGACTACAAGAAACTGGGGCTATTCAAAATAATTGAACGGGTCGGACTGCAAGCATATAAGCTCGCCCTCCCCGCCTCGTTGAAACGGACTCATCCAACATTCCACACCAGACTCCTCAAACCCTACAAAGAAAACTCTTTTCCCTCTCAGAAAAAACTTCCTCCTCCACCTATTCACATAGACAGAGAAGAAGAATGCGCACTCGAAGAAATGGTCAACTCCCACCTACACTACAGTAAACTACAGTACCATGCTGAGTGGACCGGCTATTCCCCTGAACACGATCAAGAGTGGTATCCAGCCACAAACTTTACCAATGCTAGGGATGTCGTTCTCCTCTTCCACCAGTGCTACCTGTGCACACCACTAACTAACCGTCTGCACCGAGGTGGAAGAAAACAATTGGATGGCGGTTGAGGACCATGAAGAATTCCAATGAAATGTGCTACAAGTACAGAAAAAGGCGGAAGAAGGAGAAAAGAGAAAAAGAGGAGGCAAAGAAAACATAGACGGTGTGCACCAACATTGAATGCATGGTGCACCGCAACACAAAAGAATGACAAAGGTGGTGGCCAACAAAGGCCACCAAAACAAGCGACTTGGACGAAGACCAGGAGTGGGCAAACTCCAGGCAGTAGGAAACATGGGCAGGAGAAACCTGGACTGCCCCGACAGGGCCAAGCAATCACCGAATCGATTGACAGAACTGCATGTGTAGGTTCTGCCCCTACCACAGGAGGGAAGCAGAAAAGGCACAACAGGCTCCGAGGATAGAGCCGGGCAAGAAGAGAGGGCACAAAGTTTCTTTTACCCCCAAAGACAACATGAGAAACACCATCTGCACCTACGACGAAACGATAAAGCAGCAAGAAGACAAGATAAACGGGCTGCAAGAAATGGTCGAACGACTCCGACAGACGGTCGAAGGACTACACCAAGTAAAACAGATAGTACGAGACTAAGGCGAGAGGCAAGAGCATGAAAGACGGATCCATCGGAAGGTGGAAGACTGGCGCCGCGAGGAATACAACCTGGCAAAGTACCACGAGCTGCAAACCCATAAATAGGCAGCATCAATCGTGGAGAGGAGAAAGAAAAGGGGATAGACGTATCCCCAGGGACTGAGGATAAGGGAGAGGGGAGCTAATGTCACGATCTGGCTAGAGGAGCACTAGCCAGGTGATGGCAGCAAGGAACAGGTTTCACACATGACGTCATTTAGACATCATGCAGTCAAGTTATTCTGTCACGCACATGAGCTCGTTAGCAGGTCATGGGGCTCATTTATGTTTGATTGCATTTCGCACATAACATACAGTTGACATCATGGGGAGAGTCTAGAGTGGCCGGTAAGGGTTACCAGCAAGATAGACTTGTTAATGTTTCACGCATGACCTTGTTAGCAGGTCATGTGGCTTGTTTAGGTGATTGATTTATAATGCGTTTGATTTATGCTTTCACACATGATGTCACTTAGAGGTCGTGGGATGTTTCCTGTTTGTGCATATGACTTTTTTTTAGTCAGGTGATAGATTTCGCATCTGACCTCGCTTGAGGATCAGGGCTGGGTTAGGGTTGCAGGAAGAGGCCTATATAAAGGCCGGGTTTTCACAGATGGGTTAGCTCTTCACCTAACCATCTACTATTATTTCCTACCTACTACTTTACGATCTTTACGAATACAATTACTTTACACTCCAAACCTATCCGCCAGTCAGATCAACTATAGAGTCAAGAACCTGTCCACTATATAGACCAGGTTAACCCAATAACAGACCGATACTCTCGGTGCCAGTGAGAAACCGATTCTTACATGAGAATACTAAGATAGGGCCTAGAGACTCGAGGAGCTCTAGGACACGGCACAGCGCAGTTCAAACGGATAAGAAAGGTTGTTACCTGTCGCGAGTAACACGAGTAGTGGGAAACTGTAACAACCGGTTCCTACCAGTCCGCCTCATGGCTGTCTGTATGGGTGTAGGTTCATGTAACTGGTACAGGTACTAGGTTATGTTTTATATTTTGTTTTACAGTATTGTTTGATACTTGTTATGTTTCAAAGGTATCACTTAATACTTTGCATGTTTTATGTTTGGTTTGATAGTATCATTTGATACTTGTTATGTTTCAAAGGTATCACTTGATACTTTGAATAATTTATATTATCACACATACTGGAGATGAGTGAGAACTTGTATTTAAACACCACTGATTCCACGATGGAAACAGCAGACTTCGACTGACGGTATCTCTAATATACTTGGTTGAATGGTTACTTCTTGATCTCCTATTACGCCCCTTCGAAGCCTCCTTTAGTCTACACAGCTCTCACCTCTTGCCCAGCAAGTAGGCCACCTGTTACTATCGTACTCGAAGTGTGATTAGCACGCTAGGTGTGAACATGTTACAGTTCAGGCTGCCATTGCTCACATATGCTGGATCATTACAAATATAAACTAACTTCTAGAAATCTATCATACCAGAACATCCCTACAGAGGAATCTCCATTGGGTGCAATTGAAAGGCCTATCAAAAATCACCACCAGCGATTAATTCTAAAAACCTTCCATCCTCGTTGTTATCGCTACGGCTAGTTCTATTATAATATAATCGCCCATCTACCAGCCCTTCAACCCGGCTTGCTTAGTCATGCCACCGCCCCCTTGGATTGGACGCCCAATTTAGAAAGGGCAGGCGTTCGCCGGCCAGCCCTCCACCGCTCGGCGACGTGCCATACCTGCGGTCAACCAGCCCAACCTGCAAAATCTCACAAAGTAGAAATCACGTTCGGCTACTCACGATCCCACCAACCCTAGAAACAGCCCCTTAGAAACCTTTCTGTCTTGCTTTCATTTTGCTTTCCTTTCTCCTCAAATTTCCCCGCTATTAGCTCTACTATCTACCCGCAATACCTAAACGTTTCCTGTAACCCCCTCCTCACCCTCCCCGGTCCTTTCCACCAGTTTCTTACTTCCCGCGATACCTCTCGGTCCCTTTCATCTTCTTTTCATCAGAGATACTCCGGCTTTCTTCAAACAACCCATCATGGCAAATGACGAGTACGATGTGAGTCTCACCACCCTCTTCCCTTATCCTACTCCTCTGTTTCTTAAAGCTTACCAAATTCCGCTATTACCCAGTTTCTATTCAAAGGTACAACCCAAGAAGAAAAAATAGCATTCCATCCCCTAAGAGCCTCAAGATGATACCCCACTTGCGACCACCATCGCAAACTATCCAAATCCTTTGACGATATTAGTGCAGTTTTTGCATGCATTTCCCTATCATTCGAGATGACGCATTAACATTTTGCGATCTAGTTGTCCTCATTGGAGACTCTGGTGTTGGGAAGTCCAATCTTCTAAGTCGTTTTACTCGTAACGAATTTAACCTGGACTCCAAGTCCACTATCGGTGTTGAGTTCGCGACCCGTTCCATCCAGGTCGATACCAAGACCATCAAAGCCCAGATTTGGGATACCGCTGGCCAGGAACGTTATCGTGCCATCACCTCTGCTTATTACCGGGGAGCTGTTGGGGCACTGCTGGTCTACGATATCTCCAAGCAAATCACCTATGATAACGTTACCCGTTGGCTCAAGGAGCTCAGGGACCACGCTGACAACAATATCGTCATCATGCTTGTTGGCAATAAGAGCGATCTGAGGCACCTGAGAGCTGTCCCGACAGAGGATGCAAAGAATTTTGCGGGTTGGTCTCGCGCCTGCTAAATAACATTGGTATATATTGGGATAATTCTGACACTCCTTAGCCGAGAATCACCTCTCTTTCATTGAAACGTCCGCCCTGGACTCTACAAATGTTGAGCTCGCTTTCCAAACCATTTTAACAGGTATGTGTCATAGAACGCTTCTATCGTAAAGCGATGAAAGAAGAATCTAAGCATGCGCTATTAGAAATTTACCGAATCGTCTCTAGCAAGGCTCTAGATGGAGGAGACCAGCATCCAGTCAGTCAACCTGGAAGCAGTCAACCCCTTCATATCACTCCCACAGCCGAAAATTCTACCAAGGACGGCAAGTGCTGCTGAGTTGTTACAGCTTTCTTTCCATCGATTTTTCAGCCAAGCGGAGTGAGATCTGAAGGTAAGGGTGGTACAATGCCGAGTGGGTGGCGGGTTGAAACTTAAAATTTACGTTCCGTTCTTTCCACTCCTCTGTATGTACACTACAAACACCCGATTTGGATGAGTGTTCATTGAGCCAGGGGCTTAGATTGGGCGGGATCAAGATAAAGTCGCGACGAAACATGAATTCATGGGGAACTGACTTTTGCTTGCGCCTGGGGTTTGTTGGGGATTTGCTTATTTCTTTTTCTCCTCAATGGGATTGTGCTTTTGTTGTTTTTACCCCTATGTTCTTTACATTGATTTGTTTCCACTTCTACGCCTAATCTCCTCCAGTCTCATTTTCCGGTATTCCTTAACAATTGTATCTAACGATGTAATTGAGGGCGGATGTTGCAGTCATGGTTATGACTTGCACTCAGTACGATACATGGATTCCATGATCGAGTATCACTCCCCGTAACTTGGCGTGCAAACCCCACCCTCATCTAAATCGATATACAACGGACCAAACCATTCTCAGAGTGGCAGTTGTAGTGCTTTGCTTTGCTTTTCTTGCTTTTGTCTCCAAAGCATTCTCTGCTCTATGTATCATATCCTACTTTCCGCTAATACTAGTGAACAAAATAAATGCCGTTGCCCAACCCAAAGAGATGCCCCTGTCGACCATTCCCCCTCCCTGCGTCCAATCGCATCTCAAAAGCAACCCGCAACAATAACCTGAACCCCAAACATATCGTACAATCCATTATTCCCCAAGCAGCCCCAACCCACTCTAAAACAACCAAACATACCAGAAAACCCCCACAACCGCCATCAAGAACAGCACCCACGCTTTCCAACCCACCCCAGCCCTCTTCGCCATGCGCAGCATACTATTCATCGTCCCTCTAAGCCGTATCCGTGTATTGTCAAAAGAGTCATTCATGCTTGCCATAAGAGTAGAAGAAGATCTAACTTCGTCGCCAATAGCTTCGGTAATCTATTCTCCCCCCCACCCGTATTAACATCTTCCCCCACCCCCCCATTCCGTGGGAGACAGAAGGAAAGAGAACCATACCTCCTTCAACATCTTGACCTTCGCACTCAACCCTTCAACCTGTGCGTCATTCTGCGACTCCAGCTCTTCCATTACAGAGGCGCTGTATTGGCCCCTTGAGTTGGGCGTTGCGGGTCGGTACTGTGCCGTTCCTCCGGGAGGTGCGCCGCCGCCATTCGGGTAGCCGAAGAGATGTGCTCGCGCGTCGCGTTGGTGGAGGTGTGAGCCGTAACGGTTACTACCAGTTCGTTAGCCAGCCCGTGAAACAAGGAGGAGGAGGAGGAGGAGGAGAAGGGGGCCGGAGATGGATGATCAAGATGAATAGTGATGGGGATGAGGGAAGATGTAACCTGGACGAAGCCATCCTTTCTGTCCCCTGATCTTCTTCGTGGGCAGATTATCGAAGCTCGTTCAATCCAACACACCACCTGCTTCGGAGAGGAATGAAACAAGAAGAAGGCACAAAACTCCCTTTGAAATTGATTGATTGAGCGATTGGTCGACGGAGTCGGACGAGTCTGTCAATGGAGCCTACTCTAGGTTAGATAGTTAGCTCAGTCACGTGCCACTCAGTCAGGCGACTTGGCCTTTCGTTAAGTTAGGGGGGGTGCGATACCTGGATTCAACAGAAAAATTCGCTACCCTACGGGTATCATGGGTTAGGTGTAATAGTTTAGTCTAAGTCAAGCTATATGATACCGTCAAGCTCCTGTCCCCGTTGCAACCCCGCTGGGGAATCACGAAATCTCGCACTGGTAGGGTAAATCAGAATAAAAAAATAATAAAAAACGAAAGAAGAGAATAGAAATTACACTTTACCGTAATGGGTTCCCAGTCCACCCGTTTTGGAACAACCAGTGCCCTTCTAATCACTTGTGTGTGTTTGTGGGGGGAGGGGGGAGGAGAAAAGTCCTCCCCTACGGAGAAATGATTCCGCCATCTGGATTTTGTTCTTTTTTTCCAATCCGTCTATCCATCCCAATATTCCCCGCCTCTTCTTCTCCCTCTTCTCCTCATGGCAATCCCCAGTTTTAATCTAGTTTCTCCAGGTTTCACAGATTACGATACGGGAGCGGCGCGTCGGAGGCTTGGTTTGGCGGGTGGATGGAGGGATGAATGGAGAGTTCCGCTCCCCCTGTGTTTTTGTTTCGTCACGTTTTCTCTTGTGTTTTTTCTTTTTTGCCTTTTCTCAAGCTTCGTTTCTTTTTAAGGTTTTCCGGGAAGGGGATGAAGGACAGGAAAAATAGGAAAGTAAGAAGGGGGAAAGAGAAAAAAAGCATGGGACTATTTGCGGCTTGTGTGTTTTGTTGCTATGACACGCTGGGTGGTGCATTACTATGTAGTCATGGTATTCGTACTGTACTGATACTTGCACAGTTACGTGCCCCTTCGGTGCTTGGTGTGATGCTAGGAGGGGGTGGAGCTGCGGGAGGGGAGGGCTTGTACAAGTATCTTGGCTTGTTTCTTTGGGGGCTTGGAAAAATCTCGAAGTGGAAGCTATAAGAGGGGTGGATTCACCAATTAGGGCGAAAGACGCCAATTCAAGAAGACCGGTGTATGATACGAGTATTTTCGGTGCAGTAATGGCTTGGTAGATTTCCGGTCCGATCAAACCGATGATGTGATCCCGGTGATGGGAGGGTTCTTTTTCCTCCATTCTGATCCAGGAATAAATGATATGATGTTCTGTTTTTCAGAATTTAATTCCATTGCCTGTTCGAGTCATCCCACTCCAGAGTAGACTTTGTCTCTACTCCCAACAGTGCTACGATATACCATAATGTGACACAGTCTCAGGAATTGATTGAGAGTAATCGGGCAGTAAACCTACTGTTTCCATCCAAAAAGTCACACCATAGGAGCTGTGAGTACCTTTGCTCAATTTGCTGATATCGGAACACGTAATTACACCCGATCTGGGTTTTACGGTCCAGATGCTTTGCACTTTCTATTCCGTAATACAGCACCTCCGCGTTGGCCCGGAACAGGTGCTCGTCGATACTCCTGATTGGGACCTCACGGTTCGGCCAGGGCTCTCCTGTGGCAGGAATGCTATCAGCATACCCCAGTCGATCAGCCCAGGGCGTGCGGGGGAAGGCTCCCGTTGTGCATACAGCTATCAAGAACCACCCCCACCCCCTTCCTCCCTCCCCCTCTCCTCCCCTCCCTTCCCACACCCCTCTCGTTCTCTCTTCTCGCCCCGCCATGCAAGGGGTTCGCCCAGTTCTGTGGAGGTCCCATAAAACCGGCTTCCCCACATCCCAGCGTGTCCACTCAAGCCCTGCGGAACCCCGGACGCATACAACGCTTCACAAAGGCATTGAGAGCCCTTCATTTTTCTTGGTATGGGTGGTTTTGTGCCCCGGTTATGCACAGCAGAAGCAGAGTCCTTCAGCTTATCGATATTCGACAGCCCACCCCCTGCTATACAACCCGATGACCAATTGAGGTTGGCCATTCCAGTCGCCCATTGACGCGGAGAGACTTGGTTCCCCACACCCATATTAGAAAAAACAAGTCCTGTATGCTACAGCCTACCGGCATGATCGGCAATTCACCCCATATGTGTGCTCCCCCAGCTCCTAACGTCGCAAAGAGGACTTTTGGCCTTAGCCTATCATCATCACCAGTCACCCATCATCTAGGGTTCGGATCCGTGATTCCTACTTGGGCCAGCGGAAGCCCCCACACCACTCAGCCCGGCCCAGTCCACCCAGCGAGCCAACGAGCCAAAGAGCCAGCACTAAAGCATTCGTGCACCTAGCTCAAGCAGAAACCTGCAGCTCGAATCCATGAACTGCCATTTGTAAAGCTCGCAGTCGAAACCTAAACATTCCGAGGAAAACTTCCGCTGAAACCCGCATCGGTTCATCGCCAATTCTCCCCCCCTCCTCCTCCCCCCCCCTTCCTTCGTGTCAATGATCAAGTGGGTAGGAAATTCGGGACTCGTTGCTTTGCGGAGTGCCAAATAGGGCCTCTTGCTGATTTGTTTGACTTGACTTCCCAAGAGTCATGCAGGGTCGGCAGATTTTGAGCGAATTTTCTAACACCCCCTTCCCTGCTTCCACACAACAGATATATGGGGTTTCCGAGATTTCTGGTTATGGCGAATTAAAGAGTGTGTGATAGACGAGGGCCCTACGATCAGTAATTTTGACCTAACCATTTAACTCTCCTGCTTGATTATCCGCCATCGTTCTTCCTCTTCTCCTTCGTCTTCTCGGTTCTGAATTTGCCTTGCTGCAGCCGGCGATGTGATTTCGCATCGCCCTGGAGTTTAGTCTTTCATCCATCTTTAATGTAGGAATAAAGAGATCAAATCCAGCAGTACATCAAGCTCTTGATTCAATACTGTGTGAGTCATGATCCCACATCATGATTCTTCAATGTGAGGCTGCCCAACTCTCCTCAGTAACCGCTCCCCGTTTCCCTCTCACCACTACTCTAATCACTACCTCACAGGATATCACTCGGTTATACCGACAGGACCATTGCTACTCCTACCACTTCCCAAATCCTTTGTGGGATGAGGAAAGCCAAACCTCGCCCGAGATACTGAGGTTGTGAAGGCCCCGCGAGAGCTTATTTGTTCTATATCCGGTAGTTCCTTATCAGCTGCACTGTCTCTTGACACTCACTATTGGGATCGGATTTTGCTTGTTCATCAGTCCACCATGTCAATACCAACCCCCTCCCCAAGTCATTGCACAGTTGCAACATTGATATTTGCATACTGTGCAATCTTCAATCCATAGCCTTATCTTATAATAAATAGTTTATTCCTTTCCATCTTGCTTTGTTCGCAGGAAGAAAAAAGACAGGACAGGGAAGGTTTCATGAATTCGAGGATAGAGCAGGAGGGCAAATGAGGGGCGTTTTCCCCTCTTTTATTATCGCGCCCACTTCCCTCCAGCATCCGCACAGCGTTATCCTGTGATACCACTACGTAATCCTGTAATTATCAATCCGATCACACTCGTGCCAATCGAATATTCTTCATCCCCAATCGGCATACCCGGCGTCACTAGAGCTGGGCCTTATAACACTGAAATTTTGTTTGCTCTGTAATGTTGTGGATCGAGAGATGAGCTATCCCCGAAAACCCCCGCTGGTCCGAATACACCCCCACGCTTGTGGAAGTCGGTCCCCCTTTTGACAATCCTTTTCCCCCCCAAATTTTCTGTTCAATACCACTTAGTCAGCCCCGCGAGCCGTAGCGAGCTGTAGCCTTGAAATTAATTGACAGGAGAATTATCATATCCCATGACCATCCGTAGTTCCAGGATGCTTGTATCTTTATATGCCCACCGGGTGTCAGGCGAAGAACTTTAATGTATCCCCACCAATACTCTGAATTCGATTGGCTGCAGTGATTGAATCTTACGATCCAATCCCCATCAAGTCCTACAGAACTCGAGCTTGTGTGCAGTCAGCTGTAGCTTCCTTTTCCTCTTCGAGTTAGCGATGACCTAGTGGTGGTTGTCATAGGTCATTCGAGACCATGCACAGAGGTAGGAAGATGATCAGTTTTGATACCAACAGACTCTTGTCGATACGCTGGAGTCCCAAAAAGAAAAGGACAGAAAGAAAGAAAACATTAAAAGGAAAATGATAGCATGGACACAGTCTGCCACATTTCCGGCTGCTATCATACCGCCTAGTATGATAGTTCTTCGGGATCTCCGGGGTTTCCAGATTCATGTGTTTTTATAAAGTAGGGCTAAAGGTTCCCAGGGCGTGTGGTTTGATCCCCGACCGAACGATAGTGGCGTTTCCTAATTTTTGCGAGTATGATACCGTACCATACTCGAGTACAGTGCTCGTACCATAAGTGGTCCTCCTCACGAATAATATGATATAGTCTTCTTCTTCGGTTACAAAAAAGGAATTCGGGGCCGACACCGTTGGCCTGCATCATTTGGCTCGGAATTTTGGTCTCGCCCACATCATCAACACCATCACCACCACCATCTCTGGGAGGAGGAAGTGCCGTAATGTACTTCACTACCGATACCTACACCCGTACTATGAGAACGGTAGTAGTCATGTCACCCACTTTCAACGCATTCGCGCTTGGTAGCAGCCGGCGGCTTGGATACCCCATCCGGCGCCCGGGAATTTTTTGTGTACGCTGCTGCACTGTTCTGTACCAGTGCTGTACGTGGTTTTGTGACTCGACTCTACAGGAGGTACACTGGGGAAGCCCGTTATGTACCGTATTTTTTTTTTTTCCGCCAGTGGGGGTTTTCTTTGCTTTTTGATGCTGAGCTGGCAAGAGAGCCGCGTTGAGTCTTCCCAGCCTCCAAAGATCCAACATAACTGAAGGCGGGCAACAAGAGGCGGCCCGCGTCTGGCCGCCTTTCAAAACCCAGAAAGCTCCCAAGCGTTGTCTCGGATCAGTGTCTATTATTTGGGCGTCGCCAAGCGCTACTGTAGACTGCACTGTACGAGTACAGTACCGGTACTCGTTCGAGTGCAGTGTCCTGCAAGAAGTTATGGAACAGTTTTCAGACGGTTAGCCAGCCAAATATTCCCCAGCACATTCCGGTTAATGGGCTCCCTCCCTTGCACTCGTACGATACCAAGGTGTGGCAAGTAGTTATGGAACTGTTATTTGAGGTTAAGCAGCCAAATATAAATATATCCCTGCCCGTTACTGCTAACAGCTTCCTACCCTGTAACTATGTCAATATGACCATGTCCATCTGCAGCCTTACTACCAATCAGATATGGTTTCTGTTCTCGAGTCTCCCCACTCGAGTCAAGATCCGGTATCCAAGTATTTCGTACTGCATGATTCAGCGAATGTAGCGCTCCACTCGTAGGGTTAAGGGAAGCAGCTTTTGCCTTACTGATTACCTGTCGGATAGTCCCCTGGATGAGACAAGGCACCACTGTAAAATTTTCAACGAGATTGTGCATACTGTACCGCACTGTACAGCAGAGGTTAAGTACCGTAGGTGAGTTTGCTACGAGGGAATGGTCAGGCGGGAGCTCTTGCGTGAGATATTTCCCAAACCGGGAAACATGTCGCCCAGGCCATGCTCATTCGTTCTTCGTGTTCAGACGAGCGGGGTCTACCGGTGATAGACATCCTATTGTCGTGTGAAATGACTTGAGGCACAGTGGAGCCATCCCTAACCCCCGCCCCCAAGAGGCGCTATTCCCCAGAGACACAGCTGGCTTTTGTGGTGACAATCATTTGTAGGCTACGCTAGATGCAGGAAAAAAATATAAAAGCAGGGAAGGGCAAAAGGAGCAAGTCAAAGTGATGAGATTGTACTCGTAGTAGCCTTGATTTCCTGACCAGTGAAACATTTCCTGGAAACAGGACCCTGAGTTTCCTGTTTGATCATCTCTTCACAGGGTTGAGTCGAGTAAAAACGGATCGCCAGGGTAGACCGCACCAGCAGCCACGAGAAGGGGCATTGCGCAATTGGAGATCAGCGCTGGGAGGCGGACAGCCGTTCGTTCGCAATTGGGAAAGGGGAGAAGGAAAACTGGCACCGGGACGCAAATTCACAGTGTTAACGTCCCCGAATGCACGGGTAACGCTCGCTCGACCACCGTACCCCCTTTCCTCCCTCTCCCCACCATACAGTACCGTGCGGATTGTCTGTGTGGGTGTGTGCGGGTGAGTGCTGTGGGCGTACAATTGGACAATCAGCCTGTCCTCTACCGTCGGTAACGTACCAAGTACTCCTGGATGCCTCGTGGAGTCCCGATCCATGTAAACTTCTAAGACTAAGGAAGACGGTAGCCCGCGTCTGTTCTCGAGTCCAAAGATGGATACGAGAGAAATTAGCGAGCGTGTCGATATGTATGATATCCTACTGTACAATAATAAACTGGGCCTGGAAAATTTTTTGATTTGATACCATCCCCAGGCATGAATCCGCCTGTACCTTCCAATTATGGAAACAATTCATGTGAACGAATGCGTGAGCCCGAGCCACGAGGGTATATTACACCACTTCCCAAATCCTTTGT
>PYWC01000056.1:972674-989968 GCA_003182015.1 Tuber magnatum
TTCATACACCTCCCCTCCCCTCCCCTCCCCTCTTTCCCTGGCCGAGAGTATAATAAGTAAGAAGGCTCCTCTGATTGTGAGGCTATCAATTGGATCCAAGTTTACCCATAAGTTACTTCTGACATGAGCCCTAGAGCTGATGGGTTTAAAAAGTCCGTGGGCCCGACGCAACTGGTTGCGATATCCAGTGGTCACCCGTACCGTGCTAGTACGTACTAAATTTACATTTGTAGCTGCACTGTACAGTACTAGCACAAGCAGTCTTGGGATGAAGGACTGAAGGACGACAGTAACATCATCCCGATACCACCGCCCCACAGTTCGGCGTTTGTACAAGTTAGCCATGGTAAACCGACTCTATTCTGACCAAACCACTCGCAGTATCCCATTGAAGCGAATTCTTGCTCTTCTCCTCTCGGAGTGATTGTCAATGTTTGCCATTCCCGTGTCAGTACCCGAGTGAGAGGTACTTCAAATTTTCTGCTGAAGGCTGCATTCCTCGAACGACAATCCCCAAAACGCACAGTCCACACCTTGTTACATAAGCGCTCCCTCGCCTAAAGGATCGCTTTTGCGATCTTCAACATTTAGCTCTGCAACTCGGACCCCCCTTTCTCCCACCATAGGCTAACTAATACATGAAGCGCCTTGAGGATTTAACCCAGGATCGATGAGCCTCTTGGATTCTCGCCGGAACTCTCCCCGAAATGGCTGCAGTGATTCCCATTGTGATCCTGAAGCTGCAAATGCAAACGCATCTCTTTCTGGTGGAACATCTCGCCCGGGTTTTTTTACATCGCGGTATGTACAACCGTGAGCGCCAAGCGGGCTGAACTTCATTCGAACCCTTTGCGTCGCTGCTAAGATTCCGGTGGTGCACATCGCATGAGACTCTCGCCTTGCAGATTATCATCTACAGATCTCTTGCCTCAATTAATTCCTGCGCAGTGGGGTTTTTTCAATTGCGGCGGGTTGCTTCTGTACGGTAGCATTACTTGGCCCCGATATCCTTGTATTCTCTGCCACCGCCGCTGCCCGCTCCGGGAGGGAAGTGGGGAGGGGGAACGGTGTTCGTGATAAGGGTACATCCCGGGGCTACATCCAAATTCCCCCCCTCCACGAGTGTACGACAAGCATGTTGTGAGTAAGATGTACTTGCTCTTTTTTTTCTTTCCTTTTTTGATTCTTGTTTTATTTTATTTTTTCATCTTGATCTCTTGCTCTATCGCGCGGGATGAGATGTCCACGGTCTTTGCCAAACTTTTGGTTGAAATATATCCCAGTTGCAGCGGCCGTTCTGCTGGCGATATGCGGTATCCACATCCCATACCGAGCTCACTGATTGCGTGCCGTTCGTTCATACCCAGATACAGTTTCCGATTCTAGTTGCGGCGTCGCAATTCTACTCCATACTCGTTACTATATTTTATTTTTCTTGTGGAGTCTCGATCTTTTGCGTGGCGACCCTGTTTAGCAGTTCACTCATTCCTCGGAAAGAGTTTAGACGTTGCTGGGTTTACCTGCATCGGAGAGAGCTTCAGTCATAGGGCAGCTCGGTTTATTGGCTTGCTGTCCGATGATCCGCTAGAGGCCTCTGTTCTTTTTTTTTTCGCCATCCTTCCCACCTTTTTTCTTCCAGGGCCTTTTTTTCCTTCTCATTTTTCCCGACCTGTTTTGCCCCCTCCCCACGGTTTTTCTCGGCCCAGATATCGGGAATTATTGGAGAGCTTCAGGGTGGCGGGCGTTAAGCAAGTTTCGCTGAATACAGATCGGAATTGATCCAATTGGACGTGGGAATCACTTCTGTGATTGACTGGCCCCAAATGTTCGCCTCACGTGGAATAATGCGATGCTTGGGGGGATTAATTTTTGCTCCACATACAATTACCAGTATCATGCATACATTGCATCCCCTTCAGGGTCGGTAACACGGGCCACGCTTCACTGCTCTGCATGAGGAAACTGGCTGAATGGAGAAAGGAAGGCTAAAGAGATGCTGTCTTCGGGGAGGATGTTGGGGAGCAACATGAGAAGCACGCTGTACACAAAGAGCTGGGTATCGGCGGCGTTCTGGTTACCGGAAAGTAAAGGGCCCGGCAATGAGCGATTTCGGGGTTTGGGAAACGTATGTAACGTACCGTATGTACAGTGCAGCCAAAGAAGAGTAGGAAGAGTAGAAGAAGTGGGAAGAGTAGGAGGAAGAGGGAGAGGAGGGAGGGGCTAGAATTGGTTCACCGGACACAACGCATATAGGACGATGATGGTGATGAATGGATGATGGGTGGGAGTGGGAGCGGGAGTGGGGAGTTGGGAGTTGGGAGTTGGGAGTGGAGGGATAGATGGACTGGATTGGAGTGGATGGATTGGACGGATGGAGTGGATTGGACAGGATGGCGGGTTGCAATTCGTGGTGTTGTTATTGAGAAAGCGGGTGGGCAGGAGAGAGTTCGCTCTATAGGCGAGTGAACCAGCGAGTCAAATCCATACAGAGAAGCAGAAGAATTCTGGCTGAAGAGCATCCGGTGTAGGGCTAATTCCCATTCTATTGTTGTTACTTTGAGTATGATATGATACTCTTACAATATTAATATTTTCCTTCCCTCATTCTTTTCCTTTCATACACTCCCACGGCTTCGGCTGTGGCTACCCAACGAGTTACTAGCCTACCCTAGGCTCCCCAGCAGCTTTGCAGCTTGGACCTGCCAGTTTGCGGTGCCCGTTTGGACTGACAAGCGTTCTGATTCCCTCTCCGCACCTCTCCCTCTACATGCTCGTCGGGGGATTTCAATTCACGTTCTCCCACCCCCATCCCCACAAAATCTACGGTATCATACCCTACCCAAAAAAAAAAAAAAGGAATTCCCCTTCAACAACCACCCCCCTACCAATCCTTACCACACCCTACTCTAACACAACCCAATTCTTGGAGCCAGCTCAATCCAACCCTCAGTCTCTGTGGAAATAGATAAAAATTCACAGCTCTTGCTGGTCTTGAAGCTGGCCCCTCTTCCTTTCCACAAATTATTTATCCCGCCTCCAAGCATTTACAGTCGCTTGTAACCGTATCGCCGGAATCTACAGCAATGCGACCTGAAGCCAGAGGATCCGTTACACAGACAGTCCCAGAAAAGCTTAACATCTTTCTCACGACACCCCCCCCGCACCCTCTAGACCAATTGTCCATCGACGAGATCAACAAGACTCGCGATGTTATCCTGCGGGCTCATTCTTCATCATCCATTGTCTTTAGGACGATAACCTTGGAAGAACCGGCAAAAGTTTTATTATTACCGTTCCTTCAAGCCGAGCACAGAAGAGAGGTCACGAGTAGGACTAGAAGGCCCCCGAGGCTTGCGAGGGTATTGTTTGATGCCATTGGGGAGGACCGCTCGCTGGAGTTATGTGATTCGGTGGTGGATGTGACATCAGGAGAGGAAGTGAGCTTTGACCTTATTGAAAAGAAGTATCACTCGCCTCTAAATGCGTATGACTTGCCCCTCTCTCCCTCAAGCCCTTCCCGCGTCTAAATTAAATACAGTGATGAGATTGCCAACTTCCCCGATGTGGCAATGGCCTCTCCCCTCTTCCAGGAAGCTTTGGCTGGGCTGAACCTACCCGCGAATGTCGTTATCGTTATCGATCCATGGATGTACGGTGGTTGGGAAAACCCAAAAGAAACAAGCCCTCGTTATATGCAGGGACTGGTTTACGCCCGTGACCCCAAGACAAACAACCCGGATTCAAATCACTACGCATTCCCAATACCCTTGATTCCGGTGATGGACATCTACAAGAGGGAAATTATTCGAGTTGATAAACTAGCCACTGGTGGTAGGGACGATGCCCTCAAATACGGTACAGGTCCTAAAAACGCTTTGGATCACTGCAGAGCTGTAGAGTACATCCCAGAGTTAGTTGAAGGAGGGCTGAGGCAGGATATCAAACCCCTCAACGTTATCCAGCCCTACGGAGCATCATTCACAACTACCGGGTCCCTGGTCGAGTGGCAAAAGTGGAGGTTTAGGATCGGATTCAACTCTCGTGAGGGCGCAACAATACACGATGTTTGGTATGACAACAGGAGTGTTTTCTATCGCATGAGCTTCAGCGAGATGTCCGTACCGTACGGAGATCCCAGGGCACCATTCCACAGAAAACAGGCCTTTGATTTTGGGGACGGCGGTGCTGGGCGAGCAGCAAATAACCTCGAACTCGGCTGCGACTGCCTCGGCCTCATCAAGGCAAGTAGTGACTCCCCTAATCTATTGAGAGTACGATTCTTAATGTTTTCTGGCAATAGTACTTTGATGGGATCATGAACGACACCTCGGGCAAGGGAATCGTCTCGAAAAATGTTGTTTGCATGCATGAAGTCGACGATGGTATCCTGTGGAAACATACAAACTATCGCACAAACCGCGCTGTCGTCACTCGCAACCGAAAATTGATTGTCCAGTTTATTATCACTCTCGCCAACTACGAATATATCTTTGCGTATCATTTCGACCAAGCTGGTGGGATTACCATTGAGACAAGAGCTACCGGCGTTGTTAGCACCGTACCAATTGACCCAGGCACTACCAGCCCATGGGGTAATGTTGTCAGCCCGGGCGCTTTAGCGCAGAACCATCAGCATATCTTCTGTGTGCGCATCGACCCAGCTATTGAGGGTCCAAAGAACACCGTAATTCAGGAAGAGTCACACCCAATTCCTTTCACTCCAGAGCTTAATCCTTGGGGAAATGCGTATGAAGTCAGACAAACAATATTCAAGAGGACATGTTGGGCGGACGCGGCACCACATAATGCCAGGCTCTTCAAAATTGTTAACCAGAATGTCCGCAACCCAATAAGCGGTAGACCTGTGGGATATAAGCTCGTTCCTTCGCCTTCTCAGCTCACTCTAGCCCACCCCGATAGCATCATGGCGAAGCGCATGGCGTATGCAAGCCACCATTTGTGGGTCACTAGACATCGTGACGGGGAGTTCTGGGCAGCGGGAAGATTCACCAATCAAAGTTCAGTTGAGGTCCGTCATCAAACTCTACCTCTGGATATATTATTCTGACAAACGATCAATTCATAGTCTGGTGGCGTCAAAGATATGATTGAGAGAAATGAAAGTATCGAAAATGAGGACCTTGTTATCTGGCACTCCTTTGGCTTAACCCATAACCCTAGAGTGGAAGGTTTGTTTTAAAATTTCTAATGATCTTCCTCAACATGTTTGATCACTCGGCTAACTTTGTGAAACAGATTTCCCAGTCATGTGAGCGGCCCCAAGACCCCCTGTTCTTCGCTTAACTTTTCGCTGACGTGTTTTTAATCTAACCTTTTCAGGCCAATCGAGACACATCAGATTCACCTTAAGCCGGCAGATTTCTTCACCAAGAACCCTGCCATTGATGTCCCCTCGACCAAAAACCAGTCGTCCGTGTTGCATAAAGTTGGGGGTCTTCTTAGCGGGTTCGTGGCGGAGGTCCCCAAGAACAATAAGGAGAACGAGCGCACCAGACAAGCAAAACTAGTTGCCGTGGACGACAACAGCACAGAGCAGCTCGCGCATGGGATAAAGAGTTGTTGCATATAGGAAGGCGCTTCGGAGTTCTGCTTTTTTCACCCCCCCTCCTCCCCCTGCCGTTACTGGTATTATACTTTTTCTGCCACCCACATATATCCGAATAGCAGCGGGAGAGTGGTTTCTTTTTGTCACTTTTTCACTCCATTGCATTTATCAGGACGGGCGTTTGCTTCAATTACTCCTTCAATTCTATTCCTTCGAGTCAAATACTTGTATCCATTTTATTTTTTTCCCCCTCTTCTTGCTTTTGGATCGGCTTTCTCCTGTTAAATTTTTTTTTTTTCTATTTTGTTTTTAAAGATTGGGGTTTTTATTTCCCGTTTCTCTTTTTGTCACTGTTACAACGAGATCACGACTTTTAAGGTCACGAAGCGACGAAACGATTGACGCTATGCTGCCATAGACTCTTCTTGTTTTTCATTTTATTATTGGCGCTCTTCTTCCCATTCCCTACCTCCCTCCCTCACTCACCCTTCACTCGAAAGTGTGGCGGCGAAAACGCTGCAGGTAGGTTAGAGCAGAGGGGTAGGGTGTCGAAAGCCCTAATTTCCTTAACTTATGGCCCCCATACGCACGTTTCTCTCTTGATTTCCTATGATACATCTTTTTTTTTTTTTTACGATACTTCCCTGCTACAGTATTCTTCACCACCGCCTTTGTATAGCAACCACCCCCATTCCAAAGAGAGGGGAAATTGAAAGGAAGAGAACAGAGGGAAAAAATTGTACATAACTCTCGCTCTCTTTCCCTCCAGTAAGTAAGTTAAGCCTTACATATTATACAATCCCGTATCGTAAGTCTTGGTTTTTTTTTCCACCCTTATCATCCAACCAACTCATCACAATCCTTCGCCAAAACCACTAGATCGAACTTTTCGGGGCACTGTACCGTATACCAGTCAAATGGCAAAAAAAACCTAGGGGTCTGGGACCGGTAGATAGACCGATAGGTAGATAGATAACATAGGAGAGGAGGACAACGAACAGCGGGGCTCAACAAACGATGCGCCGGAAATTTCTTGGCAAAAGGCGATTTTCAGTCTGTTGGTTGACCCCCCCTCGTATGTTAGGTATCGATGACAGTTTTCCCAACTATCGCACCGACTTGACGTTCGATCTCCAATATCGTATATACCGGTAGGTGGGCAGGGCTGTCAGTGACCGGTAGCAGAGCCCAATAGCTAAACATCCCCGCTTGGCCGATCACCTAGCCTCCCGCCATACCTGCCGAGGCAGCACATCCCGGACATGACCCAAGTCCCACTTGGGAACGTTAGCAAATTGGTAGGAGATACTTATGCCCACAAAAATGGAGAGTGGTGGGAATCGTCAAAGATTCCAGCAGGTGCAATACATCCTATCTGATTTATCGGTGAACTTGAATCCAGCAACAGATATATGATACTTGCAGGGATTCTATCATCTCCCATTAACTCACGGGGCATGCAGATTCCGGGTCTGTACATTGCTGATTAATCACTCTCGTGCCACTGGATACACATTAGGTTTGGAAGGCCCGGGCTCCGCATGCCTAATTAGTCCATATGTTAACCACCCGGTTAGGGGTGGGTGGGCGCGCGTTCCAGACCTTCGTGATCCAACCCCTCGCCTCGTGTAATAGCAACGTCTCTCACCATTTGGCCACCCGACACCCTCAGCCCGAGCTATGATAGGAATAAGGCGCTGGGATTGCCCGGCGGGCGGGTGCGGCGGAATATCATCAGGGCTTTTGCCTGGAGGGTCACTGTACCCGGAGCAAGGGGGTAAGGTACGATACTGGGATTGGGCCCATCAGGGATACCGGCATGCGGTAATCGCCATTTCCAAAGGTTCATGATATCCAGAAATGCACTCGGGGGATTGGTACAGTACTGTACTAGGGGGTAGCAAAAAGTCGGGCCCACTTCCAAAAAGAGATGTGTCCGGTGTATGTGGACCAAACCAGATTAGGAAATTCGGGTGATGTTTCATGAGTAGATTTTGGTGGAGGCAAAAAGTCGGGCCCACTTCCAGAAGGAGGTATGATACAAGTGATATCCGGTAGGTACGAAGCCGAGTTTGAAGTCTATATACTAATAGACAAGCAGAAAAGAGAAAAAAAAAAAAAAAAAAGAGGGGCAATAGAATTAGTNCCCCATCAGCATCGATCACAGCCTGGAGGCACTATGGCATGGATGCAATAAGGCTTTTCAGCCTTTCGTTTGGAATAGAATTCCAAACAGCGTTCAGAGTACCTTCCAAGGTTCACAGATCTCCAATTCTACCCCAGGTTTCTCCCAATTCATTCTCCATATCTAACCATAAATTTTCAATTGGATTTAGATCAGGAGACTGTGCCAGCCAGCATATTGTCTCAACCTTATTGAGGTTTCGATAGGTAATGGCCTTCCCCTTATAACCTGGGGCCCCATCCTCCACTACAGCCGCCCACACTCAGCTCTCACAGGATCGGTGCCAGAATGGCACAAGGTGAGGATACATGATATGCTGAATGTAGAGGGCAGAGTCTACTTTGGCTTTGCTCGGGATGAAGACTAATTTTAAGCATGGGGTACCGCAGAATGCCCCCCAGACCATTTGTGATTGGCGTCCAGATTCAAAAGTCTGGTCGATACAATCTGGGTAGAACTCCTCACTGGCTTTCCTGGTAACCCAAGTACGGTTTCCAAAGCCAGCAGTGGAGAAGGTGGACACGTCAGTCCACACCACCTGCAGCCAATTCTGATATCCCCAGTCTAAGTGTTCCCGGCACCAGACGATATGAATAGGGCGATTGGCGGGGCGGACTGCAAATTTTCTTTGGGGTACTCGTCGGTGGTAGCCCAGTCCTTCCATCACGCTCACTACAGTCTGAGGACTACAAGCATACCCATCTCCAAACACACCTCCTCCCAGCTAAGTCGCCGGGTTCTTGCATCACGAGTCACAAAACTCTCCAATCTCTGGCGTTCCTCAGCATCAAAGATTGGAGGCTGGCCGGACCTGAGGGCATTTGATGGTGTGCCACTCTCCTTGATACACTGGTAAATCTATCAATTTACCATTAGTTATAGCTAACTTTTAAAGGGAGAACAGATAACCTTACCTTTTGGCAAGTCCGCTGATGGATATTAAGATATTGGCTAATCTGAATACAATTCTATCCAGCATTATTACAAAGTATGATAACCTTCAGCCTTTCGTATCGGGTCATTTCCCAATGCCTCACACCTCCTGGATTTTGTTCGCGAGTTCCTTTTTGCTGCATATTTGCTGAGGTTGGTAGGACAACGCGTTACTGGTATGTCATTTTCCTGACAACGCGCATTAGGATACCTTGTTGACCAAAGGGGTGCCCTTGTATAACCAGGCCCAAAATACCCTTACACCTGTGTACTGTACTGTACTAGGGGGTTGACAAAAGTTGGGTCTCTTTCCAAAAGGGGGTGCGGCATTTGTATACAGACCAAACCATATTGGGAAATTTGAGTGATAACTCATAAGTACCTTTTGGTGTTGGCAAAAAGTCAGGTCTCTTCCGAAATGGGAAGTGCTACGAGTGATATCCTATGAATATAATTGGCAAAGAAAAGAAGTCTATAAATAGTTTATAAACAAACTAAATTACAAGAATCAATGCCTTGTAGCTTCCTCTTCTACATCGATAATGGCTTGGAGGCGTTGAGGCATGGTTCTGATGAAACTTTTAAGCTTATCATCTGGAATTGTATGCTAAACAGTATTTAGAGCAGTTTCTAATGTCTAAATGTCACCAATCCAACCCCAGGTTTCTCCCAGCTTGTTCTCCATATCCAGCCATAATGCCTCTATCAAATTGAGGTCTGGTGATTGGGTCGGCCATCATGTAACCGGTACGGGTTACTAGGGTTTTTATTTGTGGTTTCACAGTATCGCTTGATACTTGTATTGTTTCGTGTGCTATCGGTTGATACACACATTGTTTTGTGTTTGGTTTCACAGTATCGTTTGATACTTGTATTGTTTCGTGTGCTATCGGTTGATACACACATTGTTTTATGTTTGGTTTCACAGTATCGTTTGATACTTGTATTGTTTCGTGTGCTATCGGTTGATACACACATTGTTTTATGTTTGGTTTCACAGTATCGTTTGATACTTGTATTGTTTCGTGTGCTATCGGTTGATACACACATTGTTTTATGTTTGGTTTCACAGTATCGTTTGATACTTGTATTGTTTCGTGTGCTATCGGTTGATACACACATTGTTTTATGTTTGGTTTCACAGTATCGTTTGATACTTGTATTGTTTCGTGTGCTATCGGTTGATACACACATTGTTTTATGTTTGGTTTCACAGTATCGTTTGATACTTGTATTGTTTCGTGTGCTATCGGTTGATACACACATTGTTTTATGTTTGGTTTCACAGTATCGTTTGATACTTGTATTGTTTCGTGTGCTATCGGTTGATACACACATTGTTTTATGTTTGGTTTCACAGTATCGTTTGATACTTGTATTGTTTCGTGTGCTATCGGTTGATACACACATTGTTTTATGTTTGGTTTCACAGTATCGTTTGATACTTGTATTGTTTCGTGTGCTATCGGTTGATACACACATTGTTTTATGTTTGGTTTCACAGTATCGTTTGATACTTGTATTGTTTCGTGTGCTATCGGTTGATACACACATTGTTTTATGTTTGGTTTCACAGTATCGTTTGATACTTGTATTGTTTCGTGTGCTATCGGTTGATACACACATTGTTTTATGTTTGGTTTCACAGTATCGTTTGATACTTGTATTGTTTCGTGTGCTATCGGTTGATACACACATTGTTTTATGTTTGGTTTCACAGTATCGTTTGATACTTGTATTGTTTCGTGTGCTATCGGTTGATACACACATTGTTTTATGTTTGGTTTCACAGTATCGTTTGATACTTGTATTGTTTCGTGTGCTATCGGTTGATACACACATTGTTTTATGTTTGGTTTCACAGTATCGTTTGATACTTGTATTGTTTCGTGTGCTATCGGTTGATACACACATTGTTTTATGTTTGGTTTCACAGTATCGTTTGATACTTGTATTGTTTCGTGTGCTATCGGTTGATACACACATTGTTTTATGTTTGGTTTCACAGTATCGTTTGATACTTGTATTGTTTCGTGTGCTATCGGTTGATACACACATTGTTTTATGTTTGGTTTCACAGTATCGTTTGATACTTGTATTGTTTCGTGTGCTATCGGTTGATACACACATTGTTTTATGTTTGGTTTCACAGTATCGTTTGATACTTGTATTGTTTCGTGTGCTATCGGTTGATACACACATTGTTTTATGTTTGGTTTCACAGTATCGTTTGATACTTGTATTGTTTCGTGTGCTATCGGTTGATACACACATTGTTTTATGTTTGGTTTCACAGTATCGTTTGATACTTGTATTGTTTCGTGTGCTATCGGTTGATACACACATTGTTTTATGTTTGGTTTCACAGTATCGTTTGATACTTGTATTGTTTCGTGTGCTATCGGTTGATACACACATTGTTTTATGTTTGGTTTCACAGTATCGTTTGATACTTGTATTGTTTCGTGTGCTATCGGTTGATACACACATTGTTTTATGTTTGGTTTCACAGTATCGTTTGATACTTGTATTGTTTCGTGTGCTATCGGTTGATACACACATTGTTTTATGTTTGGTTTCACAGTATCGTTTGATACTTGTATTGTTTCGTGTGCTATCGGTTGATACACACATTGTTTTATGTTTGGTTTCACAGTATCGTTTGATACTTGTATTGTTTCGTGTGCTATCGGTTGATACACACATTGTTTTATGTTTGGTTTCACAGTATCGTTTGATACTTGTATTGTTTCGTGTGCTATCGGTTGATACACACATTGTTTTATGTTTGGTTTCACAGTATCGTTTGATACTTGTATTGTTTCGTGTGCTATCGGTTGATACACACATTGTTTTATGTTTGGTTTCACAGTATCGTTTGATACTTGTATTGTTTCGTGTGCTATCGGTTGATACACACATTGTTTTATGTTTGGTTTCACAGTATCGTTTGATACTTGTATTGTTTCGTGTGCTATCGGTTGATACACACATTGTTTTATGTTTGGTTTCACAGTATCGTTTGATACTTGTATTGTTTCGTGTGCTATCGGTTGATACACACATTGTTTTATGTTTGGTTTCACAGTATCGTTTGATACTTGTATTGTTTCGTGTGCTATCGGTTGATACACACATTGTTTTATGTTTGGTTTCACAGTATCGTTTGATACTTGTATTGTTTCGTGTGCTATCGGTTGATACACACATTGTTTTATGTTTGGTTTCACAGTATCGTTTGATACTTGTATTGTTTCGTGTGCTATCGGTTGATACACACATTGTTTTATGTTTGGTTTCACAGTATCGTTTGATACTTGTATTGTTTCGTGTGCTATCGGTTGATACACACATTGTTTTATGTTTGGTTTCACAGTATCGTTTGATACTTGTATTGTTTCGTGTGCTATCGGTTGATACACACATTGTTTTATGTTTGGTTTCACAGTATCGTTTGATACTTGTATTGTTTCGTGTGCTATCGGTTGATACACACATTGTTTTATGTTTGGTTTCACAGTATCGTTTGATACTTGTATTGTTTCGTGTGCTATCGGTTGATACACACATTGTTTTATGTTTGGTTTCACAGTATCGTTTGATACTTGTATTGTTTCGTGTGCTATCGGTTGATACACACATTGTTTTATGTTTGGTTTCACAGTATCGTTTGATACTTGTATTGTTTCGTGTGCTATCGGTTGATACACACATTGTTTTATGTTTGGTTTCACAGTATCGTTTGATACTTGTATTGTTTCGTGTGCTATCGGTTGATACACACATTGTTTTATGTTTGGTTTCACAGTATCGTTTGATACTTGTATTGTTTCGTGTGCTATCGGTTGATACACACATTGTTTTATGTTTGGTTTCACAGTATCGTTTGATACTTGTATTGTTTCGTGTGCTATCGGTTGATACACACATTGTTTTATGTTTGGTTTCACAGTATCGTTTGATACTTGTATTGTTTCGTGTGCTATCGGTTGATACACACATTGTTTTATGTTTGGTTTCACAGTATCGTTTGATACTTGTATTGTTTCGTGTGCTATCGGTTGATACACACATTGTTTTATGTTTGGTTTCACAGTATCGTTTGATACTTGTATTGTTTCGTGTGCTATCGGTTGATACACACATTGTTTTATGTTTGGTTTCACAGTATCGTTTGATACTTGTATTGTTTCGTGTGCTATCGGTTGATACACACATTGTTTTATGTTTGGTTTCACAGTATCGTTTGATACTTGTATTGTTTCGTGTGCTATCGGTTGATACACACATTGTTTTATGTTTGGTTTCACAGTATCGTTTGATACTTGTATTGTTTCGTGTGCTATCGGTTGATACACACATTGTTTTATGTTTGGTTTCACAGTATCGTTTGATACTTGTATTGTTTCGTGTGCTATCGGTTGATACACACATTGTTTTATGTTTGGTTTCACAGTATCGTTTGATACTTGTATTGTTTCGTGTGCTATCGGTTGATACACACATTGTTTTATGTTTGGTTTCACAGTATCGTTTGATACTTGTATTGTTTCGTGTGCTATCGGTTGATACACACATTGTTTTATGTTTGGTTTCACAGTATCGTTTGATACTTGTATTGTTTCGTGTGCTATCGGTTGATACACACATTGTTTTATGTTTGGTTTCACAGTATCGTTTGATACTTGTATTGTTTCGTGTGCTATCGGTTGATACACACATTGTTTTATGTTTGGTTTCACAGTATCGTTTGATACTTGTATTGTTTCGTGTGCTATCGGTTGATACACACATTGTTTTATGTTTGGTTTCACAGTATCGTTTGATACTTGTATTGTTTCGTGTGCTATCGGTTGATACACACATTGTTTTATGTTTGGTTTCACAGTATCGTTTGATACTTGTATTGTTTCGTGTGCTATCGGTTGATACACACATTGTTTTATGTTTGGTTTCACAGTATCGTTTGATACTTGTATTGTTTCGTGTGCTATCGGTTGATACACACATTGTTTTATGTTTGGTTTCACAGTATCGTTTGATACTTGTATTGTTTCGTGTGCTATCGGTTGATACACACATTGTTTTATGTTTGGTTTCACAGTATCGTTTGATACTTGTATTGTTTCGTGTGCTATCGGTTGATACACACATTGTTTTATGTTTGGTTTCACAGTATCGTTTGATACTTGTATTGTTTCGTGTGCTATCGGTTGATACACACATTGTTTTATGTTTGGTTTCACAGTATCGTTTGATACTTGTATTGTTTCGTGTGCTATCGGTTGATACACACATTGTTTTATGTTTGGTTTCACAGTATCGTTTGATACTTGTATTGTTTCGTGTGCTATCGGTTGATACACACATTGTTTTATGTTTGGTTTCACAGTATCGTTTGATACTTGTATTGTTTCGTGTGCTATCGGTTGATACACACATTGTTTTATGTTTGGTTTCACAGTATCGTTTGATACTTGTATTGTTTCGTGTGCTATCGGTTGATACACACATTGTTTTATGTTTGGTTTCACAGTATCGTTTGATACTTGTATTGTTTCGTGTGCTATCGGTTGATACACACATTGTTTTATGTTTGGTTTCACAGTATCGTTTGATACTTGTATTGTTTCGTGTGCTATCGGTTGATACACACATTGTTTTATGTTTGGTTTCACAGTATCGTTTGATACTTGTATTGTTTCGTGTGCTATCGGTTGATACACACATTGTTTTATGTTTGGTTTCACAGTATCGTTTGATACTTGTATTGTTTCGTGTGCTATCGGTTGATACACACATTGTTTTATGTTTGGTTTCACAGTATCGTTTGATACTTGTATTGTTTCGTGTGCTATCGGTTGATACACACATTGTTTTATGTTTGGTTTCACAGTATCGTTTGATACTTGTATTGTTTCGTGTGCTATCGGTTGATACACACATTGTTTTATGTTTGGTTTCACAGTATCGTTTGATACTTGTATTGTTTCGTGTGCTATCGGTTGATACACACATTGTTTTATGTTTGGTTTCACAGTATCGTTTGATACTTGTATTGTTTCGTGTGCTATCGGTTGATACACACATTGTTTTATGTTTGGTTTCACAGTATCGTTTGATACTTGTATTGTTTCGTGTGCTATCGGTTGATACACACATTGTTTTATGTTTGGTTTCACAGTATCGTTTGATACTTGTATTGTTTCGTGTGCTATCGGTTGATACACACATTGTTTTATGTTTGGTTTCACAGTATCGTTTGATACTTGTATTGTTTCGTGTGCTATCGGTTGATACACACATTGTTTTATGTTTGGTTTCACAGTATCGTTTGATACTTGTATTGTTTCGTGTGCTATCAGTTGATACACACATTGTTTTGCAATATCGCTCATACTGGAAATAAGCGATATGCTGTATTTAAAGACCGCTGATTCCCGCGATGGAAACAGCAGACTTCGACAGATAGTATTCTTAAATATACTTGGTTGAACGGTTACTTCTTTGATCTCCTATTACGCCCCGTTCGAAGCCAACATTAGCAAGCAGCGCTCGCTTCGTGTTGACCACGAAGCCATCTGCTCCTATCGTACCGCTACGTGAATAGGGCCCAGCCCGAACACGTTACACATCATGTAGTTTCCATCTTATTTAGATTTCTGTAGTAAGTGACCTTACCTTTATAGCCTGGCATGCCGTCTTCTACCACAGTAACCCATCTATAATTCTTACGGCAACAGTGCCAAAAAGGCACAAGATAGGGATACATGACATGCTCAACATAAAAAGCCGAGTCCACCTTGGCTTTACTCGGGACAAAAACAAGGTTCAACCTCATCATGCCACAAAACCCCCCCCAAACCACTTTTGTCTTCCTTCCCGACTCAAAGGTTTCGTCGATACAATCAACATGAAACTCTTCGCTGGCTTTCCTTATTACCTATGGCCGATTGGAGAAGCCAGCAGTTGAAAAAGTTGATTCATCGGTTCAGAGAACACGGAGCCAGTTCTCAAATGTCCAGTCCAACTGCTCCCGACACCATGCGACACGAAGAGGATGATTTGCTGGCTGGATTGCAAATTTCCTCCATAGGACACAACAGTGATATCCTCAAGACTCCATTACGCTTTTCACAGTTCATCCACTGCAAGCGTAGCCCATTTCCAGGCAAATCTCGTCCCAGCTAAGACAACTTGTTTGTGCATCGCGTGTTATGAATGCCTCTAATCGCTGCTTTTTGGTATCGTCAAAAATGGGAGGACGACCAGAGTGGTGAGAATTTGAGGGTGTCCCATTTTCCTTTACTCTTTTGTAAAGCTATAGGTATTTAGTATAGATCTTATTTATTTAATATGAATTGTTAGTACTTACTCTTTGGCAGGTTCATGGATAGATGTTTAGCTCTTGCCCGATACACATCCAGGTCGACCCAGCATTATCTCAAAGTGTAATAACCTTGAGACGCTCATCTCGAGTAGTCTTCCAATGTCAGACACCTTGTAGATTTTGCTCCCAGATTCCTTTTTGCTGCATGGTTTTGACTGTAAGCAATTGTATTGGGGTATAGGATGGACATGATATGCTGTTGTGTTCTTCTACAGGACCTGAGAATAGGGTAAAAGAGGATTGCTTTGCAGGGGTATTGAAGGCTTGTGTAATGAGACCCCAAATACCCTTACACCTGAGTACAGTGTTCCTCTACCAGACAAGTGCCATAGAATGGAGCCTAGTTGCCAAGCCCGCAAGCAACAATTCAGGAATAAGTTATCTCTCATCTTTGAAATTGGTGAATGAGAAAATCCTAAGGTACTGTACACAATACAAGGGTCCTCCCCCCCCTTTCGAGCCTTGAGGGATATGTGTATGCTGTGTTTAGTTCTGTTTTGTATTATAATAAGACAACAGGAAATTTTATTTTCATATTTCTAGATTGCATGGGTTTATATGATATATATATGCCAGTGTTGCTCTTATTGGTTGTAGAAAAGAGCAGTAGTAATGTCACTTTATAACATTAATAGCAGTTTCAAACTCAAGACCTTGTAGTCTTCATCACCATCAATCGGGTTCAGGCATGACAGTTGAACCCTACCGATATGATGCCTCTTTGTGTGCTCCATATCTAATAAACAATCACTGTAAATGTAAGAATTGGTATAGAGCATGTGCTTGCGCTTGTTCTTGTTGATCTCGTAAAAAAAAGGGCGGGAAGGGGGGTCTTTTCTTTGCCTAACTCGCTGTCATCGTTATGATACTGGAAAGAATTTCAGTGATGGGAATACTTAAGACTATGAAAGTGATGAACTTTTTTGCCCAAAGATTAGGTTAGATTACCTTTGGACAACCTTTCCCACCCCACCACCTCTTTGGAAGTCTCGCCATATGGATTATCATAATAATATGGTTTCCTCTTCATGCACTTGCCCATCACCCCCTTCCCCAGATGATTCGCTGGACAAGGGTTTGCGGGGAATCCTTCCTTCCTTCCTTTCTTCCTCCCTCCCTTCCTTCCTTTTCTTCACCAGCAGTGAAAAGAGTATGGTGGACTGGAATTGGATGTTGAGAACTGATACCGGGCAAATATGGAACTAGCTAGTCCCCCCCCC
>PYWC01000056.1:1000356-1029181 GCA_003182015.1 Tuber magnatum
CTGCTTGCTAAAGGAGGCTTCGAACGGGGTGTAATAGGAGATCAAAGAAGTAACCGTTCAACCAAGTATATTTAAGAATACTGTCTGTCGAAGTCTGCTGTTTCCATCGTGGGAATCAGCGGTCTTTAAATACAGCATATCGCTTATCTCCAGTATGAGCGATATTGCAAAACAAGGTGTGTATCAAACGATAGCACACGAAACAATACCAGTACCAAATGATACTGTAAAACCAAACATAAAACAATGTGTGTATCAACCGATAGCATACGAAATACTACAAGTATCAAACGATACTATGAAACCAAACATAAAACAATGTGTGTATCAACCGATAGCACACGAAACACTACAAGTATCAAACGATACTGTGAAACCAAACATAAAATCCTAGTAACCTGTACCGGTTACACAAGCTCTTTTTCTCATACACCAACCAAATCCAATTGGTATATTTTTAGGTCGTAAACTCCATCTAAAATATATTTTAGCTTTGTAAAAACATTAATTTTTATTAGAAAACTTACTTCTTGTGAGGTTTTCTTTTATTTAAATTAATACTCTTAGCTGCCTTTTTAATTGTCCTAAATGAGGCCTTCAATTCCTTTACTTCTTTAATATCTTCCCAAGATAGTTTTCTATTTTTTTTATTTTCTTTAATAAAAGACTTCAGATCATCTAGATCAGACTCTTGGAAGATTGGAGGTCTTCCTGTTCACTGGTAGTTGGAAGGACTCCCTGTTTCCTAGTAGCGGTGATAGATGCAAGCACAAGTACTATGGTGTACTTTGAGGCCAGTTTTTTCCTCCAATTTAGCAGCTATCTTTCTGAAAGACTATTCTGCTATTTCGTGTAGGGCAATAATTCGGATCCGGTCATCTTGGATAGTTTCTCGCTCGATGTGTTGCTTCTTCTTTATCAACGATTGCCGTTGCTCAAGGTTTTCTGAGTTGATCACTATTTTATTTTATCTTATTATTATCTCAACTACCTATGTACATTTATTAAATTAAACAACTTACACTCACTGCACAGGGTTCCTTTTACCCGCATATTGATTCTTGAGGAAGGTTTGAAGGGCTGTGAAGGATAGGGTTGATATCACAATAAGGGAGTTGGAAGTGGAAATGCAATCGTGGGAGATGCCATTGCAATGGTGTTGCACTACTTCCTTCCACCCCCTTGTACAAGTACTAGTACAGTACTCGTACACAGCCACACGCCGTTGCCCAGACAACCCATCCCCTGCTCCTCCGACCGTTTCTGCACTTTTTGCGCCGGCCTTCAACGGCACCGTACGCCACTCCAGGGTATCCACTCACCGCATTTCAAGGAGGAAAGACTGACCATACAGCGATATAAAAAAAAGTGCTACAGTGGTGCACAGTATGGGGGGGAATGAATGGCATAGCGGTAGGCCGAAACCAAACCACGAGTGCAATGTGTAGCGTAGTCTACCGTGCCGGTGGATTGTGTATCACAAGCGCATGAAAAAGCACTCTTTGGCGAATGACGAGTGCAATCATGGGTTAGGTCGTGGCATACGTCAGCGTTTGTGCGGCATCGCGGTGGTCTAGGAGTACGAGTATGATGACGGGTTTAATGATAGGGCGCAGTGCTTGTGCCGGTACTGTACTAGTACTGTACTGGCATCAGGGTCGGTTTACTCGAGTACAAGTATTACTCGTAGTGGCGGAAACGGATTCGCTTGTGGTGGGAATCCCTGAGGATGGTGACATGATAAGTTATCGGTGGTATGATACTTGTACCATACGAGTAGACTACAGCACCGGTACTCGTACTGTATTGTACTCGTACAGGAGGAAAGGGACGGTATCATGCCCCAGAGTACTCGTGCGGAATGGTACAGCACAGTACTGTGCTGTACTGCACCCGTGCAGTGCCGGGCAGCCAACATAATATCCTACGCCTACTCCAGTGGCTTCCTGTAAATTAGAATTGGGATCGTGCTTCTCGTCTGCTTTTCTCCTCCCTTTGTTTGCTCGCCCGCAAGAAACTTACCCCACCACCGCTTACTCCCAACCTCTAAGGTATCATCATACTCCTCATCCTCAAAGCACTCTCGGAATATTAAATCTCAAATCTTCTGCACCTTGCCACCATTTATTTTTATCGCTATCACTACTTCCGCCATCGTCATACCAAGAAGCCAGGTACGCGTAACATATTTCCTGTACTGCCCCCGGACACTTGCGCAATGTTTTCCCCTCTTCCCCTAGCATTTCCCTCCCGTACCCACCCTCTCTCCCCTCCATCCATCCACATAATCGTGCCCATCGCCCTTGACTTTTGTTGACTCGATCGGATCCGTTTTTCTTCTTTCTCCGCACCACCAGGTGAGTCCTAATGCTGAGCCTCCTTCTTCCTCCCTTTTGTCCTGTCCGGGCGAGCGAGCGGCTGCGTGGCCGCGGCTGGTTGCAGATTTCACCTTTTGAACCCTTGCTCCGCTGACGTTGTCCCTCCTCTTCCCCCCCCCCCCTCTGCTTTCGCAGGTATAACAGAGAGGGCTTGGTCCTTGGTCGATCCGTCGCCTTGAAATTCTAGGTCAATAGTTGAATTTTTTTCTCCTACTCTTCTGGCCCGAACTGTCACCGCATACCCGTTTGTCCTGCCATTAATACCGCCCCAAATTCAAAGAGAGAGAGAGAGAGAGAGAGAGATCCCTCACAACAGCACAGGTTAAAAGCAAAAACAAAAAAAAATAAACAGAGACAATGGTCAACCCAATCCTCCTCCTAAGAGTAACTCAAGGTGTCCTCGCCTTTATCGTTCTTGGAGTCGCCGCATATGTAGTGGATTTCCATAACGGCGCCATAGATGCTCCAAATTTCCTCGTCTTTGATGTGAGTCCTCTTCCCTCCGTGCTCCCATTCAGCACCGCACCTTCAGAGGATGCTCATGATGCTGAACATAACATTCTAGTCAGTCTGGACCTTTATCGCACTCGGTTACGTCGTTGCAACGCCAATGTTCTTTCCAGACTTGCACAATCGCTGGGCCGTTCTCGGCGTCGAGGCTATTACAATGGTATTCTGGTTCGCAGGTTTCATTGCGTTGGCCGTGGAGATCAACCGCTGGAAGTGCATTGCCGGTTTTGAATGCCCGACCTCAGCGGCAAGGGCCGCAGCTGTGTTTGGGGCTTTTGAATGGTGAATTTCTTCCGTTGCACAACAGTGGCAACTAAGACGGGATGACCAACGAACAGAGTGAAATGAATAGGCTTGCTTGGGCAACTTCACTAGGCCTGATCGTCCGTGCGCTCATTCAGTATGGGAAGGCGGAACCGGACGCTGATGCAGGTACCTTCCCCAGTGATGATACAACTCCTGCCCTTGGACCTTCGGATGTTGAGAGGGGTGAACAGTTTGATTATGGACCTGGTGAGGGTGGTGGCGCGCCAAAGTATGATGGTGTGACCCCACCACCGAGGCTGCCAGACCTGGCAGAGTTGGGTGGTAGGATCTCTGGGAGTAGGGGCAACGAAGGGTTTTACGAGGGTCCTAGGTTGCACATGCCAGAGGTGGATAGGTTTGGTGGACGCGGATGATGTGGCATGATTGCTAGTACTTGCTTGCTATTTTCCGGGTCAGGTTCAGAGAGGTAATGATCCCGGTTTTCTTTTTTATCGTTGGTTTCTTTGGTTTGGGTGATTTAAAAAGTACCGCTATTGTATATTATGATATCCTCGGCTTTTTCTTTTATTTTCATTTCTCTTCACCCTCTTTTATTCTAGGGCTTTGGCGGTACGAGGGGTATCGCTATGTCGTAACCGCGGGGCGCGGGCAGTCGGGGTTTCCTTTGTTAGAAATTATCAGATTTTCGTTTACTATTCTTTTTTCTCCCCCCCCCCCTCTTTTCCAGATTGATATCATGGATTTTTATGCGCTTCTTTTGCTGTATAGATACCGTTGGGTAGTGGAAAGTTCGCTGTTATAGTTAGGGAGAAGGGTCAGTCCTTTCCTTCTTGATTTATTGTATGATATCATACTGCACAGTACTTGCACCCGCAGAGCACGAGGAATGATTGATCAAAAAAGAAAAATAGTTCATGACTTGTCACTCGAAAGCTTCGCGAACCCGGGGCCATGTGATAGGATCCGGCTCAGCGGGAGCGATGGAGATGGAGAAATAGAGAATACAGATGACTATTTGAAAAACCAAAAATAGGACAGAGATGCCGGTGAACGAGTTTTGAGAGCTGGGTGATTGGTCCTTATGGAGAGTGGAAATGGCCCAATCGCTTATATATTTGATACAATACGTAGATTACACTACCGAAAGTTAAGGTCAACGACGTAAGCACCCCCTTGCACTTGATTCTCAGATGACTACGGGGGGGTGAACCATCAGACCGGCTCTCACGATCCTATCATACCCCCCCACCAAGAGATCCAAAGTTCGCGCGTAGTATGGTTATCCAACATTGTGCCGCATCATCCTAGCCCCCCGATAAGTCTGGTATTATACATTTTCACAGCTTTCGGAATACCGCTGGTTGGGGCGACGGGAATTCGGACTACCGATAACTGGTATACTGCACCCGTGATACTCGCAGCAGTGATGGCGGTGGTGGTGCCGACAGTTTCGATTCGGGATTCTGGTTCACGACGGTCGGGGGCATGATACCCCGTTATAGCATTAACTCATCCTACCGTATCATACCGGTGTCACGAACCGTTCGGGCTCCCCTCCCCTCCTCCGCCTCCTCCCCCACTGTAACTAGGCTTTTGTATGATACCATACCACGTTGGTTGTCGTGACATTCGTACGGTATGTGTGTAGGGTTCAGTGTAGAAAGGAATGGAAGACCTTCCTCCCCTCCCCTCCCCTCCGGCCGGCTGTTCCCGCCCCCCCTCCTCCTCCTCCTCTGCGGTTTATCCTATTGATGGATGGAATGATAAAACGATACGGTGCCGTACCGGTGATTCGATGGTTCCGTCGAGGTGCGGTGTGCGCGTTGTGGAAAGAAATCGTTTGGCTGGACTGCGCTGGGATGAGTATGGTGTGGTGGTCCATCGTGATATATCATATCATACCGTATCGTACCATGCCCTGACCGGGAAACTACATTCACTCGGGAGCTCCAGGAACCCTGGTTGTTGTGGGTGGGGGGTGGTCGGGATTTGGGTTAGGATGGGACTGCGAGAGAGTTGCTCGAATTGTGTGCGTGCTGCATGATAAATGGAATGTGGAATCGTTTTTGGGGATGGGTTTTTGGCGCTTGTTATTGTGATATTATGGTGGTTGGGGGGGTTTTTTTTTTGCTTGACGGGATAAGAAGGTTATTTGATGATGATGTTGATGTTGGCTTTGTGTTTGTCTGATGAGTTTGGGGGGGCTTTTGGTTGCAGGTTGTATAAGTGTGATATGATATTAAGCCATCAGTGATTGTTACACTGTGCCGTACTAGTACTTGTTCTACTAACCGTCACTTTTAGCTGGTGATGTTTTGTTACCCGTATTAAATATAAATATATTATATGCTAGTGCCCCACCCGCCGCCAGTTCTTGCATGCAAACTCGATCGCGAACTGGAGCGAAGACTGCACGGCACTCAAACTGAACTGCTAAAATGCTACTAGTACGATACTTCTGGTTTTGTTTTTCCAAACTTCCTGGCCCTTTGGAAGGAATACCAGTACCGGGAATGCCCGTCCGTCTGGTGCACCCTCTCGCAAACTCGGGGAGGCGGCCTATGACTCCCAACATGTAAACAACACCGTCACCCCGTCACCATCTTCGGCTTCGCCACTGGAAACTTTGATTGATCACAAACCAATGCCTCTCTGCTCTCGTAACCCACAGCTCGGGAGTGTGCAGTGCGGGGGTCCTTACGAGGACGACGAAATTATCATCACTCGCTTATTGCGGATGGAGTCTACGATGCACGGGTGCGTATTCGTACCCCGTCGCTGGGCATCGACACCGCTGCAAGCGCTCCCCTCCTCCACAATACCAGTGCCGGCGGTACTTGTAAGGCACCCAAGGAGTCACCATAAGCAGCCGGGAAATACCGGTACAGTACCCCACAAATTGGGCACTTGGGGTGGCAATTCCCGTACCCGCACAAAGCGATCAACGTCAGCCCGACCCGCGCTAACTAGTGCCGGTGACGTGCCTTGAGACTGGAAGGGGGGAGCGTGGCGGGACGACTGCCCATATAAATTCGGCACAGCTTCTTCTTTCTTTTTTTTCCTTCCTCTTCACGCTTGAAGTTTACGGGGAAAAAGAGAGAAGGTCAAACTGTGAATTGTTGTTTGGCAAATTGTGGTTGATATTCGAGCACAAACGTCGCACAGTGCTGTACGAGTGCCATCGTGGTACGGTAGTCGCATGGGGTTCAGTGATGTGGGGAGTCCCGTGACCGCCCGGTCCCGTCGTGGGAGTATCGGCGCTACAAATGCTGTGATCTGATGTCAATCGGGGGTGCGATGTCGGGGGGAGGGGAATGGGAAGGTGGTGTAAGCGCAGATTACTCGTGCTTGTACTCGAGTACGAGTACGACTAGCTGGGCCCCTCGATCCTCGAGGGCGTTGGAAGGGGAAGGCGTGTTGCCGGGATGTGCGGGGTTGGTGCAGAGATAGGAGCGTTGCGCGGTTCAATGTGATACCTAGCACGACCCCCCACCATAAGAGTGGTGAACAGTTACCTTGGGTTAGCCGGCAGGATAATGCCCGGGCCTCTATTGCAAGAAACCATCTCCCCCAGAACTTGCGCAATGCACTCGGCGATGTTAGAAAGAATCGGAGAGCTCGAATACCGGGAACCCAGGTCTCCCTCGAGATTTTGTGTGGGGTCAGCAGAGTTTTCAGGCCTCTGTAGGCACACCGCACCGCACCGCAGCGCTCTGCTGTGCAATGCCATTTCGGTGCACCCCAATAAGAACATGATATGCCGGACGAGAATTCAGGCGGTCAGGAAGTGGACGAGTGCTGCGCGTACCCGTAGGGTACCGGCACGTACTCGAGCAAAGCACGATACCAACCAATCCCTCGCATTTCGGGGCCTTTTCTGCATCTACGGAACCAGAATTGAAATGTGCGGAGCGGATTCGGGTTATCATAGCGGGAAGCTGCGCATATCGATACGGTATCGAACATTGCTTGATTAAGCTTAATGCCGTGCATAAAAAGTGCAGAGCCACATGTACCCGTACAGGATGGTGAGATCTTTAATTTAAATCCTTGCCGTGTCTGGGCTGAAGGTTCAGTTTGTCTGAAAGTGGAAAGAAGCCGGGGAGGGGTGCTTTTCAGGAAATGGTGCTGGCCGCGATGATCCGGTACTTGTACCGCACTCGAGTACTGTACCGGTAGATACTCGTGCCAGCCATTGGGGCTCTCTATTCTGTTGTCAATCCTGGCCTTCTTTGGCATTTCCCCCCATCGGGAGCTCGGAGGCCCACAGAACTCTCAGCTTCAATGACGAAGATGCACGAACCGTACTCGTACTGTCCGTATTCGGACGAACAGACCGAATTGGGACTTGTGCAATGTCTCGCCTCAGCGAGTGCTTTCACAAGTACTCGAGTACAGTACTCGAGTCCAGTAGACTGTGTGCTTTGACCTATTTTTGATCACATTTTGCAAGCAGCCGGTGTTACGGTACTCGAGACACCGCACTTGAGCCTCCAACTTCAAAACCAGATGATCAGTCTCCCGGCTCATGTTTCCTGAAATTAGAATCACGGACGGATGCAATCGGCGCCCAGCCACCGGTACCGTACTCGAGTACGAGTACCATATTGTAACTATTACGAGCACTCAACCACAGTGCATCTCTACAGTGCCGGTATAATCTGAAAGTCAAAAGGGGACTGACCCGCTCACAATGGTTGTCCAACTTGCAACCGGACGATTAGTTTCCTCCGCCATGAACCGCTTCATCGCGGCCGGAACCATGCATGTACGAGTAATGTCATCTGTCGGGGGGGCTACTGTTTGGATTGAGCTGTCACCATCGGAACCCTGACCCGCTCAGGGAGCGCTCCGTTTGTCCGTTCCCGAATCTCACCTACTCTTGGGTAAGTTACCGTACTCGTACAGAACACGGAGGTTTTAGGACCAAAGTCTGACGAAATGTAACTAGGCTGTAAGGATGATTCTCCACAGAGGATCCGCCACCCGTCACGATATCAGGGTCTTCTCGGGTCGGCCGTGCAGGCTACTCGAGTAGCAACGCTGTTGGTTCGAGCGCTTGAGAAGGCACGAAGGGACGGGTCGCGGTGGAGGATTGGCAAACCGAGGGGAAAGACTGCAGTACCGGTATCCCGAGTACTGTAGGGGCGCTCAAGCGTATCGTAGCAGGGGATTGCTTAGCTTAGTGAGGTATCGCCACAGGTACCGTACTCGTATCTTGAGGGCACACGACCCACCCGCTGCATGCAAAGAAGCTATTATGGTCCACTGTTCCCTCACGAATACCGATCCGATTACGGATACGGGTACGAATTCCTATACGAATACTGGAGCACCATACCGCACCGGTACCCTCACACATGCACACTCGCAGGACGCGGAGTATACGGTGGGCGCATATCACCGTTGCTGTTCCCCTCTCCTCCCCTGTGCTCGAATGGATGGATGGGTTTGAATTGGTAATGTTTGGGATACGATACCGTACAGCACCGGTGCGTACGGCATCCGTTCTGTTCCAAACCCGGGGGGCTATTACCGTACCGGTACCGCGGTGCACGAGTATGATACCGGTACTGCACTGTAGGGTGACTCCCGAATGGAGATTATAGAGAAGGATTGGGTTTGTGACCGGGTTTGTGACCGCCAATCTAGCAATAATGATATCATACTCGAGTATTATACGAGTACGAGTATGATATTATGATACATATCCTGCGCTCGTTACCCTGTCCGGCTGAAATGGCGGAGGAAGGGTTGCAGTGTGGCGGATGTCTGGGCCTTGGCAAACCCTCCCATGCGGGAGTCCAGCGTGTGATGCGAGTGGGTTAGCCTTTTCTCGTACAGTATGATATGATACGGGTAGAGTTATGGTTGATGGTGTCGTTGTTGTTGTTGTTGTTGTTGTTGCTGTTTGGCACAAGACAGAGAGATACGATAGTCTGCTGCGTCGATCAGGGATTTGAGCCATGAAATTGCTAACCCGAGACCCTGTCCAATAACTGGAAGATCCTCACCTTCCCCCGGCCATGATATACTCGTACGGTACTGTACAAGTACTGTGCTAGTACTCGTAGAGTACTCGAGTATTACCGGTACCATGACCACCTCCGCGCCCCCCCCCCCTTGCCCCGGTTCGTGGAACTATGATGGTTTCGCCGTGCTATACCTCTGTAGGCACTTTGTTTTTTTTTTCCTTTTCTCTTCTTCTTTTCTTTTTGCTTCCTTCTCTCTCCCTCTCCGTACCCTTTACTCCTTCTGTTGTGTGCCGCATCCCTTCCTTCTCTCTCCGCTTCACTCTCCTCATTCCCCCCTTCTTCCCCCTTCCCTTCTTTCCATTGTCTTCTTTTAAATACCCAAGGGTCCACCGTGTAGCTCGTCGTTATGGTCCAAACTCGGTCGCAGTCTGGAAAGACTCCAAAGTACGTATGGTATAGATAGAACGCAATTCGTTTGTTTGTTCCTTTCCTTCTCTCCATTTTCCCCTCTTCACTTGTGTTTGCTTCTCCTTCGTTTGCCATCTTTAACACCCCATAGGAAACAGGAATATCCAGGTCTGGTCCCGACGCCAGCTATTAGGCGCTCGCGTCCCAGTAGCGTTAAGCCGACACCGGAGCCCGAATTCGAACCCCTTACACCGGCTCCCACACCGTCTCCGAGGCCTGAGAAATCTACCTTCGAGGTCGTGATGGAGGTCAGGTCGAGGGGCAAGTCCTGCGGGGAGAATGGATCGACCAATGGATCGACCAATGGATCGGCCATTCCCAAGGAACTCGTGGGGAGCGATACTGCTGCCAGGGACAATCTCAAAATGGGCCATGATCACAGGGTCGACAACAGCGGTGAATTCGAGTTTGGAGGCGTCTGGGGTACTGGGCTTGTTATGGTCTTCTTCCCACTGCTCATGTGGTACATGTGGGTTGGCCAGGTCTACTACAATTCTCAATTCCCGATGCCGGAGAAGGGAGAGGCGATTGGTGATTTTGCAGCCAAGGTGGTGGAGTTGGCCTATGAGGTATGAGGAGTTTGGGTGTTTTTTTTTTAACCTTTTCACGTGTGATTGCATTCTTTTTTTTTTTTTTTTGCTGACGGCATGACGGATAGTGCTCGTACCCTACCAGGAAGGCTTGGCTGGTATACTGGGGGTTCTTGGCTTACCAGAGTTTACTGTACGTCACCCTTCCCGGTGTCTGGGCCAAGGGAAACCCGATTCCCCACAGGAACAATCTTCGCCTAGATTACTTCTGCAATGCCATTTGGGCTTTCTATTTCACCATCGCCACTGTCATTGTCTTCCATGTTACTCGAATCCTCCCAATCACCTTCTTGGTGGACGAGTTTGGCTCCCTTTTGAGCGTTGGCATCCTCTCCGGCATTCTGGTCAGCTTCATTGGCTATTTCAGCGCAATACATCGGGGTGCTCAGCATAGGATGACTGGACGATTTGTCTACGATTTCTTCATGGGCGCTGAACTGAACCCCCGTATCTTTGGTTTGATGGATCTGAAGATGTTTTTCGAAATCAGGCTTCCCTGGTTCATCCTATTCCTTGTGTCTTGCGCGGCCGCCGTTAAACAGTATGAGACTTTGGGATATGTCACTCCCCAGGTTGCTTTCTTCCTTTTGGCTCACTGGCTGTACACCAATGCCTGCTGTAAGGGAGAGGAGTTGGTTGTCACCACCTGGGACATGTCTCACGAGAAGTGGGGTTATATGCTCATCTTCTGGAACATGGCTGGCGTCCCTTTGACCTACTGCCATGGCGTCCTTTACCTCGTCAGGCATGATCCTTCTGTCTACCGGTGGCCCGCCGGTGTCAACATCTTCCTCTACGTCTTCCTTCTCTGCGCTTATTATATCTTCGACACATGCAATAGTCAGAAGAACAGGTTCAGACAGATGGAAAATGGAACACTGGTTGTCAGAAAGACCTTTCCCCAATTGCCATGGCAGACCCTCAAGAACCCTAAGTTTATCAAGTGCAAGAATGGCGGCACTCTGCTCACGAGTGGGTGGTGTAAGTTTGCTCGACCGCAAGTGATGTACATCTCGTGCCAATAACTAACCAAGCGTTCCTACAGACGGCCTCGCCAGGAAGGTTCACTACACGGCTGACTTTTGCCAATTGACTTCCTGGGGCCTGATCTGCGGCTTCGCCAGTCCCCTCCCATGGTTCCTACCCGCCTTCTTCATGACTATGATCCTCCACCGTGCCTGGAGAGACACCGAGCGGTGCGCGAAAAAGTACGGCGCTGACTGGGAGGAGTATAAGAGACAGGTTCCATACCTGTTCATTCCCGTAAGCCACCGCCACCCTCCTCTCCTGCAAAACTAATATCCCAAACTTAGTACGTTATTTAAACATCACCACCGGAACCTCACATTGGCATTCTATTGCATATCGGAGAAGCATGAGAGGATCTGTTAAACCTCATGGGTTTGCCCCAGATTACTTTTGTTATTTGCTGGTTGACTGTATGTCCTTTTGGATGGATAACCGTAAAAGCGGACCCTACTAATTTTTCAATATTTTCTTGTAAATGACCTTGTTTTTTTATTTATTTATTTCCTCTGATGATCGTTATCGGGAATTGTGGTGGCTATTCTTTTTCTTAGCGTACTTTGGGGGGTGTAATGGGTGTTGGCTGCAGTTGCTGACTGACTGGGTGGCTAGGTTTTTGAGCCTGGGCTTTTATTTTAATGTTTTCTGAATGTGATGGGGGGATGGATAGGTGAAGTGTACGGTACTGTGATGTGTAGGGATGGAAAGTGGGGTGTATCATAGAATGTAATCGTGTAATAATGATTTCAAGTATGACTGCATACATTCGCACTTGTTTACATACCGTGTTATGTGGCTATGGTAAAGATTAAGTGATCTGGTCATGGTATACCGGTAACCAATGCTTTTAGAGCTATACTATGCTCAAGTTATAGTACGGTCGTGCTTGTACTGCACGCAATTTTGTGCAAATGGCCGTAACCCACGTCTTCCGCCTGGTAACTCACCTTACGATCACCCTGGGCACCGGCGAGTACAGTACCGGTATAGTAAGGAAAGCGCCATAAACATATCGTATTCTATGTTTGTTGATGGACGATGGTGGCATAGTCATGTCTTTAAAGACTCCGTGCCTCTGCATAGCAGACGGTAATACAATATCGTATCATAGGCTGGACTTGGGGGGGGGGGCATGATACACTGATACAATGATACAGAGAGTGATTGCTCATGACCTTTATGATTCCGGCCAAGGGATGTAAACCTCAATTGATGATCCTCATAACATGCAAGTATTATTTATTCCCTTCGGATATCCGACTGCACTAATTCAGTTAACCGGTGGAATCCTCCAAACCAATCAGCCAATCATGGTAGTCGGCAACATCCACATCCAGCACATACGCAGCATATACTCTATCATAAGTTAAGTTGGTCGTTAAAATCACACTTCTACCCATTCATCCAAAATAAATTATAAACATCGGGGTTAGTGTAGACTAACAACGATCTCATACATAAAAGGGTAGGAATTCAGCAAGTTTTTTTTTCTTTTTTTTCCCCTTAGAAACCACTCCTACCATGTTCTTAGTGAATGAAATCTCCCAAAGACCAAATCAAACAATATCAAAGTAAAGCAAAAGAAAGAAAGAAAGTGGTAACCTAGTAGATAAGGGAATCCGTGTTTTTCACATATTATACGCAGCCTCCCAACGCTTACAAAGGCCTCAAAGGGGACGAAAAAAAATTAAAAGAGCTCAAGTATCGGAAAATGAGGAATAAATTGAACCCGAAAACAAAAATCATATGTTAGGTAAACCCAGCAGCCCGCTTCCTCCCCGACTGCCCTCTGCCTGATCCCGATACTGAAGCAGCACTGCTGTTTCCCGTAGTAGAACTCTTCTTCTCCTCAGTCCTAGCCGCCCATTCCTCCTCCTCTGTTGCAATAATCGAGTGGAAAACGTGCTGCTGGCCACGGGCAAAATATGCTGGTGGGCACTCCCTCTTTGAGACAGCTTCCGTGACGAGTACATATCTAATACTCGATCCCGGTGACTCGAACATAGCATCTGAAAGAATGCGCTCCATTACTGTTCTCAAGCCGCGGGCACCGGTGTTCATTGCTATAGCGGATTTGGCAATTTGGCGCAGAGCAGGGGAGGTGAAGCGGAGCTCTACACCACTTAGAGCAAAGAGCTCAGTGTACTGTTTTAGGAGGGCATTTCGTGGCTCTGTGAGGACACGGACGAGCATATCTTCGTCGAGGGACTCTACGGCGGCGATTATGGGGATGCGACCGACCTTTTTGGCCATTTTTAGCCCTCAGTTTGTGTTGCCAACAGGGAAGGGAAGGAGGGTGGTGGGAGATACGATTTCAGGAATGAGTCCAAAGGTAATCAGATCGCTTGGCTCTGTAAGTTCTAATGGATTAAACTTCCTCTTTTTTATCCTAGTCTTCGTACCAGATTCGTCGTCAGCTTCGTCCGCTTCCTCGACGCTACTGGAGAAAAATGGCGTAAGCTCCTTCATCAATTCTTGATCCTCAGCTAACTCATCTACCGAGCTGCCACGCACACGTGCGTTAAAGCCGATAGAGCCCTTAGCGACCCGATCTATGATGTGCTTTTGCATGCCAATGAAGGCCCCAGTAAAAATAAAGAGGATGTTTGAGGTATCGATTGTGAATGTTTCCCCTTTCGCACTACCGCCCCCGGCCATGCCCGCGCCGAACGAGGAGTTTGGACCGTTCGGAGAATTGGGAAGGCCAGCAGGTGGACGGCGCTCTGGTTTGGTGTTAATTTGCAAGGTAGTACCTTCGATGATCTTGAGAAGGGCTTGTTGTACGCCCTATATTATTCATGATTAAAAAATACCTAACTGTATCCGATTGGGACTTGGGATATACCTCTCCAGATATGTCTTTACTGCCGTAAGGGGATTTCGGTTTTGCTATCTTGTCAAACTCATCCAAGCAAACAATTCCGCTCTCTGAGGTCTCGTTAGGACGGTAAGTCCTTGGTAATTGAATAAAACGCCACTCACCAGCTCTTCGAGTATCCCAGTTAGCTGCTGCGAGTAATCTATGGATACAGACATCTGCATCTTCTCCAACGTAACCCGCTTGTGTGAATGGTGTGCAATCAGACCTATGGTTATTAGTTTGTAATGCTCGGGACACCCGAGTGAGCTCCTACATCGAAAATGGAACCTCTAACACTCGTGCAAGCGTCCGTAGCATAAGTGTCTTCCCCACTCCTGTCGGGCCCAGGCAGAGCACGTTGCTCTTTTCAATGGTCAACGGAGAGCAATCGTAAACACATGAGCGATCCCCTTTCGGTGGTACATGAACAATTCTTGGATGATGTTGGATCTCCTCTATAAAATTCTCGTTAGATGCCGTTTGGTCTAAACCCTTTCGAGGTCCAGAGACTCACCATCCAGTGTTTGAGATCCCATGGCCTGACTTGACCTCAACACCTCATCCTGCTCCTCCTGTCTTTGTTGTAATTGCTGAATCCGCTTGTAGTGGTGGTATATTGCCGTCGATAAAATTCTCTTAGATCTGTTCTGACCCACAACAAACCGGTCCAAATGCTGCTTCAAAGCCCTGCAAAGGGGTTATGTTAGCCCTAGAGCTCAAGGAATTTCAGCAATGCGGGCTGCGGTGGTGGAGGCAGTGGTGGTGATGTACCGTGGTGTCAACTTGTTAATGCCACACGAAGCATCTCCCAATGGGCCGAATGTCGGCGTGTCGGTATCCACCCTGGAACTAAATCCCGCACCCCCAAATTGAAAATCGGAAGGATCGTAGGATGACATCCATCTCCGTACTACCGCCAAAAGCGACGGCCGGATGCCTCGGTACAGCAATGGGGGGCGCCCGAGAAGCATGACGGTACTAAACCTTGGAGAGCCGGTACGAGGCTACAAATGGGGAGGAGACGGGTATCCGGGGGTGGGGAGTCGGAGTATAGAAGGGGGTTTGAGGGTAGAGCGAGCTGGTGGTGTTGGGGGGTTTATTGTGTACAGCTCTCCCCCCCCCAAGTTGCTCCACGTTGTATCGAGCTCCGGCTGTTTGTGACTAAAGCGACTCACCCCACGTCACAGGAAAACAATCGAGTGTATCGGTATCATCGCAGCATGAGCGCCCCAGATGTCGACGCTTGTCGTGCAGGCGCGTGCCCATTCTACGGTACCAACGTTTCCCGGGCCAGGTTTTCCCCTTGTGGGGGGGGATTGCTGGTCCTGCCCTCCAATAGCCGAAGTAAAGCGGCGAACTGCAGCCGCGCCGTGAGTGCTTTTTTGGGCATTGTAACTTACTCTATTATTACTCGTTGACGGCGAGCAGGGTATGGTACGAGTATAATACCGATATCGTACCACAACACGGTGGGGCCCCCCCCCCGGTGTATGAGTGAACCTATCGAGGATGCATGGAGTATGATACCGCTGTGCATACTACAAGTATCACAATGGGTCCACTCGATGATTCCTTCTATCATACGAGCTTTCGCAGTTTATCGAGAACACCGTACCGCACTCGTACTTGTAGATTTGGATAGCTTTCCCATGTCAACCGGCTGGAGTGCTGTAAAACTACCGATAACCCGGATAACCCCCTCTCAGTTCGTCCTGAACGCCCAAATGGACGAAACAGGCCGCAGCTTCACTTCGCCCTTTACTGCATCACCGGTTGAAATATTGAGGGGAAGCTGTCCGAGCTTGTAGGATAGTATCAAAGAGTCCCAATTTGTTTTCTCCAACTGCTATCGCACTATATGGTATTGCTCCCAATTTTTGATACCCTAGCAAGCTCAGAGCTCACAGCCGCGCACTCGCGTACCGTACTGTACTCGAGTATACTGTGGTGTGTGCCCCCGAACGTTTATCCTAGGAATGTGGCCATGCTAGTGGAGAGCCCGTCCGAAGAGAGAAAAGAAGCGCCGTACCCAGAATATCTGCGCTGAGCCCGTGTTTAACACACCACAAACTCGTGGCAGCCTGCCACCTAACATTACAGCATTGCCGTTCCAACCAATAGGAGATCAAAGCCGTGACAGTTGGCTGTGAAAAGCCTGCTTAGTGGTCGACAAATACTTGTGCTGCGTATTGAGAGAGGTTATCATGAGGACCTTCCCTATTATAGAATACCTCCTAGGCTCCATTATAGCGACTCGGTCACGGTCATCCGCATTTCCAGCTAAATTGTGGGTATTGGTATTATCCGGACATGGCTGAATATTCACAATCCAGAATCACGACCAATCACTCACTGCCAGCAGTGTAATATATCAAGCCCAGGATCCTGTTCTTACCTACCGAATGGGAGGTTATCTAATGGATAACATACAGGGTTGGAGGCTCTCGTATCCTTGGGAGTGAGAAAAGGAGAGCACTCACTATTCCCTTTAAGCGGGGCATTCCAACATGCCCCGGGAAATAAATGGAGGGCCAAAAGCGGTGCCCCAGATACCTCTCTACGGAACCTTGGAATCCCTTTTTTGATTGTCTCGAAGGAATACCATCTCACCTCCTCTAGAGGCTATACGGAGTAAGCACACCATACCTAGCATAGCTGCCGCCCACGGCCTCCCGGACCGCTGCCAGATCGTGTCTAGTCAGATGCCAAGGGCACCTGAGTACCGCGCCAACAATAAATTCAAACGAGATGGGTTTCGCACGTTTGCCAACGGTCCTCTGTGATCCTCAGCCCCTGTCGCCCGGGCACCGAGTACGGTAGGTCTGTTCGCTTGTTTCGCGAAAAGGAAAAAAAAAAAAACCATTGGTATAATGCCCGGGCAGGCGATTTGCGGTAAGCGCAGGGCCCGAACTACTAAGAGGCGTCTACTGTCTCCCGTAGTGGCTGACAGGACGAACTGTTTTCACGTTAGAGTAATAGCAACAGCGAGGATAGGTCCTAGAGGAAGAACACAAAAGGCGAGTAGAACCAGGTCAAGTTGTGATAATAATTAGAGCTTTATCCCAGAGAAACTGGGATGCAAAGAAACGTTAAGGCAAAGGAAAGAGAGCTAGGAAAATAACTACACTTGCTACACCTATTGTTCCTGTGATGATCTATTGATTGTCCGAAAGGATCCGGGTAGTACTCTTTCTCAGTAGTATTCAACTGCTAGGTCTCCCACTCCTAGCTACTAGTTAGTCGATTGATTTTCTCATACGGTATGATACCCTTAGCACGGTAACGAGATTGATGGGCCAAAGTGAAAAACACTCCAAAAGTATAATTGTTCGGGCTATTAGTTACGGTATCCACTACGCTACACCCTTGAAGCAAAATTTGATGCATAGAAAGAACCCCAATGCGTTCCCCGGGGCACTGGAGCCCGATGAAAAATTCCTGTTATTTTTTTCCGGATTGTCTCTATAGGATGGTAATCAATATAAAATACTGGCGTCCTGAAAATCTTGGGGCACGGTATTCGAGGACGATTATACTGTGCCCACCAAGGCAGCGCCCCCACAATAAAGGAGTCTACTTTAGGTCCTCACTGCTCTGGGTATGTGGTGTTAAAATCGATGTGTTGTACGAGTACTGTACTCCAGATGTGCCGGTATGCTTGTTTTATGCCGTTTTCTGTCGTTAAATCAATAGAGATATAAACTTTCCAAAAACCCCGGTCTTGGTGTGTTTTGCATTTTGTAAGATAAAATTTCTTCTCGCACATTGCTGTATCCATACCGGCCCTCATACCCACCGGTATCTTTCCTGGCTACCCAACCACCGGATCACCTATATCAGTTGCATTCGGGCACCAAGAAGGGTTCCTTACTCGAGTGCTAGTACAGCACTCAACCTAGTGGGTCTTCACTTAGTTTGTCACCACTCAGGACATATATTTATGCAATCAGCAGATTCTCCAAGATTAGCTATTGCAAATTCTATATCGTGAAAGGATATTCTGTATCCCGTCTACCCGAATGTGATGCTATATCTAGTCTATCGCCAACCATCTCACCTATAAAGTAATAAACAAGGCAATTGTTTCGCGTGTTATCGGAACTTGCAGTGCCAAGCCCTTACCACGGTCCCGATGCAAAGGCCTCACTGACCGGTATGATATGTAATTTAGCAGGCCGCATACCGGTCTCCCTGCACTTCATCTCCCCCCATTTTCTCTCCCCTCCATCGTCATCCCTCCTCTCCCCTCATTCCTTCTGCCTTGTACACCCATTTCTGTTCATCATGCTAAAGAGGTTTGCAATCTTGTCTTAATGAAACTGGATTTAAAGAGTCAATTGCTGATGCCCCGCGTTTGGCTCTCCTAGCGGTCTTGCTCGATTGGCTGCCGGGAGGCGAGTGGGGGCTGCTTCCCTGAGACCCGCCTCAATAATTAACAACAACAACAACAACGCCTTCAAGGCTTTCAAGCCTGCTCTACCTGTCCATGGCGCTCGTTCCGTGGCTACTGCCGCTGGCTCTCTAAAACCCGGAAAGATCCATCAAGTCATCGGTGCCGTCGTTGATGTGGTATGTGCCGAGAAAATTTTCATCCGGGGAGAATTCACCCGCCATAGCCGCACATGGGGATCGATTGATTAATGCAAACACTACCCCTTAGAAATTCGACGACGAGAAACTACCTCCTATCCTCAACGCCCTCAATACCGACAAGAATGGGAACAGATTGGTTTTGGAAGTTGCCCAACATTTGGGAGAGAATGTCGTTCGTTGCATTGCCATGGATGGTATGCAGGACCCCACCCCGGATGCCATGGATCGGTGATCTAATATTGAACTTGATACCAATTCAACAAGTGCTGATGGAAATCTTTAGGTACCGAGGGTCTCATCCGTGGTCGAGAAGTTCACGATACTGGCGCTCCTATCAAGATCCCTGTTGGGCCGGGCACTTTGGGACGTATTATGAATGTCACTGGTGACCCTATCGATGAGCGTGGCCCTATCAAAGCCGCAAAGTTGGCACCCATCCACGCCGAAGCCCCACCATTCGTCGACCAATCTACAACTGCTGAAATTTTGGTCACTGGTATCAAGGGTAAGAGTCGGCTGCTCTAACAGAGAAAGATTTGTCTAATTTTTTTTCTCCTCAATTTTTTTTGCAGTCGTCGATTTGCTCGCACCATACGCTCGTGGAGGAAAGATCGGTCTCTTCGGGGGTGCTGGTGTCGGAAAGACCGTGTTTATTCAAGAGTTGATTAACAACATCGCAAAGGCTCATGGTGGTTACTCTGTGTTTACCGGCGTCGGTGAACGTACACGTGAGGGCAACGATTTATACCACGAAATGCAGGAGACCCGTAGGGTTTACCCCCCCTCAAAGCACTCGTCATCATTTACTAACTTACAGATGTTAAAGGTGTCATTCAATTGGATGGGGACTCCAAGGTTGCATTGGTCTTCGGTCAGATGAACGAACCTCCTGGCGCCCGTGCCCGTGTTGCACTTACTGGCCTTACAGTGGCTGAATATTTCCGGGATGAGGAGGGCCAGGACGTGCTTCTCTTCGTACGTGATTACACCGTCCGTGTGTCCGATGCAGCTTGCTGATATCCTCTCTTCCCTGCAGATCGACAACATTTTCCGTTTTACCCAGGCGGGCTCTGAAGTGTCCGCCCTGCTCGGTCGTATCCCCTCCGCTGTCGGTTACCAACCTACCTTGTCTGTAGACATGGGGCAGATGCAGGAGCGTATTACTACCACCAAGAAGGGATCCATTACCTCCGTCCAGGCTGTGTACGTGCCCGCCGATGATTTGACCGACCCTGCCCCTGCCACTACGTTCGCCCATTTGGACGCTACCACTGTGTTGTCCCGTGGCATCTCCGAGTTGGGTATCTACCCCGCTGTCGACCCTCTCGACTCCAAATCCAGAATGTTGGACCCTAAGATTGTCGGAGAGGAGCACTACAATACCGCCACCCGTGTCCAGCGTATGTTGCAAGAGTACAAGTCCCTACAAGACATCATCGCCATTTTGGGTAAGAACTCGAACTACCTTTACCTTTCCCTGTAACTTATACTAATGGTGCTGGCTCGTAGGTATGGATGAATTGTCTGAAGCCGATAAATTGACTGTCGAGCGTGCCCGAAAAATACAACGTTTCTTGTCACAGCCCTTCGCTGTTGCCCAGGTCTTCACTGGTATTGAGGGTGCTTTAGTCGATATCAAGGACACCATTAGATCTTTCAACGAGATTATGAATGGTAACTGTGATGACCTCCCCGAGGCTGCTTTCTACATGGTTGGAAACATTGAGTCTGCGCGGGCAAAGGGTGAGAAGATATTGGCGGAATTAGAGGTTAAATAGATACCGTAGATGTGGCGGATGCTTGGAAAAAATAACCTTGAATTAGGGGTCACGTGTGTGTGCATGGGGTGCAAAGCTTACGGTTGTACATGGTTTTTATCTCCTTTGTATGCTACTCATTACTCGCAGTGTGTTTCGGCACCAAATATTTCTTCCCTGTTCCAACAGCCACCTCTACACGTATAGCTGATGACTCCCGGGAGCGCAGGTGAGAGCTGATCAGAACCTGCTACTGTAATATATTATCCACAAACATATAAACCCCGGACCAGAGCACTAGAGTCGGGGGTAATATATGTTGGAGCCATGATTTTTCTGGTATACCCTGTTGATACGTGATGAACGAGTGATACATGATGAACATTTCTACATTTGAGCAGCCACACATGGTAGAAAAGAAGACTCAATCATCACTACCTCTTGCAAAGATATCATGGTGTGGAGAAACCGTTGGATCTTCCATAGAAATACGGAGATCTGCGACATGTCCGGAAGAACTTATGAGCCGGGGTGGTATCACATTTGTGACGTTCTCTCCTTAATAACTGCCGGGTAACTCGACCCACGCGTAGATTTAGCTCTACCGTAGCTAAGTTCATTGAGACAGGGTTTCCTTCACCAAATAGAAAAAAAACATCCTTTTGCTCCCGAGTCGCTGCACATCTAGCACTCTAGAGCTCTCAAGATGGTAAAATCAACACAAATTGCCCGGTTGGACGGTATGTCTCTGCCCCACCCCGAGCCTGCTGATGAACGAGCCCCTGACTCTACGCATTTTCCCCCGTGAATAGGTGTCCCTTTAGCAGCCACTGTCGACGATGATCAAGCAGAAGCAGAACTCGCCGATGTGAAACAGCAGTGCAAACTGATTTTCAAAAGACTAAATCAGCATTCCGAGCCCAGAGCGAGTATTGAATCTGGTCCTTTTACCCTACAGTAAGACAGCCGACAATTCCGGAGATTTTACAGACCGCAAGCAAGTTTTCGTCGGTTGCTAACGGTGTCGGTGAAACAGCTACATTATTGAGAACCACGTATGCTACTTGTGCATTTGCGATAAATCATACCCACGCAAACTTGCCTTTACGTATCTCCAGGACATCGCGGCTGAGTTCTACTCATCGTACGGAAATGAGCTCATGAATCCGTCTTTGCGACCGTATGCGTTTGTCCAGTTCGACACTTTCATGCAAAGAACCAAGCGCACATATCAAGACACGAGGGCTACCGCGAACTTGGATAAACTGAATGATGATCTCAAGGATGTCACGAGGGTTATGACCAAGAACATTGAGGATCTGTTGTACAGAGGGGATTCGCTAGAGAGGATGGGGGATATGAGCTCAAGGTTGAGGGATGAAAGTAAGAAATATAGACAGGCTGCGGTCAGAATCAACTGGGAACTCATGTTGAAGCAAGTATGTTAAAAAATAAATTCCTTCCCTCTCGAATATGGCTGGGGCTAACATTATTCGTATTCAGTACGGGCCAATAGGCGCTGTGGGCCTGGTAGTACTCTTTTTCATTTGGTGGAGGTTTTTCTGAGCGGTAGCAAGCGCCTCGTATTCCCCGAATGGCTGAGCATTTCTTTCATTGTGGACACGGCCGAGCTGAGGGGAGAAAAAAAATTGGAAATTTGGTGTTGCGACTTCAGCTTGCCTCCTGTCATGCCTTTGATATCTGGGTGTATAATATTTATTGTACGACATGTAGACTGTTCTGTAACGTTTATCCGAAAGAAACTCAAAACTGTGAGACCTTATGATGCGAGCTCATAGTATGTTTCGAGCTATTGTGATGCATTGAAAGGAACAGCCCTGGGCGCCCTAGCATATGCTATCATACCACGGACGGGATGTATCCCTTCGGGATTATTCCTCGGGTCCCAGGCCCGCCATACCATTGTCGGTATCATAATATATGGAGGATAGCTTGGTTAGCATGCTACACAAGCACTGCACACCGTATTAACCAGCCCATGAAATTGTTGAGCTTTGAGCGGGGGATACCGGTACGGTGCTTGGAATTACATTACCCGCAGGTTACCAGCCAATATTAAACAACGGACATGGCACTCAATACTGTACAGTACCGATACAGTACATGACCGTGACGGGCATGATAATATTGTAGTGTTGTGAGAATCTGATGATCTACTCGTATATGATGCCGGAAAATTTTGGCACAGGGCTCGTTTCCCCACCCGTTTCCTACCGTATTGGGTTCGCTTTCTACACAGACATGGTACCGGTAGCTGGAGCTCACTCTCCACAGTAAGAACCAACAGCTGATAGCAGCCGCACCTAGCGCCTCTCTCCCTCCGATCCAACTTGTTGCCTAACGCCAAATATTCCCTCTCGTTCGGGTATCGTACAAGTTGCAGTACCGTGCAACATCTGTGGGCACAAGCACATACTGTCTTTGAATATCATACCAAGTTAGTGCTGCGCCTTCACACTATCCCGTGTTGTACCGCGACTGGCGGAGAGTTAGGGGACAACAACGTTCACAACACCGAATCGGTATCACAACTACTGGCACTGTTGTACTTTTGGGCTCCAAGAGGCATCCTCCTTGTCACTGTGCAGTACCGGTGCACATTGTCTAGAGCCAGCACAGCTGATAGTACTAACACTACGAGGTAAGTCTGGATAAGATTATCTATTGCCAGTACAGCTATCCTCCTTCGCCCCACGATCATGCAGGCATACAGCGGTATCACTGTATAATAATGGTTTGATTGCGAGAGATGGAAGTCGACTGTACTGGGATCTTCATATCACGCTGTTCGCTCGCCCCGCCGAAGGCGATCATTCATCCCTAACTAAACGTTATTTCCTCCGTCCTCTCTTTCAACCCTCCCTTCCTTCTTCCATTCGGACCCTGCCGGTCACTCGCGTTTCACTCAATTCACCCGCTGTAGCTAGATGGCGTGTAGTCGCGCTGTACAAGGCCAAAATCCCCCCCCTCAAAGAGCCACTCATCTTCTCCCTCTTCCCTGAATTTTGGGTGCAAATCGTTACCGTCTTACCTTGCTGTCCCTCATGCTAAGGTTGTGGGATTATGTGCATGGCAGGCCCTCCGCCCCACGTGAGAAATTCCCCGAACCCAAGCTTACGGGACGCTGCGAACCTCCGCTGCACGTCTACTCAGACCCTCACCTCCGCATTATTCGCCACCCGCCTACCCGTCCCGTCCCTGGCCGCCGCCGCGCTCAAACTAAGGAAGATCCCACGAATCGAAGACGACTCGGCGCCGCGGGTCGTCGTACCTCGACTCTTAGTTCTGGCGGAATCCACCCCCGACGAAGGAGTCCAGACTCTTTCGCAATATACACATCTCGACGACGGTATGGACGCTGAGCACTATCAACACTCTCTGGATGAGGAGGAGGACGACGACGAGGAGAGCAGTTTCGTTCGGGGCATCACAGCCGGAGGACATGACCATTCGCAGGATACATCTCCCTCGGAATTTTCTCACCAGGGCTTTGGACGACAGCAGCTCTCTATAGATCCGGCACTCGACACGCCACCTCCGGAAAATCATCCCCATCATCATCTTCATCACCATACGGGTCAGGACGATGATGACGATGATGATGATGAAGGCGATGGATCCCCCTCCCACCACCGACTCCAGCAATCACAGCAACAAGTCCAGGACCATTTTGTGCAATCACAACTTCCCCGGCAGCTCTACACTGACCTCGCGCGGAGCGCGAATCAGTTCTCGTTACAACACCACACTCCCGACCAGTTATCAACGCCTCCGGCGCGGTTTCAAGCATCGTCTCCTGCATCCGGAAAAATCTTGCCAACATTCACACCATCGGATCGAAGCTTGCCCGATCGAGCCGTTACGGACGAAACCTTAGACGATGCCTACGTCGCATTCATCTTATACTGCAACCCATCCGTGCCACTGGATTGTGATACGACCGAGCTGCGGAAAGCCTTTAGACAGCCTCCCAAGAGCGATGGCAAGACTTTCAATATACATCACCTCCTCCAATTGATTGAGAAGTTTGAAGAGAAGGAAATCAAAACATGGACCAAGCTCGCGATTCAGCTGGGGGTTGAGAGAACGGCGGACCAGAGCGCACAGAAGGTCCAACAGTATGCAGTGAGATTGAAGGTACCTCTGCTCGTTAAGAGAGATTTTTATTTTATTTTAATCATTAACACAAGGTGCATAGAGATGGATGCATGCGATGCATATTGACGCATTTTTCGAGTACATTCTCAACAAGCCCCACGCATACTACCAACATATCCCTCACTCTTTACCTTCCTCTGACTCCCCAGATCAGATGCGTGACGGTGTGCCTATCGAGGAAGACCTGGCCTTGCGCGCCTTACACCCAGAGACTCGTCCCAAGCGTGGCCGACGGAAAACTGATGACAAGGATGATGGGAGTGAAAAGGATATGCCCGATTCCAAGCGGCCGCATATCGATAATGAAACTCCCACAACTGCAGACCCCACCAGCGCCATGGAACACTTTAGTAATTCCTTATTCCCGCCACACCCACAATCCGCGGTTCCATCCAGTGCCGGAGGAGATGGGATGGAAAGGTTTCTAGAGGAGTCGGATCCTTGGGCAGCAGCTACACAATCCGTCTTAAGCGGTGGGGGGAATAGTGCTACACCTACGGGTGGACAACAGTTTCGGTGGAGGGCTTTTCCAAGGGAAGGAACCACACCGCAAAGCGCACATCCGCCTCCGACCATACTCACATCCCATGATAACATCAGCCCCCAGGATGAGATACAGACACCTGTTTCGGCGACAACCCCAGTATCTTCCTCAAAGCCACGGTCCCGACGGAGGCATGGTCCAGCCGTGTCCTCCGCCTGGCCAAGCTCTGGGAACCCTCTTACTGGAAAATTGAGAGGTCGACCACCGAGTAACAGATCCGTTAGAGATGGCCCATTTTCAACATTCCCAGCTCATCCTACAGGCAAGGGCCATACGATCGATCTTGGTAGTCCGGGGGGCATAACCGCAACCCCGACCTCAACTCCCGTCACCACTCATGCACCGCAGCAATTCACATTCAGGCCAGAGCAACTGCACCTAACCGTCCCAACAAGGGTCGGCGGTAATGCCATCACAATGGCATCACCAGCTTCAGCCATGACCCCATCACCTCACATGAATGGTAACTCCTGGAAACGCGAAAAAAGCCCACTGGGACGAGAAAGCGCGAATATATATGCAGCACCGGGGCTCGAGGACGTCGAGCGGAAATTCTCCGTAAGTTTGCTGCAAGCCCAGTGTCATGATGGGTTGGTATTAGGAGTGGAAGACGCAAAGAGGATAGCAGACAAGGTTGTCTCCGCGCTGAAACGTGCCTGGCCGGACGGTGGAGGCGGAGTGGATGACAAAAGTGTAGCAGCACTGTTGGGCTGTGGCGGTGACGGCGTTTTCCGAGAGATCAAGGTTTCGAGATTGGGCGGAGACTCGAATCGGCGAGAGTTGGATGATTTAGGACTGGACGTTGACGACGGCGACCAGCTGGGTGGCCGGGGAGATGGTGAGAGGAGGTTCGATGTCCGGTGGAGTATACAGTTTAGNAGGTTGTTTTCGGCCTCCTTTTTTTTCCTTCCCTATTGGTGGGCTAGACCATAACAACAACCCCTCTGGCAGCGGTCTCAACCAACTAAGTGAAGAAAACGACCGGGTGCTAAAAGAGCTGGAAGACCTTGGAGACTTCAGCGGAGGAGTTAACGACGATCCACACGGAGAAAGCATAGGTAGTAACAATGGCGCCAACAGCGCCGGAAACGTCGAGAAGCTGAGGGAGCGAGTCCTCGAACTAGAGCGGAGTTTAAAGGCTAAGGAGATGGAAATTCATGGTATAAGGGAAAACGTTCTCAAAGCCGTGGTTATGTGATTTCTGGCGTTGGCATTCATCCAAAATCTTGCTTCGAACTCGAAAAAAAAGAAGAAAATTGAAAAGGTCACGGCGGGAGCTATTGGCTGTTGTTCCCTCGGCGCACGGGATTGCTGAGAAATGCCTTGCTTTGCTTCATTCGTTTCCTCTTGCTTTCTTTTCCTTTTTCTTATCACCACATTATCATCATTCTCATCTGGGTGGCCATCGTCGTTTTTATCTGTCTATCCATTTGCTTTCCTTCCCTCATCCCCTTACCACGGGTACAAGGTTTCTTTTCCAATTGGTCCATCGGGGTTTTGATTTATGGGCAAAAGAAAAAAATGGCTGTTTACTCATTTGTTCATTTTTCTGGGATGTGTATCATTAGCGGGTGTGTTATTGCGGTACCTTGTGTTTTCTTGCAACAGGACTCGGGTGGGAATTTGTGTGGTTATGTGTGATTGCGTGCGATTGCGTGTGATGGGGGGACTCGTAGTGATATCGGGCAGGACCCACCGTTGCTGTTGTTGTCCGTTCTCCAGTGTGCCATTACTATACATCTCGGGTCATGGGGCGGTGCGAGATACAGTTTCCACCGTTCCGTTCCCGTTCGCTCTCACATTTGGGACATCGGGCCGAAAGTCTGGGGGAAATAATCCTCTCGGGTTTACTGAATGACGGTAGTTGTTGTCGAGTGAGATACTATGAGGCTTGAAAGCCGTTAAAACTACACGTGGTATGGTGATGGTTAGGACACCGCAGTGGTGATGATGGGTGAAACACCTGTTGTGTATTATTGTGTGGCCTTGGGCGGATTCGTGTCCTCCAACCCTACTGCCGACACTGTTTTATGAAGTGAGCAGATAGGGTCAGTTTGTGGGAGAGCTCTCTTGGAAACATTATTACCGGGGTAGCATCATAAGTGGACCCATTGCAGAGCTTTCGGGAATGTCGAAAAACAAGGCACGGTAGGGCTCTAGGGCTACTGATTTTTTATTTTATTTATTCGAAGCCTCAAATGCCCCACCCTTTATTTTATTTTGGATGTACTGTACCGGTACTCGAGGACATTGTTGTCCTATTAACTTATCATGCCCGCGTTACCGTGGAGGAGTGATACCGGTGCGGTGCCCGAGCAGAGAGGGGAATCTCCACAAGGCCCCCCCCCCAGGCGTTTCTTACAGTAAGTTAAATCTTGGACAAATTACGGTATGTTACACGCACGTGCGAGAGTGGCTGTCTGTCGGGTCCGTGCTTGAGCCCTATTACCGTAGACTACCGGTATGGCTCCTGTCATCCCAGTCGAGCGCCGAAACCAGCCTGTTAATTGTTAACTAACATATCCTTGGCGTTACAAATGGCCCGGTACCGGGTAGTCGGCGCACGCAGCCGGGAGCTACTCGTATGATAGACTACAGGTGCTGTACTGTGCAGTACTCGTACTCGAGTATGGCATGACGAGGGAATAGGAATACCTCGAATATTCGTGGAGGTATTTGGGTTTAGAAATGGGTCGTGTTTGTGGTATTACCGGTATGCTAGTACATACGAGTATGATATGATGGCAGGAGGGGAGTGTTCGGGACCCGGCAATTAACTTACTGTTGATTTCTTTGGCAAGGGCGGTTAGTACATGTACGAGTACTGTCCCGGTATTTATCTGCCAAGGGAATATGATACTGTAATCTGGATCTAGGCAACACTTGGCAATGTAACATATTATTGCTGAGCCACTTGAAGTGTCCGCCTGCTGCGGCTAGCCCTAGAGTGCCGTACACGATACCGGTACGGTAGCTCCGGATTATGGAAATCATGCCCGGAGTGCGAATTTACACTAGGTAGGCTTAATCATCATATATTCGGCACCACCGTCCCAAGGTAGGCGTTAAAAAAAAAAAAGAAGGAGAAGGAGAGGAAGACACGATTGGTTTTTCACGGTGGAGTGTCTGTAGCATTATCATATGCCCGAGCAACGGCGACAGATGAGAAGGGCAGGAGGGGGGATCGAATGATGCATCAAATTTTTTTTCCTTCTTTTCTTTTGGAGATTGGTGGTGAGGAAACCGTGTCTGGATCAGCCCCAGCCCGTTGTGCTGGATTATACGCGTGCCGAAAATCCTGGCGCAGAGAAGGATGCAGGGTTTTGATGCTGCGCTACCGGTATCAGTTCTATGGCTTCCGCCGCGCCATCCATCCTTCGCTTCGTTCGACTGGAAAAACTTCCCGTCTTCACCCCCACCTCCCTGCTTTTACCTGGATGATTGCCGTGAACTCGTTTCTGTAGTTCCCTTTCCTCTCTTCTTCATTCCTTCATTCCTTGATACCTTATACCCTTCCTTTCTCTCTCCATCACCTTTGACATTCGGATCACGAGACCCTGCCCGTTCGGAATCTTACGTACCCATCTGTTTATTCCCTTTGTTTCTTTCCCTCTCGTGCTTTTGTTTTCATTGAATTGTGGAGGTTGTTTTCGGCCTCCTTTTTTTTCCTTCCCTATT